>OX328123.1:164490372-165070372 GCA_946811695.1 Gonocerus acuteangulatus
TTTCGTTAAGACCAAGTGAGTGCGTATATAACGTTTGAAATAAAATAGCAAAGTAATATATATTATTGAAGCTAATGGAATGCTCTACAACTCAATAACCGATATTTATTTTTTTGGGAGCATTGGTGAAGAGATATCCGGTCGAGAATAGAAAAAAGTGTGTTTTTTTCCCAAAATGACAGACTTTCAAGAGCGGATATTTCGAAAACTAACCTTGAAAAAACTTTATTAAATAGAACTTGTAGGAAATTTAATCAGCTTTCATTTGTTATAGAATAGTCATGTCGCTAGGACGCAGGGTTTCGAGGTATAAGTGAAAAGTCGAAAAATTGGACATTCTAAACCCCCCTCCCCCCCGGCTTAAAGGCTAGGGGCGAGGACATTTGATATGTTCACCTCCTATCTAGGCCAAACAAAGTTACGTAGTCAAAAATTGTGTTCCAAAAATTTCCATCTGTAACTGTTCGTTGCCTGGACTGTATGTAAAGGCAGTTTTAAGTAAAGTGTATTTGAGCCATGTAGCCAATAACAATATGTGACATCAAGAACTTAACGTGAAACAATTTTTGATTTAAAAACGGATGTCAGATTCGTTTTTAGCACATAAAAAAACCCTATATTCAAATTTTGTGAATATTACAAAAATAAAAAAAAAGGTATTTTAAATTTCACTAAGGGGGAGGGCCCTTATAAGTTTGTTAAAGATTCAAGAATCCGGCCATATTTCAAAGAATATTTACCCGATTCAAACCAAACTTGGAGGGTCGATAATCTGACACATTTCCTTCCAATGAGGGTGTTTCTACGTATTCTGGGATTGACGTTACATGCAAAAAAATTAACATTTTATTTATATTTTGAGAACCATTTTTTGCAAGTACATTTTGATATAATACAATAGTCATTTATATGATGATGGTCATTTATTGGTTAGAACATGGAGTCTTTCTTATTTTTAAGGATTTCAATGAATTAAAAATGGGATTATCTCAAGAGGAGATTTTGAATTTCAAAACGTCACGTTACTTTTTCGCTTACTAATGTGTAGTCTCCTTCAGACTGGGAAAAATCATTAGTTTTTGTTTTCAAAGATATTCACCACATTAAAGTTTTTTGGGGTGCTTATTTCTGATATTATTTTTGGTCTAAAAAAATGTATAATGCTAGTTTACTTGAAAACATAAACATATTTTTGAATTTATTTGACGCAATATAAATTATTGTTTAACGATTATATTTTTCTTTTAATCTAGGAACTCCGATTGTCGACTATTTTTCTGTGTAGAATCACCAGAATAAAAATAGTTCATATTGGTGACCCCCATCGCTGTATACTCCCCTTGTGAGTCTGACATCGCTGTATACATCGCTTGTGAGTCTGATATCGTAACTCACTAAATAAACAAACCACTTGCGAAACTGTTGGCCAATTGATTTACAACAAGCCAATATACTCGCGTGTTTTGTTTTAGTTAATAAATAATTTTATACGCAACTGGTTTGCAACTCGAGTTGCAGAACAGTCGCGCCTTTTGCTGAAAAAAGTTGCAAACTGGTTTCAGACGCAACTAGTTTGCAACTCGAGTTGCAGAATAGTCTCACCTAAAGAATAGTGTGCGCTGGGCCTTAGGCGTATAAAAAATAGTTAACAAACTATTCTCAGACCTACCGAGTATACACACCAAATTTCAAGCCGTTTCGTAGGATTTCGACCACAAACACTGTGACACGAGAATTTTATATATATTATATATATATATATATATATATATATATATATATATATATATATATATATATATATATATATATATATATATATATAAATCAGTCCCGTAACAGGCCACGAGGGCCCTGAGGGGCAGATACTATAGAGGTATCTGATTCTTGACCATACGGCACACTAGGGAGATGGTATGGTCAGTACTATGCTCCGGCCGCCTGATTTTCCCCTTGGCTGCTTCGACTGCTAGAGTCATTAGCACCAACCAAGGTACCCATTATTAAATTAATTAAAGGCTTTGTTGGCCTAGGGACGGTCAGGGAGGCCGAATTCAACCCATGAACGAAGACACTAGAAGAAAAAATATTTAGTGCTTGCTCGGGATTTGAACTCAGGCCTCCAGCTTATTAGTCCAGTGCTCTACCACTGAGCCAACCTCGCCCCCTTTTATATATATATATATATATATATATATATATATATATATATATATATATATATATATATATATATATATACATAGTAGACTCTCCCTTATCTGGCGTTCTCTAATCCGTCACTCTCTCTAATCCGGCGGACTCCGAGTGGAATGAGTGATGAGTGAATGATTGCGTCATGAGGTCAACCTCATAAGCGGGTTTCCTCCCTATGGAGGGGGGGGGGGGGGGGAGGAACCGCGCTAAAAATTAAGTTTTCGGCTGGATAAGTAGTCGAGTGACTCACGCACAAAATACTTCGTAAAAAAAAGAATAATAATTGTGCTAGTGGTACATTATAAATATGAAAGGTTAAATCTTATTGTGTTTATTCTTTATTAAAACAAATTAATAAAGAATATTGGGTAAATATGCTGGGAGAATATGCTTAGTTATGCTGCTCCTGCGTGACTTACCTTTTCATTTATATTTGATTCGATTTATTAACTGGTTGAACCTTCGATATAACCTCTCCTTTTGGTTTTATACAAAATCCCCCATAGGCCTCTAGCTTGACGGGAGATTTAACTAATTTATTTTCGATCCCTAATTTTTTAATAAACTTTAGAGGTAAAATGTCGAACTCTGATGCAGTGTCTAGTTTAAAAGAAATTTTGGACCCCCCGTTCACCAAAATATCACAAAACCAAGATTTTTGCCCCGTTTTACCTCCTATATTGCATACAGAACTCACTGTGTAGTGGGCTTCATCATCGCTCAGGTGACTGTTGTCCTCGCTGGTGGTCCTCGCCTCGTGAACTCTACCTCCTCTCCTACTGACTGGCTGCTGGAAGGTACGGACAGACCTGCAGACTGCAGACTCTGGAATAGTGGCCTCTTCTAGAACATCTGAAACAGGTCCTACATCTTGCTGGACATTCAGCAACTTCAGCATGCTCGTCTCTCCCGCACCTAGGGCACTGTGCCATCTTCTTCTGGTTTGGCGATTGGCGTGGTCTGGCTCTCCAGGGTGGAGCATTCTCCCGGTTCACTTCACCCAGTGACATATTTGTGACTTCCTTCGCTAGTGTATCCATATTTTTCCTTGCCAATTCCCATAATTTGCAGCAGGCGATGATTTTTTCTAATGATATTGACTCCCTCAAAAGTTTTTCCTTCAGCGATTCGGACTGGATGCCTGAAACAATTTGTGCCATAAGCAGTTTTTCTGCTTGATCCTTGAAATCACAACTCTTTGCCAATGATTTGAGATCCATAAAGAAGGTTTCAAATGGCTCACCGATCCGATGTCTACTATTAAAAAATGCAAACACAGCCATGGTTTCATTTTTCTTATGTGAGCAATGTCGCTCTAATATCATTAATATAGACTCCACGGATTCTTCTTCTGGCTTTATGTCTGTGATAGCTCGGTACAACTTCATACCTCCAGGGCCTATCAAGTTCTTCAGTCGGGCGACTTGTACAGCTCGTGATATCTTTCCATTCTCGATGGCTTTGAAATAATTTAAAACTTCTTCCCTGAATTCATGGAAGTTTTCACTGAGACTTCCATCAGTTCTCAACTTACCAGGCTTATTGAACTCCATCTTCAGTTGGTTCTATACCCGCAGCGCCATGTTATATTAAAGAAATATATTTTTATGAAACAAACACAACACTGTTACATTATAAATTCTATAACATCTATTTAATAATAAAAACAAGAGCCTGTATGCAATACATATGTTCTAATAAATTCTAACTATAACCATAACAATATAATTAGAGTTTTCTTAATGCTCGAAATGAGAAATTAACTCAAGATTAAGTCTGATAATTTAGAAATACAGGCACGGCATTTCAGTGTAATTAAGAAACGATTAATTCAGTTGTAACTTGTTCCAGACGTTTGATATTAAACTAATCTAAGATAGATAAATTTTTGTTCCGTTTAGAGTTAAGGAAGTACTAGAAATAAAATATTTCATTAACAGGCATGGAAGATTTTGGGATTTTCTGAAATGGAAGATTGGGAAAGTCGCCAGGATACTGACAGTTTCACCTTGTGGCGCCTTAACCCTGTTTTTTCTTCGAGGATTTATTTTATATTTTTCACGAAAGATCAAACCCCATCAATAACTGCTACTATTCCTTTACTAATAGCACTAGAGATATGAACGGAACCCCACCAATAACTGCTACTATTCCTTTACTAATAGTACTAGAGAT
Source organism: Gonocerus acuteangulatus (assembly GCA_946811695.1). Lineage (NCBI taxonomy): Eukaryota > Metazoa > Arthropoda > Insecta > Hemiptera > Coreidae > Gonocerus > Gonocerus acuteangulatus. The sequence goes on from OX328123.1 coordinate 164,494,744, forward strand.
ATGAACGGAACCCCACCAATAACTGCTTCTATTCCTTTACTAATAGCACTAGAGATATGAACCGAACCCCATCAATAACTGCTTCTATTCCATTACTAATAGCACTAGAGATATGAACGGAACCCCACCAATAACTGCTACTATTCCTTTACTAATAGCACTAGAGATATGAACGGAACCCCATCAATAACTGCTTCTATTCCATTACTAATAGCACTAGAGATATGAACGGAACCCCATCAATAACTGCTACTGTTCCTTTACTAATAGCACTAGAGATATGAACGGAACCCCATCAATAACTGCTACTGTTCCTTTACTAATAGCACTAGAGATATGAACGGAACCCCACCAATAACTGCTACTATTCCTTTACTAATAGCACTAGAGATATGAACGGAACCCCACCAATAACTGCTTCTATTCCTTTACTAATAGCACTAGAGATATGAACGGAACCCCACCAATAACTGCTACTATTCCTTTACAAATAGCACTAGAGATATGAACGGAACCCCACCAATAACTGCTTCTATTCCTTTACTAATAGCACTAGAGATATGAACGGAACCCCATCAATAACTGCTTCTATTCCTTTACTAATAGCACTAGAGATATGAACGGAACCCCACCAATAACTGCTACTATTCCTTTACTAATAGCACTAGAGATATGAACGGAACCCCATCAATAACTGCTACTATTCCTTTACAAATAGCACTAGAGATATGAACGGAACCCCACCAATAACTGCTTCTATTCCTTTACTAATAGCACTAGAGATATGAACGGAACCCCACCAATAACTGCTTCTATTCCTTTACTAATAGCACTAGAGATATGAACGGAACCCCACCAATAACTGCTACTATTCCTTTACTAATAGCACTAGAGATATGAACGGAACCCCACCAATAACTGCTTCTATTCCTTTACTAATAGCACTAGAGATATGAACGGAACCCCACCAATAACTGCTACTATTCCTTTACAAATAGCACTAGAGATATGAACGGAACCCCACCAATAACTGCTACTATTCCTTTACTAATAGCACTAGAGATATGAACGGAACCCCACCAATAACTGCTACTATTCCTTTACAAATAGCACTTGAGATATGAACGGAACCCCACCAATAACTGCTACTATTCCTTTACTAATAGCACTAGGGATATGAACGGAACCCCATCAATAACTGCTACTATTCCTTTACTAATAGCACTAGAGATATGAACGGAACCCCACCAATACCTGCTTCTATTCCTTTACAAATAGCACTAGAGATATGAACGGAACCCCACCAATACCTGCTTCTATTCCTTTACAAATAGCACTAGAGATATGAACGGAACCCCACCAATAACTGCTACTATTCCTTTACAAATAGCACTAGAGATATGAACGGAACCCCATCAATAACTGCTTCTATTCCTTTACAAATAGCACTAGAGATATGAACGGAACCCTACCAATAACTGCTACTATTCCTTTACTAATAGCACTAGAGATATGAACGGAACCCCACCAATAACTGCTACTATTCCTTTACAAATAGCACTAGAGATATGAACGGAACCCCACCAATAACTGCTTCTATTCCTTTACTAATAGCACTAGAGATATGAACGGAACCCCATCAATAACTGCTTCTATTCCTTTACTAATAGCACTAGAGATATGAACGGAACCCCACCAATAACTGCTACTATTCCTTTACTAATAGCACTAGAGATATGAACGGAACCCCACCAATAACTGCTTCTATTCCTTTACTAATAGCACTAGAGATATGAACGGAACCCCACCAATAACTGCTACTATTCCTTTACAAATAGCACTAGAGATATGAACGGAACCCCACCAATAACTGCTTCTATTCCTTTACTAATAGCACTAGAGATATGAACGGAACCCCATCAATAACTGCTTCTATTCCTTTACTAATAGCACTAGAGATATGAACGGAACCCCACCAATAACTGCTACTATTCCTTTACTAATAGCACTTGAGATATGAACGGAACCCCATCAATAACTGCTACTATTCCTTTACAAATAGCACTAGAGATATGAACGGAACCCCACCAATAACTGCTTCTATTCCTTTACTAATAGCACTAGAGATATGAACGGAACCCCACCAATAACTGCTTCTATTCCTTTACTAATAGCACTAGAGATATGAACGGAACCCCACCAATAACTGCTACTATTCCTTTACAAATAGCACTAGAGATATGAACGGAACCCCACCAATAACTGCTACTATTCCTTTACTAATAGCACTAGAGATATGAACGGAACCCCACCAATAACTGCTACTATTCCTTTACAAATAGCACTAGAGATATGAACGGAACCCCACCAATAACTGCTACTATTCCTTTACTAATAGCACTAGGGATATGAACGGAACCCCATCAATAACTGCTACTATTCCTTTACTAATAGCACTAGAGATATGAACGGAACCCCACCAATACCTGCTTCTATTCCTTTACAAATAGCACTAGAGATATGAACGGAACCCCACCAATACCTGCTTCTATTCCTTTACAAATAGCACTAGAGATATGAACGGAACCCCACCAATAACTGCTACTATTCCTTTACTAATAGCACTAGAGATATGAACGAAACCCCACCAATAACTGCTTCTATTCCTTTACTAATAGCACTAGAGATATGAACGGAACCCCACCAATAACTGCTTCTATTCCTTTACTAATAGCACTAGAGATATGAACGGAACCCCACCAATAACTGCTACTATTCCTTTACAAATAGCACTAGAGATATGAACGGAACCCCACCAATAACTGCTACTATTCCTTTACTAATAGCACTAGAGATATGAACGGAACCCCACCAATAACTGCTACTATTCCTTTACAAATAGCACTAGAGATATGAACGGAACCCCACCAATAACTGCTACTATTCCTTTACTAATAGCACTAGGGATATGAACGGAACCCCATCAATAACTGCTTCTATTCCTTTACTAATAGCACTAGAGATATGAACGGAACCCCATCAATAACTGCTTCTATTCCTTTACTAATAGCACTAGAGATATGAACGGAACCCCACCAATAACTGCTACTATTCCTTTACTAATAGCACTAGAGATATGAACGGAACCCCATCAATAACTGCTACTATTCCTTTACAAATAGCACTAGAGATATGAACGGAACCCCACCAATAACTGCTTCTATTCCTTTACTAATAGCACTAGAGATATGAACGGAACCCCACCAATAACTGCTTCTATTCCTTTACTAATAGCACTAGAGATATGAACGGAACCCCACCAATAACTGCTACTATTCCTTTACTAATAGCACTAGAGATATGAACGGAACCCCACCAATAACTGCTTCTATTCCTTTACTAATAGCACTAGAGATATGAACGGAACCCCACCAATAACTGCTACTATTCCTTTACAAATAGCACTAGAGATATGAACGGAACCCCAACAATAACTGCTACTATTCCTTTACTAATAGCACTCGAGATATGAACGGAACCCCACCAATAACTGCTACTATTCCTTTACAAATATCACTAGAGATATGAACGGAACCCCACCAATAACTGCTTCTATTCCTTTACTAATAGCACTAGAGATATGAACGGAACCCCATCAATAACTGCTTCTGTTCCTTTACTAATAGCACTAGAGATATGAACGGAACCCCACCAATAACTGCTACTATTCCTTTACTAATAGCACTAGAGATATGAACGGAACCCCACCAATAACTGCTTCTATTCCTTTACTAATAGCACTAGAGATATGAACGGAACCCCACCAATAACTGCTACTATTCCTTTACAAATAGCACTAGAGATATGAACGGAACCCCACCAATAACTGCTTCTATTCCTTTACTAATAGCACTAGAGATATGAACGGAACCCCATCAATAACTGCTTCTATTCCTTTACTAATAGCACTAGAGATATGAACGGAACCCCACCAATAACTGCTACTATTCCTTTACTAATAGCACTAGAGATATGAACGGAACCCCATCAATAACTGCTACTATTCCTTTACAAATAGCACAAGAGATATGAACGGAACCCCACCAATAACTGCTTCTATTCCTTTACTAATAGCACTAGAGATATGAACGGAACCCCACCAATAACTGCTTCTATTCCTTTACTAATAGCACTAGAGATATGAACGGAACCCCACCAATAACTGCTACTATTCCTTTACTAATAGCACTAGAGATATGAACGGAACCCCACCAATAACTGCTTCTATTCCTTTACTAATAGCACTAGAGATATGAACGGAACCCCACCAATAACTGCTACTATTCCTTTACAAATAGCACTAGAGATATGAACGGAACCCCACCAATAACTGCTACTATTCCTTTACTAATAGCACTAGAGATATGAACGGAACCCCACCAATAACTGCTACTATTCCTTTACAAATAGCACTAGAGATATGAACGGAACCCCACCAATAACTGCTACTATTCCTTTACTAATAGCACTAGGGATATGAACGGAACCCCATCAATAACTGCTACTATTCCTTTACTAATAGCACTAGAGATATGAACGGAACCCCACCAATACCTGCTTCTATTCCTTTACAAATAGCACTAGAGATATGAACGGAACCCCTCCAATACCTGCTTCTATTCCTTTACAAATAGCACTAGAGATATGAACGGAACCCCACCAATAACTGCTACTATTCCTTTACTAATAGCACTAGAGATATGAACGAAACCCCACCAATAACTGCTTCTATTCCTTTACTAATAGCACTAGAGATATGAACGGAACCCCACCAATAACTGCTTCTATTCCTTTACTAATAGCACTAGAGATATGAACGGAACCCCACCAATAACTGCTACTATTCCTTTACAAATAGCACTAGAGATATGAACGGAACCCCACCAATAACTGCTACTATTCCTTTACTAATAGCACTAGAGATATGAACGGAACCCCACCAATAACTGCTACTATTCCTTTACAAATAGCACTAGAGATATGAACGGAACCCCACCAATAACTGCTACTATTCCTTTACTAATAGCACTAGAGATATGAACGGAACCCCACCAATAACTGCTACTATTCCTTTACAAATAGCACTAGAGATATGAACGGAACCCCACCAATAACTGCTACTATTCCTTTACTAATAGCACTAGGGATATGAACGGAACCCCATCAATAACTGCTTCTATTCCTTTACTAATAGCACTAGAGATATGAACGGAACCCCACCAATAACTGCTACTATTCCTTTACAAATAGCACTAGAGATATGAACGGAACCCCACCAATAACTGCTTCTATTCCTTTACTAATAGCACTAGAGATATGAACGGAACCCCATCAATAACTGCTTCTATTCCTTTACTAATAGCACTAGAGATATGAACGGAACCCCACCAATAACTGCTACTATTCCTTTACTAATAGCACTAGAGATATGAACGGAACCCCATCAATAACTGCTACTATTCCTTTACAAATAGCACTAGAGATATGAACGGAACCCCACCAATAACTGCTTCTATTCCTTTACTAATAGCACTAGAGATATGAACGGAACCCCACCAATAACTGCTTCTATTCCTTTACTAATAGCACTAGAGATATGAACGGAACCCCACCAATAACTGCTACTATTCCTTTACTAATAGCACTAGAGATATGAACGGAACCCCACCAATAACTGCTTCTATTCCTTTACTAATAGCACTAGAGATATGAACGGAACCCCACCAATAACTGCTACTATTCCTTTACAAATAGCACTAGAGATATGAACGGAACCCCACCAATAACTGCTACTATTCCTTTACTAATAGCACTAGAGATATGAACGGAACCCCACCAATAACTGCTACTATTCCTTTACAAATAGCACTAGAGATATGAACGGAACCCCACCAATAACTGCTACTATTCCTTTACTAATAGCACTAGGGATATGAACGGAACCCCATCAATAACTGCTACTATTCCTTTACTAATAGCACTAGAGATATGAACGGAACCCCACCAATACCTGCTTCTATTCCTTTACAAATAGCACTAGAGATATGAACGGAACCCCACCAATACCTGCTTCTATTCCTTTACAAATAGCACTAGAGATATGAACGGAACCCCACCAATAACTGCTACTATTCCTTTACTAATAGCACTAGAGATATGAACGAAACCCCACCAATAACTGCTTCTATTCCTTTACTAATAGCACTAGAGATATGAACGGAACCCCACCAATAACTGCTTCTATTCCTTTACTAATAGCACTAGAGATATGAACGGAACCCCACCAATAACTGCTACTATTCCTTTACAAATAGCACTAGAGATATGAACGGAACCCCACCAATAACTGCTACTATTCCTTTACTAATAGCACTAGAGATATGAACGGAACCCCACCAATAACTGCTACTATTCCTTTACAAATAGCACTAGAGATATGAACGGAACCCCACCAATAACTGCTACTATTCCTTTACTAATAGCACTAGGGATATGAACGGAACCCCATCAATAACTGCTACTATTCCTTTACTAATAGCACTAGAGATATGAACGGAACCCCACCAATAACTGCTACTATTCCTTTACTAATAGCACTAGGGATATGAACGGAACCCCATCAATAACTGCTACTATTCCTTTACTAATAACACTAGAGATATGAACGGAACCCCACCAATACCTGCTTCTATTCCTTTACAAATAGCACTAGAGATATGAACGGAACCCCACCAATAACTGCTACTATTCCTTTACTAATAGCACTAGGGATATGAACGGAACCCCATCAATAACTGCTACTATTCCTTTACTAATAGCACTAGAGATATGAACGGAACCCCACCAATACCTGCTTCTATTCCTTTACAAATAGCACTAGAGATATGAACGGAACCCTACCAATAACTGCTACTATTCCTTTACTAATAGCACTAGAGATATGAACGGAACCCCATCAATAACTGCTACTATTCCTTTACTAATAGCACTAGAGATATGAACGGAACCCCACCAATAACTGCTACTATTCCTTTACAAATAGCACTAGAGATATGAACGGAACCCCATCAATAACTGCTTCTATTCCTTTACAAATAGCACTAGAGATATGAACGGAACCCTACCAATAACTGCTACTATTCCTTTACTAATAGCACTAGAGATATGAACGGAACCCCACCAATAACTGCTACTATTCCTTTACAAATAGCACTAGAGATATGAACGGAACCCCACCAATAACTGCTTCTATTCCTTTACTAATAGCACTAGAGATATGAACGGAACCCCATCAATAACTGCTTCTATTCCTTTACTAATAGCACTAGAGATATGAACGGAACCCCACCAATAACTGCTACTATTCCTTTACTAATAGCACTAGGGATATGAACGGAACCCCACCAATAACTGCTACTATTCCTTTACTAATAGCACTAGAGATATGAACGGAACCCCATCAATAACTGCTACTATTCCTTTACTAATAGTACTAGAGATATGAACGGAACCCCATCAATAACTGCTACTATTCCTTTACTAATAACACTAGAGATATGAACGGAACCCCACCAATACCTGCTTCTATTCCTTTACAAATAGCACTAGAGATATGAACGGAACCCCACCAATAACTGCTACTATTCCTTTACTAATAGCACTAGGGATATGAACGGAACCCCATCAATAACTGCTACTATTCCTTTACTAATAGCACTAGAGATATGAACGGAACCCCACCAATACCTGCTTCTATTCCTTTACAAATAGCACTAGAGATATGAACGGAACCCTACCAATAACTGCTACTATTCCTTTACTAATAGCACTAGAGATATGAACGGAACCCCATCATTAACTGCTACTATTCCTTTACTAATAGCACTAGAGATATGAACGGAACCCCACCAATAACTGCTACTATTCCTTTACAAATAGCACTAGAGATATGAACGGAACCCCATCAATAACTGCTTCTATTCCTTTACAAATAGCACTAGAGATATGAACGGAACCCTACCAATAACTGCTACTATTCCTTTACTAATAGCACTAGAGATATGAACGGAACCCCACCAATAACTGCTACTATTCCTTTACAAATAGCACTAGAGATATGAACGGAACCCCACCAATAACTGCTTCTATTCCTTTACTAATAGCACTAGAGATATGAACGGAACCCCATCAATAACTGCTTCTATTCCTTTACTAATAGCACTAGAGATATGAACGGAACCCCACCAATAACTGCTACTATTCCTTTACTAATAGCACTAGGGATATGAACGGAACCCCACCAATAACTGCTACTATTCCTTTACTAATAGCACTAGAGATATGAACGGAACCCCATCAATAACTGCTACTATTCCTTTACTAATAGTACTAGAGATATGAACGGAACCCCATCAATAACTGCTACTATTCCTTTACAAATAGCACTAGAGATATGAACGGAACCCCACCAATAACTGCTACTATCCCATTACTAATAGCACTAGAGATATGAACGGAACCCCACCAATAACTGCTTCTATTCCTTTACTAATAGCACTAGGGATATGAACGGAACCCCACCAATAACTGCTTCTATTCCTTTACTAATAGCACTAGAGATATGAACGGAACCCCACCAATAACTGCTACTATTCCTTTACAAATAGCACTAGAGATATGAACGGAACCCCACCAATAACTGCTACTATTCCTTTACTAATAGCACTAGAGATATGAACGGAACCCCACCAATAACTGCTACTATTCCTTTACAAATAGCACTAGAGATATGAACGGAACCCCACCAATAACTGCTACTATTCCTTTACTAATAGCACTAGGGATATGAACGGAACCCCATCAATAACTGCTACTATTCCTTTACTAATAGCACTAGAGATATGAACGGAACCCCACCAATACCTGCTTCTATTCCTTTACAAATAGCACTAGAGATATGAACGGAACCCCACCAATACCTGCTTCTATTCCTTTACAAATAGCACTAGAGATATGAACGGAACCCCACCAATAACTGCTACTATTCCTTTACTAATAGCACTAGAGATATGAACGGAACCCCACCAATAACTGCTTCTATTCCTTTACTAATAGCACTAGAGATATGAACGGAACCCCACCAATAACTGCTACTATTCCTTTACAAATAGCACTAGAGATATAAACGGAACCCCACCAATAACTGCTACTATTCCTTTACTAATAGCACTAGAGATATGAACGGAGCCCCACCAATAACTGCTACTATTCCTTTACAAATAGCACTAGAGATATGAACGGAACCCCACCAATAACTGCTACTATTCCTTTACTAATAGCACTAGGGATATGAACGGAACCCCATCAATAACTGCTACTATTCCTTTACTAATAGCACTAGAGATATGAACGGAACCCCACCAATACCTGCTTCTATTCCTTTACAAATAGCACTAGGGATATGAACGGAACCCCAACAATAACTGCTACTATTCCTTTACTAATAGCACTAGAGATATGAACGGAACCCCGCCAATAACTGCTACTATTCCTTTACAAATAGCACTAGAGATATGAACGGAACCCCATCAATAACTGCTACTATTCCTTTACTAATAGCACTAGAGATATGAACGGAACCCCACCAATACCTGCTTCTATTCCTTTACAAATAGCACTAGGGATATGAACGGAACCCCATCAATAACTGCTACTATTTCTTTACTAATAGCACTAGAGATATGAACGGAACCCCACCAATACCTGCTTCTATTCCTTTACAAATAGCACTAGAGATATGAACGGAACCCCACCAATAACTGCTTCTATTCCTTTACAAATAGCACTAGACATATGAACGGAACCCCATCAATAACTGCTTCTATTCCTTTACAAATAGCACTAGAGATATGAACGGAACCCCACCAATACCTGCTTCTATTCCTTTACAAATAGCACTAGAGATATGAACGGAAGCCCACCAATAACTGCTTCTATTCCTTTACAAATAGCACTAGAGATATGAACGGAACCCCACCAATAACTGCTTCTATTCCTTTACAAATAGCACTAGACATATGAACGGAACCCCACCAATACCTGCTTCTATTCCTTTACAAATAGCACTAGAGATATGAACGGAAGCCCACCAATAACTGCTTCTATTCCTTTACAAATAGCACTAGACATATGAACGGAACCCCATCAATAACTGCTTCTATCCCTTTACTAATAGCACTAGAGATATGAACGGAACCGCGCTAAGATGACGGAGTTCCTGCGAGTCGGAATTTTTAGTGTGGTAATTGGTTTAATTTAAGCAAAAGTGACCTTAATTTGTGATTTTAGTTTAGTTTTAGTTTTTAATTGACTAATTAGTTTATTCCATACTTTCATTCGGAACAAAGTAAAAAAGTAGGTATGTTTGAATTTTTGTTTAGAAAAGACTGTTTATTATTTATGAACTATAATGGGGGAAAATGACGTTACAAGTTACAACTACGTTACAAGTTACAAGTACAACTTTAAAACAAAATGAAAACAAGTTCCATTAGTTTAAATAATTTAATTAATTATCGAAATAACATATGATTTACATTAATTCACGTTATTTTTATAAAACTGAACTAAACCAAACCTTTTTAGTTTTAGTTCAACTAATATCCATTAATTAATTTAATTTAACTTTTTTTTTTTTTTAGTTGCAAAGGCTGCAATTTTTAGTTTAGAATTAGTTTATTCTGGAAATTGAATGTAGTTTTAATTTTAGTTTTAGTTTTGCCCAACATTGCAGCATTTGAAGTTTTATCACTTGTATTATGATTAAGTTCAGGTGATCAATGCTTCAATCAAGAAATATTGTTATCAATGACATTTCTCGTTTACTTAGAGTTAATTAATAAACGCTCTTGTTAATGCGGTAAATCTCAGCAGAAAATTAATAACTTTATTTCCATCTAATTAAAATCGCCAAGAAATTTGATAGAAATTTCCTCCGGTGTTCCAATACAAGGTCTGTTTTATACGGAAAAATATTGAAAGCAATTATAAAATTTCAAACTTTAAACGTTACAGCGCGTTTCTTTCCCTCTTCATAGGGAGCAAACCCGCTTATAACGTCGATTTGATGACGCAATCCGGAGACATGTCAACCGCATAATTACATTTCATGATCGTCGCAACATTCCGTTCTTCTATGTAATATTCCATTATTTTATCACTTTCCTCCGAAGGAAAGTAGCTATTGAGGTTGGACTCATGACGGAATTTTTGAAAAATTTCTTCAAATCTTTATCGATCCTACCTAGTACACACCGAAAATGACCCCCGTTGAAATTATATATATATATATATATATATATATATATATATATATATATATATATATATATATATATGTCTGTTTTTGGTATATTTCGACGAGACTCGGTATTCGTAGTGGTAATCTACAGGTAAATATGTGTTGTAAAAATAAACTAAATCGGTTCATTAGGAGGGGGGGTTTACTCCGGACCCAAATTACTAATATTCTCATACTGGTCGTAATTTCTGCTGTATTGTAACGAAACGCGGTAAACATCGTGGGTAACTCTTGAGAAAGAAGTGTTGTAAAAATGAGCTGAATCGGTCAACCGGAAAGCGGGGGTTTACTTTGTAATATATTTCAATAGAAAAGCCCGCCAGACGTAGGTTCACAAAGCCGCCGCAAGGAGCGCTTTCTACCACTATAGGGACTGTATCCTGCGTTAGATCAAAATACGATAATATGAGGTTTTTTGTATTTATTACGTAGTGTAGTAGGTACCATGTGTAAACATAACTCTGGAAGCAAATTAATAATTGATCAGTTACTCATTACAAATTTAAAAAAGAACTATTCATGTTTTTATTTTATTTGTGTAGGATATTTTAAGCAAATTGTTCTGGAAAGCAGTCTAAACTACCCAGATTCTGAGGAAAGTGCTTAGTTATGCAGCTCCTGCGTGACGGACTTTTTTTAAGAATTCAAATGCCTTCATTTTGTTAGGAATATCTCGAGCTAATTTCAAAAGACCCATTTTTTAATATCTCTGTATTCCCAAATAAAGGTTAATGCACTGTTATACAAGTTGACACTAAATTTTCGAGTTCATATTTGCAAAAACATTTTCCCGAAAATTCAAAGTAAATATTTTTTTTTTTTTTTTTTTTTTTATTGAATATTTACAAGCTGTATACATAAGAGATATAATACAATAAGTAAATAAATTTCTCCTAATCTATTGCACAAGGAAGAACAGAGGGATTATTTTCAATTCTTAATTTTCCATTAATGAAATTAAAAAAATATATTTTGAATTATTTAGGAAGTACCTTCCTTTAGTTTGGTGCCCATGACCTCCCGCGGTTGAATGCACCCTTAATTCCAATTAAAAAAAAAACACTCCCTAAGGAATTAATAATGCTTTATCTAATACACTTGGTCTCTAGGCCACTTTCTTTTCACTAAATATTTATAAAAATATTATATTATTTATTTTTGCCAGACTCCAGAGCGAGTACATGTTGACGAGAGGCCTTCCTAGCAAGGTAGGACTCAAAACCTTTTTTATAAAATATTTAATTTAGCTATTATTACTGTAACATTTGGGGTAGGTGTAACATTTCATGTAGATTGGTCATGTTTTAATGCATATAGTGGAGCATTCCATCGATCTTATAGTTAGATTCTATATAATAGAATATTGTTTGTTTGGACGTTCAAAAAAATAATATTTTGTTGTAAAATATGCACGAAACATGTCGGGCCTATTAAATAAATTAGTATAGCGTAAGTAGAAGTAAAATAGGAAGATGGAATAAGTCCTAAGTTGCTGGGAGACATAGGTTGGGAATATGAAATCTTAGGTTGGGAATATGAGGTCATAGTTTAGAAATATGAGGTCATGGCTATAGGACAGTCTCATATATCGGAGAACTGCATATGAATATATCTAGTGAATATGTCGGATTCGTATGTCCTAACTCAAGCCTCCAGATCTGGCGTTAAATTTCATCTCTTCTCCTTGGGACATTTGATGGGCTCACATTTAGCATATTCGTATTCGCTTTCTCAGCAACTGGTAATATATTTCAAAGATATTCCTTGCTCTCTTGTAAAGAGTTATATAAGGTCGGAGCAATTTTTCTTTAGGCCAAGCTAGATTTTCTTATCTGATGGATGAATAAATTCAATTTGATATTTCTACGTTTTATGAGACCGATAGAATGGATATCGATAGGTTGGTGCACACAGAAATCTCGAATTTGATATTTCTACGTTTTATGAGACCGATAGAATGGATATCGATAGGTTGGTGCACAGAGAAATCTCGAATTTGATATTTCTACGTTTTATGAGACCGATAGAATGGATATCGATAGGTTGGTGCACACAGAAATCTCGAATTTGATATTTCTACGTTTTATGAGACCGATAGAATGGATATCGATAGGTTGGTGCACAGAGAAATCTCGAATTTGAACTTCAGATTCATGAAGTGACGTGAAACTAAAGGCGAAATTTTACATTCATGAAACCGATTTCACGAATCCAAGTTTCATGAAATTCATTCAATCGGTTTCCTATTGCTTCAGTTTCACGTTTCATCAGTGGATCTACTAGCTGTAATAAGCGATCAATAACTGGCTACGGCATCCTATAAAAATTCTTAATAAACTTATACGGATCTCTGTTTTAGTTGGCGAGCTACAAGAAAACAGCTGTGTTGCCAATCCCTACGTTTTTTTTTTATTTTTTAGTTTTTTTTAGGCACCACCACAACACAAGCGCATCGTCGTCTGAATCAATGACGAAACCGATGGAAAACAGTTTATTCATTGTGCACGCTTTAATTAAATAGGTTTCATGAAAACAGTTTCTTCAGTGTGCACCAGGCCTATGATTAGACATTACTTCTTGAATCCGCGTTCAGGGACGATTTATTACAAAAAAGTCCGACTCGCTGGAACTGCATCATCTTAGCGCGGTTCCATTCATATCACTAGTGTCATTTTGTATACGTAGAATACAAACAGTTATTACTTTGTTTTGATCATTCTTGATGTAAACACATATTCCAAAGAAAAGCAAGATTGTCAGCAAGGCACAAGAAACTATCCTAAGCGGAAATTACTCTTTCCGCCGTCCCAAGTTTCGCTCTACGAAGACTCTACTAAGAATATGTTTCTAATTGACTTAACTTGCTTTACTAACATATCCATTTTAGTGTTAAATACAACTAAAAACACTTACCTACTCATTTTACTGTTAAATGTTGTTATATTTTAATGTACTACGCCACATACAACCACAAAATATAATTATATTTCTACTATAGCATTTGGCTGCACGACTTCGTGCAGGTAAAGTAACTGTCATCTTAAAGTAAAGATCCTAGGATGCATCTTGATTTATGAAGTGCAATGAAAGCCTACCTGAAGCCTGCCTAGTAGCACGACCCGGCTGCCAAACTCTATCCGAAGATATAATAAGAATGCCTTATTCATAGGGAAGAAAATAAGCAGACCAAGGCCAATGTTTATAAACCATAAGATGAATCTTATCTCTTCAACGTTCTTAAATCCAGATTAAGGTATGAACTTATCATCACGAGCAAGTTCAAACTCCTGTAAAATAACCCATTAGAAGTACGTCATGCAGGAGTTCATCAAACCCTTTCACACACACACTCACATATATATATCTTGTGAAAATCGTTTGTAATAGCTTATAGCTGCGAACCGGTTATAACGGCGAAAATCCACGCCTTAGTTTGGCCTGGCATATAAATGCATTGTAAAACTATCGCTTAGCATGTCGATGGATATAACGGCAGGATCGGTTATAACGGCGAGATTTTTCTGATGTTCTGGCACCGCGATCAGTTAGAGACACGGGATATTATTCCGATTTCTGAGGTCCGGTCTCCCAAACCTCCAACCAAGGAGTCCATGGAACTTAGCTTCATTCCGTGAATAGAGGTATGTTCTGGGAACAGAAGGGATGTTATTAGCGTCTAATACATTAATGTATTGTTCAAAAGGAGGTCCTTAAGTATTAAATAGAAGGCGAATATTGCTTAATTATTGTCTTTCGAAAGACAATTCGTGGTTTCTCGTTCCACAACACTTTGGGGAAAATAAGAAACAGCTTGGAAATCATTTCCTTGAAAAAGCATTAGAGGTTCTAAGCATTCTGATTTAGATGGTTCTGATTTCTGAAGTGGTTTAAAATTCAACTAATTCTCAATATAGCTATTAATAGTCACATTTTACTTAAAAATCCTCCAGAGTTTTCAGGCTTAATGAACAATGATTTGATATCCAACACATCTTGGATGCAGTGTTTTTCATGAATACCATGATAGTGTTTTCAGTAAAATCTTCCGAGACTTCCTGTGTTCCAAGAATAAAAGAAAATTTCTCTAAATTCGAGAAGGCTAAATAGACGAAATAAGATTCAAATGCGATGAACCGGGCCTGTTATGTTGGTTGGATCTTGATAAAACATTTATATTTGCTAGAGAAAAATTTCCAAGCGGTAAGCATTCTAAAGAATGAGTAACTTTGTTTGTGTGCGGTCAATATGACAGGGAGAAACAATAAAAACTATTGTAAACGGCAAATTAAAAATCCTCTCCGCTTTCAGAATATTCCTCTGCAATATGTGAGTTGGAGGACTTCTAAATTCTAAATTGGAAATCTTGGAGGACTTCTAAATTCTAAATTGGAAATCTTGGAGGACTTCTAAATTCTAAATTGGAAATCTTGGAGGACTTCTAAATTCTAAATTCGATTCTAAATTGTTTTCATCACGGTGGGTTTTATTGTAGCGAACTTACAAACACAAATGTCACTTCTCTGAAGTTTCTTTCATTTAATAATTGTACTTCATTTTACTTTCCGATATTTTTCGGAACCGCGCTAAGATGACGCAGTTCCTGCGAGTCTAACTTTTATTAAATCTCATTACCATAACCCGAAAATCTTCAGTTTCCATAAGACATATATGTATGTATGCAAAGTAAATTACAACTAGCAAGACTGTTTGAAGTTACTAGATGTTTCCCACTCCGCTGCAATGTAGCTCCGTGTATTTCGGAACAGCTCACTCAATTAACCACTGTTTATTCTGTAGATGAAACAGCTGATTTGTGTGAACTGAATTTGTTACACAAACGCACATGGATAATTAGACCTATCTTGACTTAGCGTTAAAAGTAACTTGAGATAAGAGAAATCAATTAAGCGGTTCCTCGCATGTGTTTCATGTACATAGACGGAGTTTCAATCATCTTAGCTATTGACTAAATAGGAAACTTTGAAGGGTAATTCTAAAAAAAAAATCAGACTCGCAGGAACTGCGTCATCTTAGCGCAGTCCCGTTCATATCACTAGTGTTTTTAGCAAAGGACTAGAAGCATTAATTGGTAGGTTTATAAATAAAATAAATAATAAATTTATAAATATATAAAATTACATTTTAAGATTTAAGGCTCCAGAAAAGGAAACTGATGGTATGCTAAGCGGAAATACCTTTCTCATTTTCATACCTTATTTTATTAAAATACTAATTTTACTATTAAATGCAATTAAAAAATTATAAAAAATTAAAACGTTAAGTAAACAGTGATAAAACCCCGTTGACAATAAAAAACTAACAATTTTGAAGTTTTAAGAACTTATTTCTCGGATTTACATTGCCAGATGGAACATTACATTTGAAGCTTTTTTATAGGGAGTTTAGTAAGCTATCGAATTTTAACGTTCCATTTACCACGATTTCCCAAACGTTTTCGAGGTATTTTAGACAATATACGAAAATACCAAAACTTTTCATGCCTGTTAATGAAATATTTTATTTAAAGTACTCTCTTAACTCCAAACGGAACCAAAATTTATCTACCTTATATTAGATGAATATCAAATGCCTGGAACTAGTTTCAACTGAATTAATCCTTCAACTGAATACACAAACTAAAACTAGTTTTGAAAAGTAGGTGTTTCAATGTTTCTCGAAAAGGGTTACAGATATCGCTTTAAAAATGGTTTCAATCGTTTTTTTTATTATTATTTTGTTGAGAAACCTATAAAACGAGCATCTGCGAGCATAGGAACTCGAAAACGTAAGCGATTTTTTTCGGGCGAATTTCGCTCCAATAACCATCTTGGTATGTGTGTGTGTGTGTGCCTGTGTTATTTCTGTATGCAATCAATATATGGGAACTTGGACTTGCTAGAAAACATAATGTAATGAAATTACCACGAGTACAATGATTGATAACCATAACAGGGTTCGAACAGTGCCCTGAACTGAAGCATTACCACGAGTACAATGATTGATAACCATAACAGGGTTCGAACAGTGCCCTGAACTGAAGCATTACCACGAGTACAATGATTGATAACCATAACAGGGTTCGAACAGTGCCCTGAACTGAAGCATTACCACGAGTACAATGATTGATAACCATAACAGGGTTCGAACAGTGCCCTGAACTGAAGCAGTCTGATAATCATAACAGGGTTCGAACAGTGCCCTGAACTGAACCATAACAGGGTTCGAACAGTGCCCTGAACTCAAGCATTACCACGAGTACAATGATTGATAACCATAACAGGGTTCGAACAGTGCCCTGAACTGAAGCAGTCTGATAACCATAACAGGGTTCGAACAGTGCCCTGAACTGAAGCAGTCTGCGTCCTAGCGATTTAAACTAAACATAAATTTTGCTGCCGAACCGAGGATTTAAATTTTTCCTCCTGCTATGGTTTAATTTTTATAGTATTATTTCAAATTTTATTTGAAGACAGTTCAAATTATATGTAAAGTTTTGATTAATATTATTCTACTACCTGATATGTTTTTGAACACTCCGACCAAAATGAATAGTCAAAACATGAGGTATTTGAAAATAAAGAAACTCCATATTTTTGTACGAAAGGTAGCCAATCGTCGGCGATGAAGCCAATCGTCAGCAATGAAGCCAATCGTCAGCGATAAAGCCAATCGTCAGCGATGAAGCCAATCGTCGGCGATAAAGCCAATCGTTGGCTATGAAGCCAATCGTTGGCGATGAAACTAGTATTTGAAGGTGGAGCCAATCGTCGGCGATTAAGCCAATCGTCGGCTATGAAGCCAATCATCGACCATGGAGTCAATCGTCGGCGACGAAGCCAATCGTCAGGGATGAGGCCAATCGTCATCGATGAAGCCAATCGTCGGCGATTAAGCCAATCGTCGGCTATGAAGCCAATCGTCGGCTATGAAGCCAATTGTCATCGATGAAGCCAATCGTCGGCGATTAAGCCAATCGTAATCGATGAAGCCAATCTTCGGCGATTAAGCCAATCGTCGGCTATGAAGCCAATCGTCGGCCCTGAAGGCAATCATCGACCATGAAGCCAATCGTCGGCTATGAAGCTAATCATCGGCCATGAAGCCAATCGTCGGCGATGAAGCCAATCGTCGGCCATGAAGCCAATCGTCGTCGATGAAGCCAATTGTTGTAACTTCCACTTAATTTGCACAGATTTAATGTAAAAGTTTCCCTGTAAGTAGTGAATCTGAAGTCCGTTAGGAAAAGATTAGCGAGTAACCTCTGATTCATCGAGAAAAACAGAGGTGCGTTATTGGATATCCAGATAATATCTTATATTAATGGGTTTAGTGAATTAAATCACTATTCCTTAAGGAAAATTTCTTCTATTATCTGATGGCATAATTCAAATTTAATTATTTTGAAGATTTTTTTGAGCAATCTTTTAGTATTCAATAATAAATACGTCCACGTTAAAAAAAAAAAAAAAAAAAAAAAATAACAGAACATTGAACATAACTCCTTTTCCCTTCGGACTCGGAACTTTATTGTTGTAAATTATGCCTAGAATCATTTCCTAAAGTTTAGATACATGTAAATATATACAGGGTGTTCTGAATCAGGGTCTTAGTTCCTTCAAATATAGTTTCTTTTCAGGTTATAGTCGGCTCTCTAACCTTCTAACCTTCTCCAGCTATCATAACTTTAGAATTTCCCATAGAATGCTATATCTTTTCTGACGGGTTCTTGTAGAAAATCAAATTCTAAAACGAGTTTATATCGGTGAATGTTTCAATTTCATGCATCCTTTAGCCGTAAAATGCAAAAAACTCGTGTCGATGTTTCAGACTAACATCCCTGCAACCTTTTGAGATACTGAAACTTTTTTCTATTGTTCGGTCATTAAAAATACTACAAAAAGGTAAACATTTTATGAACAATGCCTAAAGGCATGCGCAAAAAAAAATGTGAAAAAAAGAGCCTGAGGCTTCATAATGAAGTATGTCAAGTTGCAGGCCTTTAATCAGAATTTTTTCTGCTGAATATAATAATGAAATCCGTTTTTTTTTTTTTTCTTTTTTTTTTTGCATTTTTTTTTCGTTTGGGGATTGTTCAAAAAAATGTATTTTTGTATGATTTTTAAATCTCGAAAAAAGAGTCACTAATTTATCTGATCCGGTTGCATGGAGCAAGGCCTGGAGTCTGGTACACGCTGTATATCCTCATTATTGTAGATCGTATTGAAAAACGGATTTCACTATTAGGGTGCGTTTACACTAGGATAGTTATTGCAGGATATTTATATCAGAGAGAAATTCTGACTAATGTAAACCATGTAGAATTTATGTCAGACATAAATTCTACATGGTTTACATTAGTCGCAATTTCTCTCTGATATAAATATCCAGCAACAAGTATCCTAGTGTAAACGCACCCTAATATTCAGCAGAAAAAAATGATAAAATATGGTCTGCAGCTTGACATACTTCATTATGTAGCCTCATGCTCTGTTTCTCACATTTTTTGCGCATGAGCTTAGGTATTCTCGTATGCTGAATTCCTCCTCCCTTAACAACAATACTATTAAAATAAATTCAAGTGCCCTTTTTTTGAATTTCAGATGAGGAATACTTGCAAATGAAAACGTATTTTTACAAAGAACTACTTGACACATCAAAAACCCGTTTGCACGGTTCTTCCTTGTTTTGTTAGTACATTTTAAAAATATAACGCAAAATATGGGTAAAGAGGAAACCCTTCCCTTCAAAGGCCTATTTGAGCCCTTAGAAGTGTTATTTTCTCAATTTCGAGGGCACAATTTTATAGATCTTGACAGGAACTACAACTTTGCTCCTATGAAAAATGTTGATATCTGAAACCGTTTAGAAGTTACTTCTCTTGGGCCCGCTTATCTGGGCCACCCTGTATATATATATATATATATATATATATATATATATATATATATATATATATATATATTTCAAAAATTCTGTCATGGGTACAACCTCAATAAAAGAGAATGAAAAATGTTTAGTTAAATGATTACATTCTTTTGGCCTGTAAAAAATATACCTGTTTCATTTCATTTTATACAAACTAATATATATATATATATATATATATATATATATATATATATATATATATATATATATATATAGTATAATATGATTTTGATTGGTAGTTGGAATAGTAACTCTCTTCCTAATGAAGCGATCCTTACAATAGAGACGAACAAATAACTGATTTCAAACAGTCAATTGAGGAATTACTGATTGCAAATCCACGACCTTGTCCAGGTAGTTAATCTACGCCGAGGGATTTCCCCTCGTCGCGAGTCGTGCATTGTCTCCAGTACTGGGCGCAAGGTGGCGCAGGTGACTTGTCCTCTAGGACTGTCACAGTCGAGATGAATTGACTTCCCATTGATGCGAAGGGAACGGTTAATTATTGACTTGACGCATACAAATGGTGCCGGCAGCCGCTGTAGTTGTTTCTATGAATCCGTTGCCACCTTCACGAGCCAAGAGAATTAATCAAATTTCGTTTAGGAGTCGGTAGGGATGGCGCCGGACTGTCTCCAAGCTCCATCAGTCATAGGCCAGTTAGTGGACTGTCTAATCTTCTTTGACGGGGTCACGCCATTTATAGGCCAAATATAAATAGATTTATATTTATATTTTGCAAATATAAATAGATAGATAAAAACTGTATTTAAGCTTTACAGGGAGGCCACTTAGTGTGCTTAAAATAACATAACTTTACATTAAAATTATAAAATAAAATTTTTGTTTTATAGAGAGAAAAGTGTATCTACTAGTAGGGGACCAAAAAACTAAGACAAAAAGTCCTTTAGAAATTTGCTCGTTTTTGCTTCGTTTTGTAGAAAATCTAGAAACAAGACATGAAACAAGTTTTCATTTACTACTAACTTATTTAAATTTTAAATGGAAAAAATGTCATTGCGAATGGTTTCAAGGGAATAAAATGATTAAAATTCAATTTCTTGATGTTGATGTAGTTTTCGTGTACGGTTTCTGCAACGGTAATGCTTTAGAAGCGGTGCGAGTGTGTACGCCGAATCACAAATATAAGAGTGCTTAATCGACGAGTGTTTTTAGTTAACTCTTAATAGGCAACGAAATTGGGTCATTCTTACTTCATAATGAAGGCGACCAATTCCAGGGAGCATTAAGAGCAGATCGTCGGTGAAGAAATTGAATCCAACGCCTGCATTAGGAATATCGCAGCAGGCAATATGACGAACTTTGAAAGGTGATAATCGCCTCCCGTACCATCTACAAATATTGCAGAATTTATTACATAACATTATGCAAAGATATTGAATTTTATTAATTGGTTACTTCGTACGGGGAACATTGAAGCAGGAAGTTTATTCAGTGTCAATAAGCTCAAGAGACCGAATCATAGATGAAGTGCTCCAAATATCATCAGATCATAACAGTGTTTAGCTGCAATTTATCAAGTCAGTGCTAGATGTAATGGTTACGTTAATGCAAGAGGGCAACATTTGATAACTAAACCAAATAGGTGATAGCATTAAAATAAATGTAAATGAATAAAATGACCCAGTATCTCGTATGACCCAGTATCTCTTATGACCCAGTATCTCACTTCTAAAAGTCAACTTAATCTGACACTCTGGGGTGTGGTACACCCCAACATATAAATTGATATAAGATATAAGTGATAAGACCTGCAATGCTTATAATGACTTTCAGCACTTTCCTCCGAAAGAAAGTAGCTATTGAGGTTGCACTCATGAAGGAATTTTTGAAAAATTTCTTCAAATCTCCATCGATCCTACCTAGTAGACACCGAAAATGACCCCCGTTAAAATTTATATATATATATATATATATATATATATATATATATATATATATATATATATATAAATATATATATATATATACATATATATGTGTCTGTTAACAGGATAGCGGCCAGAGTTTTTGTTTTTTCTTCACGAAACGTGGTATATAGCGTTCAATTAGCAAACGATTGAACGAATTCGTGAACCACCAAAATCGGTCCACCGGGAGGGGGTTTACCCCGGACCGAAAACACTAATTTGACCATGCCAGCCGTAGTTTTTGTTATATTTCAACGAAACTCGGAATTCGTTATGTTTATCTAATGGGAGAAATGCGTTAAAAGGGACTAGACTTCAGCAGATATTGATATATATGTCAAGATTCATTAATGCCCTTTACCATTATAAATTAAAAGGGACTAGACTTCAGCAGATATTGATATATATGTCAAGATTC
The DNA here is from genome assembly GCA_946811695.1 of Gonocerus acuteangulatus. NCBI lineage: Eukaryota > Metazoa > Arthropoda > Insecta > Hemiptera > Coreidae > Gonocerus > Gonocerus acuteangulatus. The sequence goes on from OX328123.1 coordinate 164,517,440, forward strand.
ATTAATGCCCTTTGCCATTATAAATTAAAAGGGACTAGACTTCAGCAGATATTGATATATATGTCAAGATTCATTAATGCCCCTTGCCATTATAAATTAAAAGGGACTAGACTTCAGCAGATATTGATATATATGTCAAGATTCATTAATGCCCTTTACCATTATAAATTAAAAGGGACTAGACTTCAGCAGATATTGATATATATGTCAAGATTCATTAATGCCCCTTGCCATTATAAATTAAAAGGGACTAGACTTCAGCAGATATTGATATATATGTCAAGATTCATTAATGCCCCTTGCCATTATAAATTAAAAGGGACTAGACTTCAGCAGATATTGATATATATGTCAAGATTCATTAATGCCCTTTACCATTATAAATTAAAAGGGACTAGACTTCAGCAGATATTGATATATATGTCAAGATTCATTAATGCCCTTTGCCATTATAAATTAAAAGGGACTAGACTTCAGCAGATATTGATATATATGTCAAGATTCATTAATGCCCTTTGCCATTATAAATTAAAAGGGACTAGACTTCAGCAGATATTGATATATATGTCAAGATTCATTAATGCCCCTTGCCATTATAAATTAAAAGGGACTAGACTTCAGCAGATATTGATATATATGTCAAGATTCATTAATGCCCTTTGCCATTATAAATTAAAAGGGACTAGACTTCAGCAGATATTGATATATATGTCAAGATTCATTAATGCCCCTTGCCATTATAAATTAAAAGGGACTAGACTTCAGCAGATATTGATATATATGTCAAGATTCATTAATGCCCTTTGCCATTATAAATTAAAAGGGACTAGACTTCAGCAGATATTGATATATATGTCAAGATTCATTAATGCCCTTTACCATTTTAAATTAAAAGGGACTAGACTTCAGCAGATATTGATATATATGTCAAGATTCATTAATGCCCCTTGCCATTATAAATTAAAAGGGACTAGACTTCAGCAGATATTGATATATATGTCAAGATTCATTAATGCCCCTTGCCATTATAAATTAAAAGGGACTAGACTTCAGCAGATATTGATATATATGTCAAGATTCATTAATGCCCTTTGCTATTATAAATTAAAAGAGACTAGACTTCAGCAGATATTGATATATATGTCAAGATTCATTAATGCCCTTTACCATTATAAATTAAAAGGGACTAGACTTCAGCAGATATTGATATATATGTCAAGATTCATTAATGCCCTTTGCTATTATAAATTAAAAGGGACTAGACTTCAGCAGATATTGATATATATGTCAAGATTCATTAATGCCCCTTGCCATTATAAATTAAAAGGGACTAGACTTCAGCAGATATTGATATATATGTCAAGATTCATTAATGCCCTTTGCTATTATAAATTAAAAGGGACTAGACTTCAGCAGATATTGATATATATGTCAAGATTCATTAATGCCCTTTACCATTATAAATTAAAAGGGACTAGACTTCAGCAGATATTGATATATATGTCAAGATTCATTAATGCCCTTTGCTATTATAAATTAAAAGGGACTAGACTTCAGCAGATATTGATATATATGTCAAGATTCATTAATGCCCCTTGCCATTATAAATTAAAAGGGACTAGACTTCAGCAGATATTGATATATATGTCAAGATTCATTAATGCCCTTTGCTATTATAAATTAAAAGGGGACTAGACTTCAGCAGATATTGATGATATATATGTCAAGATTCATTAATGCCCTTTACCATTATAAATTAAAAGGGACTAGACTTCAGCAGATATTGATATATATGTCAAGATTCATTAATGCCCTTTGCTATTATAAATTAAAAGGGACTAGACTTCAGCAGATATTGATATATATGTCAAGATTCATTAATGCCCTTTGCCATTATAAATTAAAAGGGACTAGACTTCAGCAGATATTGATATATATGTCAAGATTCATTAATGCCCTTTGCCATTATAAATTAAAAGGGACTAGACTTCAGCAGATATTGATATATATGTCAAGATTCATTAATGCCCTTTGCTATTATAAATTAAAAGGGACTAGACTTCAGCAGATATTGATATATATGTCAAGATTCATTAATGCCCTTTGCCATTATAAATTAAAAGGGACTAGACTTCAGCAGATATTGATATATATGTCAAGATTCATTAATGCCCTTTGCCATTATAAATTAAAAGGGACTAGACTTCAGCAGATATTGATATATATGTCAAGATTCATTAATGCCCTTTGCCATTATAAATTAAAAGGGACTAGACTTCAGCAGATATTGATATATATGTCAAGATTCATTAATGCCCTTTGCCATTATAAATTAAAAGGGACTAGACTTCAGCAGATATTTTGAAACGAGCGAAAGCCATCAAGCTGCCTCCTCTTGATATAGATGGGGTGGAAATCCATATTCAACATGAAGCTGGATTCTTAGGACTAACCTTTAACTACACATTTTCATGGGCACCGTACTTAAGAGAATTGAGGAACAAATGCTTGAACTCATTGAATTTCTTGAAAGTTCTAGGCAATACGAAATGGGGAGCTGAACGGAAGAGTATGATAATGCTTTATAGAAGTTTGATTAGATCGAAATTGGACTATGGATGTGTGGCTTATGGATCTGGCAGTCCCAGAACCTTAGAAATAGTAGATAGTATCCATAATTCTGGTTTGAGAATAGCAACGGGTGCTTTCCGGACGAGTCCCATAAATAGTATTATGGTAGATGCTGGTGAGCCCCCTTTGCAGCATCGAAGAGATTATCTGTCCTTATCTTACTTTGTGAAAGTTATCACATCTCCTTATCATCCTTTAAGTCAGAACTTCAGGTACATGTACTCTAATCAAAACAGCAATTTCATTAACAGCAACCAATTTATCTACAGATCCATAAGATTACTATCAGATCTGGGTTTCGATCTAAGCAAACTTCATCAGCTGGCATTTCCAAATCTCGAGCCTTGGACTCTTTTTTCTGGATACTACACGTTTATGGCAGAATATGTAAAAATATGAGTTTTTGACAAAATATGTGAAATAAACACCTCTTTAAATGCGTTAAAATCACTTAAAACGTGCAGAATTATATCAACAATTTCGATTTAAGAATCAGAAACAAATATGTAAGTACAATAACAAAGGTTCCCTAGTCATCACTAAGGAAATTATAATAATAATCTGTGGCAACAAGCATTTAAATTTTTCATGACCCACAGAAATATTAATTGCACTCAAATTACTCGCATGAGTTTATTTCTGTGTCCAATAATTGAGGCATTCAGAACCAGAGCGGACAATCCCACATTATTGTGAAAATTTAGTTTGAAATGTAAAATCACATTATGCCAATCTACCCTTCGGGGTTATTAAGAACAATAGTAATTTCAAAACCAATTAATATATTGAGCCACTTAACAGATGCCCTAATGTGTATTCTATATCTCAAGTCACAATTTTCAACTTTTCAAACTTAATTTTCACACTCTTTACTCTCTATCCTCCTTCCATAATCCACAAAATCCTCATGGAAGATTGAAGCGGCGGTAGCCTAGAGACAACTTGTTATAACATGTCATCTGCAATGCTCAAAATTTATTAATCTAGTGGGTTGTGTAATTGTACATATTCCCATATCATGTCTCACAAAGCTATTGTCCAATAACCAGCAAAATTACTGGAAATATGTACAACATATTGTTGTAATTATCAATACAGGTTTGAAAAAAAAAAAAAAATCACAATAATGTGGGATATTCCGCTTTGCTTTTGAACGCCTCAATTATGATCGTAATCCTTATTCTGTTTAAGATTATTCCAAACTCTAGCTGCAACTACGTCAGCTTGATGGCTTTCGCTCGTTTCAAAATATCTGCTGAAGTCTAGTCCCTTTTAATTTATAATGGCAAAGGGCATTAATGAATCTTGACATATATATCAATATCTGCTGAAGTCTAGTCCCTTTTAATTTATAATGGCAAAGGGCATTAATGAATCTTGACATATATATCAATATCTGCTGAAGTCTAGTCCCTTTTAATTTATAATGGCAAAGGGCATTAATGAATCTTGACATATATATCAATATCTGCTGAAGTCTAGTCCCTTTTAATTTATAATGGCAAAGGGCATTAATGAATCTTGACATATATATCAATATCTGCTGAAGTCTAGTCCCTTTTAATTTATAATGGCAAAGGGCATTAATGAATCTTGACATATATATCAATATCTGCTGAAGTCTAGTCCCTTTTAATTTATAATAGCAAAGGGCATTAATGAATCTTGACATATATATCAATATCTGCTGAAGTCTAGTCCCTTTTAATTTATAATGGTAAAGGGCATTAATGAATCTTGACATATATATCATCAATATCTGCTGAAGTCTAGTCCCTTTTAATTTATAATAGCAAAGGGCATTAATGAATCTTGACATATATATCAATATCTGCTGAAGTCTAGTCCCTTTTAATTTATAATGGCAAGGGGCATTAATGAATCTTGACATATATATCAATATCTGCTGAAGTCTAGTCCCTTTTAATTTATAATAGCAAAGGGCATTAATGAATCTTGACATATATATCAATATCTGCTGAAGTCTAGTCCCTTTTAATTTATAATGGCAAAGGGCATTAATGAATCTTGACATATATATCAATATCTGCTGAAGTCTAGTCCCTTTTAATTTATAATGGCAAAGGGCATTAATGAATCTTGACATATATATCAATATCTGCTGAAGTCTAGTCCCTTTTAATTTATAATGGCAAAGGGCATTAATGAATCTTGACATATATATCAATATCTGCTGAAGTCTAGTCCCTTTTAATTTATAATAGCAAAGGGCATTAATGAATCTTGACATATATATCAATATCTGCTGAAGTCTAGTCCCTTTTAATTTATAATGGCAAAGGGCATTAATGAATCTTGACATATATATCAATATCTGCCGAAGTCTAGTCCCTTTTAATTTATAATGGCAAAGGGCATTAATGAATCTTGACATATATATCAATATCTGCTGAAGTCTAGTCCCTTTTAATTTATAATGGCAAAGGGCATTAATGAATCTTGACATATATATCAATATCTGCTGAAGTCTAGTCCCTTTTAATTTATAATGGCAAAGGGCATTAATGAATCTTGACATATATATCAATATCTGCTGAAGTCTAGTCCCTTTTAATTTATAATGGCAAAGGGCATTAATGAATCTTGACATATATATCAATATCTGCTGAAGTCTAGTCCCTTTTAATTTATAATAGCAAAGGGCATTAATGAATCTTGACATATATATCAATATCTGCTGAAGTCTAGTCCCTTTTAATTTATAATGGTAAAGGGCATTAATGAATCTTGACATATATATCATCAATATCTGCTGAAGTCTAGTCCCTTTTAATTTATAATAGCAAAGGGCATTAATGAATCTTGACATATATATCAATATCTGCTGAAGTCTAGTCCCTTTTAATTTATAATGGCAAGGGGCATTAATGAATCTTGACATATATATCAATATCTGCTGAAGTCTAGTCCCTTTTAATTTATAATAGCAAAGGGCATTAATGAATCTTGACATATATATCAATATCTGCTGAAGTCTAGTCCCTTTTAATTTATAATGGCAAAGGGCATTAATGAATCTTGACATATATATCAATATCTGCTGAAGTCTAGTCCCTTTTAATTTATAATGGCAAAGGGCATTAATGAATCTTGACATATATATCAATATCTGCTGAAGTCTAGTCCCTTTTAATTTATAATGGCAAAGGGCATTAATGAATCTTGACATATATATCAATATCTGCTGAAGTCTAGTCCCTTTTAATTTATAATAGCAAAGGGCATTAATGAATCTTGACATATATATCAATATCTGCTGAAGTCTAGTCCCTTTTAATTTATAATGGCAAAGGGCATTAATGAATCTTGACATATATATCAATATCTGCTGAAGTCTAGTCCCTTTTAATTTATAATGGCAAAGGGCATTAATGAATCTTGACATATATATCAATATCTGCTGAAGTCTAGTCCCTTTTAATTTATAATGGCAAAGGGCATTAATGAATCTTGACATATATATCAATATCTGCTGAAGTCTAGTCCCTTTTAATTTATAATGGCAAAGGGCATTAATGAATCTTGACATATATATCAATATCTGCTGAAGTCTAGTCCCTTTTAATTTATAATGGCAAAGGGCATTAATGAATCTTGACATATATATCAATATCTGCTGAAGTCTAGTCCCTTTTAATTTATAATAGCAAAGGGCATTAATGAATCTTGACATATATATCAATATCTGCTGAAGTCTAGTCCCTTTTAATTTATAATGGTAAAGGGCATTAATGAATCTTGACATATATATCATCAATATCTGCTGAAGTCTAGTCCCTTTTAATTTATAATAGCAAAGGGCATTAATGAATCTTGACATATATATCAATATCTGCTGAAGTCTAGTCCCTTTTAATTTATAATGGCAAGGGGCATTAATGAATCTTGACATATATATCAATATCTGCTGAAGTCTAGTCCCTTTTAATTTATAATAGCAAAGGGCATTAATGAATCTTGACATATATATCAATATCTGCTGAAGTCTAGTCCCTTTTAATTTATAATGGTAAAGGGCATTAATGAATCTTGACATATATATCAATATCTGCTGAAGTCTAGTCCCTTTTAATTTATAATAGCAAAGGGCATTAATGAATCTTGACATATATATCAATATCTGCTGAAGTCTAGTCCCTTTTAATTTATAATGGCAAGGGGCATTAATGAATCTTGACATATATATCAATATCTGCTGAAGTCTAGTCCCTTTTAATTTATAATAGCAAAGGGCATTAATGAATCTTGACATATATATCAATATCTGCTGAAGTCTAGTCCCTTTTAATTTATAATGGCAAAGGGCATTAATGAATCTTGACATATATATCAATATCTGCTGAAGTCTAGTCCCTTTTAATTTATAATGGCAAAGGGCATTAATGAATCTTGACATATATATCAATATCTGCTGAAGTCTAGTCCCTTTTAATTTATAATGGCAAAGGGCATTAATGAATCTTGACATATATATCAATATCTGCTGAAGTCTAGTCCCTTTTAATTTATAATGGCAAAGGGCATTAATGAATCTTGACATATATATCAATATCTGCTGAAGTCTAGTCCCTTTTAATTTATAATGGCAAAGGGCATTAATGAATCTTGACATATATATCAATATCTGCTGAAGTCTAGTCCCTTTTAATTTATAATGGCAAAGGGCATTAATGAATCTTGACATATATATCAATATCTGCTGAAGTCTAGTCCCTTTTAATTTATAATGGCAAAGGGCATTAATGAATCTTGACATATATATCAATATCTGCTGAAGTCTAGTCCCTTTTAATTTATAATGGCAAAGGGCATTAATGAATCTTGACATATATATCAATATCTGCTGAAGTCTAGTCCCTTTTAATTTATAATGGCAAAGGGCATTAATGAATCTTGACATATATATCAATATCTGCTGAAGTCTAGTCCCTTTTAATTTATAATGGCAAAGGGCATTAATGAATCTTGACATATATATCAATATCTGCTGAAGTCTAGTCCCTTTTAATTTATAATAGCAAAGGGCATTAATGAATCTTGACATATATATCAATATCTGCTGAAGTCTAGTCCCTTTTAATTTATAATGGTAAAGGGCATTAATGAATCTTGACATATATATCATCAATATCTGCTGAAGTCTAGTCCCTTTTAATTTATAATAGCAAAGGGCATTAATGAATCTTGACATATATATCAATATCTGCTGAAGTCTAGTCCCTTTTAATTTATAATAGCAAAGGGCATTAATGAATCTTGACATATATATCAATATCTGCTGAAGTCTAGTCCCTTTTAATTTATAATGGTAAAGGGCATTAATGAATCTTGACATATATATCAATATCTGCTGAAGTCTAGTCCCTTTTAATTTATAATAGCAAAGGGCATTAATGAATCTTGACATATATATCAATATCTGCTGAAGTCTAGTCCCTTTTAATTTATAATGGCAAGGGGCATTAATGAATCTTGACATATATATCAATATCTGCTGAAGTCTAGTCCCTTTTAATTTATAATAGCAAAGGGCATTAATGAATCTTGACATATATATCAATATCTGCTGAAGTCTAGTCCCTTTTAATTTATAATGGTAAAGGGCATTAATGAATCTTGACATATATATCAATATCTGCTGAAGTCTAGTCTCTTTTAATTTATAATAGCAAAGGGCATTAATGAATCTTGACATATATATCAATATCTGCTGAAGTCTAGTCCCTTTTAATTTATAATGGCAAGGGGGGTATTAATGAATCTTGACATATATATCAATATCTGCTGAAGTCTAGTCCCTTTTAATTTATAATGGCAAGGGGCATTAATGAATCTTGACATATATATCAATATCTGCTGAAGTCTAGTCCCTTTTAATTTAAAATGGTAAAGGGCATTAATGAATCTTGACATATATATCAATATCTGCTGAAGTCTAGTCCCTTTTAATTTATAATGGCAAAGGGCATTAATGAATCTTGACATATATATCAATATCTGCTGAAGTCTAGTCCCTTTTAATTTATAATGGCAAGGGGCATTAATGAATCTTGACATATATATCAATATCTGCTGAAGTCTAGTCCCTTTTAATTTATAATGGCAAAGGGCATTAATGAATCTTGACATATATATCAATATCTGCTGAAGTCTAGTCCCTTTTAATTTATAATGGCAAGGGGCATTAATGAATCTTGACATATATATCAATATCTGCTGAAGTCTAGTCCCTTTTAATTTATAATGGCAAAGGGCATTAATGAATCTTGACATATATATCAATATCTGCTGAAGTCTAGTCCCTTTTAATTTATAATGGTAAAGGGCATTAATGAATCTTGACATATATATCAATATCTGCTGAAGTCTAGTCCCTTTTAATTTATAATGGCAAGGGGCATTAATGAATCTTGACATATATATCAATATCTGCTGAAGTCTAGTCCCTTTTAATTTATAATGGCAAGGGGCATTAATGAATCTTGACATATATATCAATATCTGCAGAAGTAAATACGTTTAGAACCTTCTGCTCAAATTAAGGAACATAAATATGCTTTAGGTCCACCCGGCAACCCTACGTAATATACTGTATTACATACAGTCTTCTTTGTCCTACATGGCCACCGCGCCACCGCGAACGCCAGCGGACACTTTTTGTAACGTTTTTTTTTCAGTTTAGTCATCGCTAAAGCATATTTACGCTAAAGTAAATGTGTGAAGTGAATTCCTGTGCAGGTTTCGAGATATTCGCCTGCTTCATACATCCTAGATCTAGGGCTCCTGAATGACACGGCTTAAAGGAGAAGGCCTTTTTTTGGGAATTTTGAAGTATTTCAAATGAACATTTTAGCACTTTCCTCCGAAGGAAAGTAGCTATTGAGGTAGCACTCATGACGGAATTTTTGGAAAATTTCTTCGAATCTTTATCGATCCTACCTAGTAGACACCGAAAATGACCCCAGTTAAAATTTATATATATCTGTATATATATATATATATATATATATATATATATATATATATATATATATATATCTGTATATATATATATATATATATATATGTGTATATATATATATATATATATCTGTATATATATATATATATATATATATATATATATATATATATGTATATATATATATATATATATACATATATACATATATACAGGGTGTTCAAAACTCGATTGACACCCCCCTTTTTTCCCACAATTTTTGAAATTTAAAAACGAAACTTGGTGGGTCTTAACGTGGTCGAATGAACTTTCGTTGGACCTAATGCACGACCCTTCAACATTCTCCAGTTCTCCAGAGATCCTAACTCTGGAATCTCCAATAGAAAGAGCTTATTTTTATGACGGATTATTGTAGAGAATTAAATTTTTTGTCGGTTTTATATCTGTCATTCTTTTCGCCAAAGCGCAGCAATGAGTAAAAAATTGCGAAAAACCGATAAAACCCTTGTTTTTCGTCACTTTTCTGGCAATAACGTAGAAAGTATGCCCGTAATGAAAAAAGTAGTCGATATAAACGTTGTAGAGGATTAAATTTACTTTCCAAAAAGTACCTTTAAATGCATAAAATGTTAACAGCAATAGAGACACACTTTTGTTTTTGATGTTTTCAGAAAAGTGTATTATCAACGTGATCTACGCTTCAGTAAAACTTAATAAACATTTCCTAAACTATTTTTGCTCCACCTAGTTTTGAATTTAAGAACGTTTGAAGAAAATATCAAATTCAATTACTTTATAAAGGCATTAAAATAATAAATTTAAAGCAATAGAACTCACCTAATGATTAGAATTTCGTAGTAATTATTTTTTTGTTTCACGAATTTTTTTTTTGTTTTTGTTTTTTTTTTTTTTTGGCGCCTTGACATCAAGGCCATTAGTGCCGACATCCCGGGTGCAGCGAGGAACTTTCCCAACGAGCCATGAGATAAGAAAATTCCTGCCGGCGCACAATGGGGCCAAACTACTTTTCGTGTTTTAAAAAAGACTACAGGCGCTAATGACCTAGATGTAGATGCGCCGTAAAAAAAAAAAAAAAAAAAAGGCCTCCAAATCTTAACCGATAAGAATGCATTTTTTTAAAAAATGAAAGCTAATATTATTTATTATTAGTATTTACACGTAATTTAATAAACAGGAGAAACAAAAAACTAAATTTTATTAGCTTTCATTTTTTAAAAAAATGCATTCTTATCGGTTAAGATTTGGAGGCCTTTTTTTTTTTTTTTTTTTTTTTTTTTTTTTTTTTTTTTTTTTTTTTTTTTTTTATTGTTTCTTCAAGCGTTCTTAAATCCAAAACTAGGTGGAGCAAAAATAGTTTAGGAAATGTTTATTAAGTTTTACTGAAGCTTAGATCACGTTGATAATAAACTTTTCTGAAAACTTGAAAAACCAAAGTGTGTTTTGCTCCATTCCTATTAACCTTTTATGCATTTAAAGGTACTTTTGGGAAATTAAATTTAATCCTCTACAACGTTTATATCAACTACATTTTTCATTAGGGTCATACTTTCCATGTTATTGCCAGAAAAGGGACGAAAAACAATGGTGTTATCGGTTTTTCGCAATTTGTTACTCATTGGTGCGCTTTGGCGAAAAAATTACAGATATAAAATTCAATTCTCTACAATAATCCGTCATAAAAATAACCCCTTTCCATTGGAGATTCCAGAGTTAGAGTCTCTGGCGAAGAACTGGAGAAAGTTGAGGGGTCGTGCATTAGGTCCAACGATAGTTCATTCGACCACGTTAAGACTCAGCAAGTTTCGTTTATAAATTTTAAAAATTGTGGGAAAAAAGGGGGGCGTCAATCGAGTTTTGAACACCCTGTATATATAGTTATATATGTGTGTCCGTTAACACGATACAGGCCAGAGTTTTTGTTTCTTCCCCACGAAACTTGGTATGTAGTCTTCCCCAATCAGACGATTGAACGAGTTCGTTAACCAACAAAATCGGTCCATCTGGAGGGGGGGGGGAGGGGGGTTTACTCCGGAGCCAAAGTAGTTATTTGCTAATACCAGTCGTAATTTTAGTTATATTTCAACGAAACTCGGTATTCGTTCTGGTCAAGTAAAAAGAAAAATGTGTTGTAAAAATAAACTAAATCGGTTCATTAGGGGGGGGGGGGGGTTACTCCGGACCCAAATTACTAATTTGCTCATACCGGTCGTAATTTCTGCTGCATTGCAACGAAACGCGGTATACGTCCTGGGTATCTAATAAGAAATAAGTGCTGTAAAAATGAACTAAATCGGTCTATCGGAAGGGGGATATACATTCTACTATGTTTGAATTGAATTGAAACAGGTGTTCATAACACATTCAAAAAAGCAGAACTATTTATGTTTTTATTTTATTTATCTATAGAGGTTATTTTAAGCAAATTATTCAGGAATGCACGCGACACTACCCAGAAGAGCAAAGTGCTTAGTTATGCAGATCCTGCGTGACGGACTTTTTTTTCTAAATTATACGGTATTTTATATATATATATATATATATATATATATATATATATATATATATATATATATATATACATTTGTTTGCATCTAATTAAAAATATTATATTGTGAGTTATATCTACCACTATAACATTTGGGTTAAATACCCTGATGAAACATTGCCAAGGCGAACTGTATTGGTGAATCCGTCTTGGTAACTAGATGCAAAGTCCCTTGACTCGTACAGCTGTTCTGCGGTTGTTCCGACTTGGGAACATTAATACAGTATAAATGCCTTTAACTTGTTAATCGGATTTATTGGAGACCTACCTGTTGGATTCCCTTGTTTACAGGTAGTCATAAAGCCGGTGATAGGAAGCTCTCGTCATTCAGAAACTTCTTAAGACGGGAGACGTTTCTCTCCCCAAAGGCATATATAGAAAAATAGTAAACGCTCCTTTTCAAATAAAGAAAAGGCCGTCACGCAGGAGCTGCATAACTAAGCACTTTCCACAGAATTGGGTCGAGTGCATTCCTGAATAATTTGCTTAAAATAACCTAGATAGATAAATAATATAAAAACATAAATAGTTCTGCTCTTTTGAATTTATTATCAACACCTGTTTCAATTATTACTGCTAATTTAATTTCTTTCCAGAGTTTGTGTATATGCGGAACTACACTACGTAATACATACACAAAGCTTCACATTTTCGTCTACTGATTTAGACCTGTCAAATGCAATTATAGAAAAACAACAACCAATTAAAGAGTTTGGTAAACGGAGTCAAAAGAACACAACCAACAATTTTAAGGTTTTGAGCACTTATTTCTTCCATTGACATCGCTCCGTCGAAAACTTTAACGTTAACTTTCGAACGGTCACTTTCCACGATTTTCCAACCGTTTTCGAGATAGTTTAGAAAATATACGAAAATCCCAAAACGTTTTATTATAGGTACTTCCTTACCTCCAAAAGGAACCAAAATTTAAATATCTTAGATTCGGTGTTCATCAAACATCTGGAACTAGTTTCAATTGAATCAAACGTTTCCGAATACCCAAACTGAAAATTAGTTTGGACAATTTTTTTCTATCATGTTTTCTCGTAGACGGTTCCATATGTCGCTTTAAAAATGGTTTCATTCGTTTTCCTATGTTACGGAACATATAAAACGAGTACACAGCATATCAACTCAATAATGTAAGCATTCCGATTTTTCGAATTTCGCTCCAAAAACCATTTTCCGGTAGACGGATTCTGCTGGTTAACTAACATGACCTTTGAATTTATCTATTTATTTATGATGATTCTCCGCATCTAAAGCGAAGAAGTTGGCCATTTCCTTCAGCGCCTTCTTTGTCTTGATTTCGGTTATGAAGGTTCTTCTAAAGCTCAAAATTTAATTTGGGAAGTCGTAAGTAAGGTCATAACTATATTCCACGGCAAGTTCAGTTGGCTTTCAACTATAAGTCATCATCTGAAGCTGACAACAGGAGGTCTGGAGAAAGAACTGTGAAAAGTCTTGCAACATGTGCCATACCTTCAAATCTGAACGTAATTTCACAGATTTTATCATTTATTTATTTATTTATTTATTTATTCTTTTAAGGAGCTACGTAACGTAGGCGATTGGCTCCATGAAATGTTTATTTGTTACGGAGCACCACAACAGCAAGGTGATATGCTCGCATACTGCGTGAAAATTAATTCAATAAAATTAAGCAAATAGGTAAAAAAAAAAAAAAAAAAAAATTTTTAAATTTATAAAGTATAAACACAAAGAGACAAAGCATAGAAAATCATTAGAAAAAAAAAAGAGGGATAAAGAAAATAAAAAAAAAAATAAAAATAAATAAATAAAAACTTCAAACAAAACAATAACCGAAATATTGTAGGAAAAAATAAATAATAGTGTCTGATAGTTTGTTACAATATAAAAATCATTATTCTATGTCTTGAGGGATTTAATGTAAGGACATTGTATACAGAAGCCGCTCTTATGCACGCATACACACACACACACACACACACACACACACACACACACACTCAAACATACAAAAACATTTATTTACAATCGCTTCATTAAACTATACATACGTTCAGTTGAGTCATATTTTGTCGTACAGTTTCATTTTATGTAAGTGTTGTAGAATAGTAACAATGTGTGGGCTTTTTTCAGAAAATAGTTCGGACATGTCATGTGGAATCGTTAAATAGTCTCGTGTTCTGCATTCTGTAAGTAAGTGTTTAACTGTTAGTTGTCTGTTGCATGTCTGACATATTGGACTGTCTTGCCTTGTCATGAGATGGGAATGTGTTAAATGAGTGTGTCCAATTCTCAGTCTTGTAATTACTACTTCATCACGTCTTGATAGCTGTGTACTAGCTTGCCATTCATGAGTACTGCTTTTTATCTCCCTTAGGAGGTTGTCTCTTGTACTGTACCATGAGGCTTGCCATCCAAGACGGATATTTTCAGTAATTTGTAAGTGTAAGTCTTCAGTCGTAAGTAGGTTCAAGTCAAATGATTCTCTTCCGCTTGCTTGTTTTGCTTGTTCGTCCGCCGTTGTTGATTGTCCAATATTTTCATGTCCTGGTACCCACAACATTGTTACCAGTATGTTGTGTGTCTGAAGTCTGATTATGTGTTCTAAAATTTGTATGATGATAGGATTAGTGTTGTAAATGTGTAAGGAGAGTAAACAACTTAATGAGTCCGAGCAAACTGTTATGTTCTGTGTTGTAGTTTGTACGTTAGATAGACCTTAGAGAATACCATGCAGCTCAGCAGTGTAGATGCTTGTGCTTTTCGGTAACGTGACGAGATGTTTTTCTTGATTTATAATAGCAGCTGCACCGACGCCATCATTCATCTTAGATCCATCAGTGAATAGGTACAGTGTATCTGTGTTTGTCTGCGTTAAATGTTTGTACGTAGTCTGGTAAAAGTATTTAGAGAGTGTACTAGTCTTTTTAAATTTTGTCAGAGTCAAGTCAATTTTTAAGTTATTTACTCTCCAGGGAGGAATTGAGAGATGTCTTTGCGTGTACGTCGGTTGTGTAAGAACATGTCCATTCTCTCTATCTATCATACAGCGTACTATGAGCGGCTTTTGCTTTGCTCCTGTCTGTGTGTATATGTCTACATATGGGTTGAATAAAAATGAATTTACACACTGTGACTTTAATGATTTTGATTTTGTAACAAATTGTAGACAAATCATCTGACGTCTATTATCCAGTGGAAGCTCTCCTGATTCTGCATAAAGGCTGTTTACGGGACTGGATCTAAATGCTCCTAAAGCTATCCGGATTCCCGTATTATGCACTGTATCTAACGCTTTCAGAGTACTTGAACTGGCAGATGAATATACTATAGAACCATTTTATCATTTAAAGTAACAAAAAATACCACAGTTTTAAAATACCTACGCAGTGTAGTGTAGACTGCAGTGCAGTCGTCAACTCCACCGCCAGCAGCTAAGTAGGTATGTCGTGATGGTGGTGGTGTACACTAGGTTAAGCTGATCACAATACTACGAAGTGCCCGATCTGATCGCGTAGAACTAAACGTTACGTTGCCAACCGAAAGAATTGTTTTTTGTTGATTTTTTTTTTTGTTTTTTCACGGGCGTTGATTTAAAAATTTCCTAACCGTTCTGGCGGTATTAATCAGTACTGCTTGTTGGGCATTTTTAATGAGTTCCTCCGACAGTTTCAGGTAGAAATTTGTGGCAAATGTCGTTCTCGGAATGAGCCCGTTGGTGGAGATTATGAGGGCTGTAATCCTTGCTGAATCCAACTTATACAGGTACTTTCGCAGTTTCTCAGCATATGATTTCCGTATATTCTCATCAATGGGGACTGCGAAATCAATAATATCGGCTGTATTACAGTAGAATTTGAATAATTCGAATCCCTAGGGGCCGACAAAAAAGTTCGAATTATCCAAAATTTGAGTTACAAAAGTTTTTGAAAATAAAGGGGTACAAAATCGAACTTCATATTTTCACATTTTTAATTCAAGTAAAATACGTATATGTATTTTATTTAACAAACGTTTAATAAATTGATAATTACGTACATGAGTATTAAATAATTTATCAAAAAAATAAAAAAAAATTTTTTAAATTATTTTCATTCGCAAGAATTTTTTTTTTTTTTTTTTTTTTTAATTGCAGCTATTTTCTCTGACAACGTTAAAGTTTTGTAACCTATGAACTGCATTGTACACCAGAAATTGAACGCAAAAACAACACAACAGATCTAGACACTGACTGACTTATGACTGAATAAGAAATGAAGATGGGAGGGATGGTGGGAGGGAATTCTAGGATAAAACGACAGGATGGTGTATGTAACTACAACCCCTGGAAGGGAGGAAGCGCGACCCACCACTTTAGAGAACATCCGTATCTTACTATCCTTCTTACTCAAGGGGAGAATATTTTCACAAGATTTAAGATCGACCGTCTCCGAATTCTAATTATCCTAAATATTATTCGAATTAACCACGATTTTTAGCGCGGTTCCTCCCTCCCTTCATAGGGAGGAACCCCGCTTATAAGGTTGATCTCATGAAAGTCCGACTCGCAGGAACTGCGTCATCAAAGCCCGGTTACTTACATCTCGAAGAGATGGAACAGATTAGCATCACAAATCACAGGAAACTGACAGTAGCCAACTTACACAGAAGCGGATAATTCTTAATCTGTATAAGTCAATACAATTATGTACTGAAAACGTACTTACTCTTCGACTACTGCTGAGAAGGCTCTGTTCTAAACAACCAAACATTTTAAGTATCTTGTTTTACTTGCAAATTCGTTTTACTGTTATAATTAACTGTAAATATGTGCTTCATGTCGAATAAAATTCAATTCTGTCGTGGGTTAAATCTTTCTATAAAATAAGACATAACGATAACTTCAGTTGGATGCTATGAGGAGGGTTATATAGATAGGAGAATTCAAAACAAACTATGCATACATCATCATGATTAGCAACTGCCATCTTGATTACCACAGCCACTCCAAACTTATTACAAATACCTTTTAACTTATTTTACTACAATACTAATTTTACTGATAAATGCAATTTAAAACAAAAAAAGTCTGTCTCGCAGGAACTGCATCATCTTAGCGCGGTTCCGTTTATATCCCTAGTCTAATTTGGAAAGATTAAAATAGAAGCAGTTATTATTTTGGTTCCACCAGTCCTTTTTTTTTTAATTAATTATTATAATGGCGTGTCAACCCTTAAGGCCACTAACGCCATTCCTGTGTGTAGTAAAGTCTTGAAAGGTCATGATTTACGATCTTACCTGGAAGGGTCGGCTAACACTAGGTCCCGCTAGTTACAAGGTCTTGAAATCTTGGAAATCTACATTTCTAACAATAAATTGTTTTTGTTATTTTACTTAACCAGTTTTATTGTCAAATACATTTTCCAACTATAAGCAATTAAAGAATAACAAGGAATAAAACAGGCAAAAAGAACCGTTCTCTTCCGTTTACCAAGATTCTCAACCTTTTTCGAGATATTAAGGAAAATATGCAAAGTTACCAAAACTTTTTATGTCTGTTAATAAAATATTTTATTCTAACCCTTCCTTAACTCCAAACGTAACCAAAATTTCAACATATTAGTTTTAAGGATATTACAACATGCAGAAAATGTTTCAACTGAATCCCATGATTCTAAGTACCCAAAACAAATAAAGTCCGACTAGCAGGATAAAGTCCGACTAGCAGGAACTGCGTTATCTTAGCGCAGTTCCAGTTCATTTTTTTTTTTTTTTTCTACGGCTCATCTACATCTAGGTCATTAGCGCCGACTACCAGGGTTTAGCGAGGAATTTTACCAGCGAGCCGTGGGATGATAAAATTCTTGCCGGAGGTTGGGAATCGAACCCACCATCTCCCGCTTATGAATCCAAGGCGCAGGCCATTAGACCACGGGAGACCCCGGTTCCTGTGCATATCCCTATTCTCATTTGAAAAGCATAGAATAGAAACAGATAATATTTTCCTCGGCCTTTGTTCAAAGGGTTTTATGGCTATACCTGGGGTCGGGTCCGCAAGACCCTAGAAACCTCTCCTACCGATACTTCATTTCATACGTTTCAATGAATTGGAAAATATCAAAAATTTTCACATATTCCTGTGTTCTTTTACTATAGTAATAATTCTACAGATAAAATCAATTAAAAAATAAAATAAAAAAACCAACAGCATAAAGGCAATTGAAAATATTCAAAAGACGTCATCGAATCTTTTTCTCTTGGCAAGCTATATTTCTAACAATGAATTGTTTTTCTTATTTTGCCTAATCTGTTTTATTGTAAAATACATTATCCAACTATAAGCAATTAAAAAATAACAAGGAATAAAAACAGACAAAAAGAACAGTTCGAATAAGCAAAATCAATTACTTTAATGTTTTAAGCACTTATTTCTCCGATTGACATCGCCTAATCAAAACTTTCATCAGAACCTTTTTTGTAGAACATTTAGTAAGCTTTCTAATGGCATTGTTTTGTTTACCAAGATTCTCAACCTTTTTCGAGATATTAAGGAAAATATAGAAAGTTACCAAAACTTTTTATGTCTGTTAATAAAATATTTTATTCTAACCCTTCCTTAACTCCAAACGTAACCAAAATTTCAACATATTAGTTTTAATGATAGTAAAACATGCAGAAAATGTTTCAACTGAATCCCATGAATTTAAGTACCCAAACCAAAAATGGTATTCAAAAACTATTTTTCCAATTTTCTCAAAAACGGTTTATGCTATCGCCTTGAAAATGGTTTCATTCGTTTTCCTAGCCAAAGAACCCTATTAAACGAGTACTTACAAGCTTATGAACTCAAAATTGTAAGCGTTACGATTTTTTTTGCGCGAATTTCGCCCCAAACGCCACCTTCCAGTGGGCGGATTTTGCTGGTTAACGAACTTGACCTTTCAAATCGGGCGACCGATTTTAGTACCAAATTTCTTCAAAATCGGACCATTAGGGAGGCCAGAAATCCGCGAACAGACAAATATATATATATATATATATATATATACAAATTTTGACCACCGTTATTTTCGGTCTCTAGGGGTTCTGAAACGCGAAATTTTCTAGTCGGCACCTCCGGATTGTTTCATTGTATCAACCTTATAAGCGGGGTTCCTCCCTATGGGGGAGGGAGGAACCGCGCTAAAACGGTATTCAAAAGTTATTTTTCCAATTTTCTCAAAAACGGTTAAAGCTATCACCTTAAAAATGGTTTCATTCGTTTTCCAAGCCCAAGAAGCATATAAAACGAGTACTTACAAGCTTATGAACTCAAAAACGTAAGCGTTACGATTTTTTTTTGCGCGAATTTCGCCCCAAACACCATCTTCCAGTGGGCGGATTTTGCTGGTTAACGAACTTCAAATTAGACGAAAGATTTTAGTAAAACAAGTACCTACAAGCATATAAACACAAAAACGTAAGCGTTACGATTTTTTTTGCGGGAATTTTTCTAGTCTGCACTTCCGGATTGTTTCGTGAGGTCAATCTCATAAGCGGGTTCTCCCAATGGAGGCAGGGAGTAACCGCGCTGAAACAATCCGGAAGTGCCGACGAGAAAATTTTCCATTTCAGAACCCCTAGAGACCGAAAATAACGGTGGTTCAAATTATATATATATATATATATATATATATATATATATATATATATATATATATATATTATATTTGTCTCTTCGCGCTTTTCCGGGCTCAATAATGGTCCGATTTTGATGAAATTTGGTACAAAAATCTTTCGTCTGATTTGAAAGGTCAAATTCGTTAACCAGGAGAATCCGCCCACCGGAACATGGTTTTTGGAGCGAATCTCTCGCGAAAAAAATCATTCCGCTAACTTCATATGCATGCAAGTACTCGTTTTATAGGCCTAGGGAAACAAATGAAACCATTTTTAAGGCGATAGCTTTAACCGTTTTCGAGAATATTGGAAAAATAGTTGCTGAATAACGTTTTTGGTTTTGATACTTAAAATCATGGGATTCTAAGTACCAAAACATTTTCTGCATTTCATCAAAACTAATATGTTAAACTTTTAGTTACGTTTGGAGTTACGGAAGGGTTAGAATAAAATATTTTATTAACAGACATGAAAAGTTTTGGGAACTTCGTATACTTTCATTAATATCTCGAACACGGTTGGGAAATCGTAATAAGTGGATAGATACTTTTTGAAAGCTTTCTAAATTTTCGACAAAAAAGATTCTGAAACAATTTTTCATTAGGTGATGTCAGTCGGAGAAATAAGTGCTTAAACTTTGAAGTAATTGATTTCGTTTATTCGGTTAAACGGTTCTTTTTGACTGTTTTTATTCCTTGTTATTTTTTAATTGCTTATAGTTGGATAATGTATTTGACAATAAAACAGATTAAGTAAAATAAGAAAAAAAAATCATTGTTAGAAATATATCTTGCCAACAGAAAGAGATTCGATGACGTCTTTTGAATATTTTTGAATTGCCTTCATGCTGTTGGTTTTTTTTATTTTATTTTTTAATTGATTTTATTTGTAGAATTATTACTATAGTAATAGAACACAAGAAAATGTGAAAAAATTTGATATTTTCCAATGCATTGAAACGTATGAAAGGAAGTGTCGGTAGAAGAGGATTTTAGGGTCTGGCGGACCCGAACAGGAAAAGTCATAAACCCCTTTGAACAAAGGCCGAGCAAAATATTATCTGTTTCTATTCTAAGCTTTTCAAATGACAGAAGTGATATGAACGGAACCGCGCTAAGATGATGCAGTTCCTGCAAGTCGGGCTTTTTTACATTGTTTATGTCCTATATTCTAGGGGCAGAGAGAAATATTCGAATTAAAGACGATTTCGAATTATCAAAGTTCGAATTAACCATGTTCCACTGTATTTCCCTTGTCATTGATAAGAATGTCCGGTTTATTGTGATGGACGGTACGGTCCGTTAACATTGCTTCGACCCAATACATTTTAATTGTATCTTTCTCCAGAAGTCTATTTGGGACGTAGCGGTAATCAGGGACCGCACCATCCAGAAACCAAATTTTTCTAAGAGGCTTGATGACATTTTGGCCACGTTATTATGTCGCTAAAGATAATCGGATCCCGCAAGAATCTCATAGGCCCCCGTAATATGCAAGATCGACTCATACGTTTTGTTACAATGTCTACATTTGTCAGAGATGTTGACATCCTTCAAAACGTGACGTCGATAGGATCTCGTTGCTATTACTTGATCCTGGATGGCTATTACAAACCCTTCAAGGTGATCCGATTCAGTCGTAACTTCCGGCTAGTTGCTTGTTTTCAATTTTAAGGCTGTATTATTCTCGCCCAGTTTGACAATTTCCTTGAAAAGACGATTCTCGCTTGCCATTATGTAGCTCCTCAGGTTAATTTCCTGGGAGCGACATAAGTTTTGAATATTTGCGAGACCTCGTCCTCCTTTATTCCTTGGCAAATACTTTTTTTTTTTCTTTTTTTTTATTTTAAGAGCTTCGCAACGAAGGTGACTTGCTCTTTTTAAAATTCAAAACAAAATATACAATATACAAAAGTAGAAACTTATAGAACTAAATATTACAAAAGTGTTAAGAATAAGAAGTAGGAGCTAAACATTATATACAGTATTGCTATTTACACTATAGATATTATATTTACATAATATTTATTTACATACATATGACTTATATTTACATACATATGACTAAAACTACTAACATTAATTAATTATTCATGGAGGTGTAAGGGGCCGATTAGCAAGGACGGGATTTAAAGGAATAGATAATGGGGAAATATTTTAGAGAAGCGGAAATTCCTTTCAAAACTATAATTTACACTGAGGTTACTAACACATACATAAATATCATAAAACATCGCTAAGACGAGAGAAAAGGTTGAGTGAGAGAGAAACCGCTAGATAAGAGTAATCACATATCATTTGGGGAGGTTGGAGCATATTTTGGAACTGACTTACCTCTCATCGCCATCGCGGCCAAGACCTCAGGAACGGGCGTGGACTCTCTCCCGTCGGAGGTAAGCCAGCTTTTTATACCCATTGTGCCCCACTCCTGCTTTAGCAGGTGGCTGGACTAGAAACTCTTGTCAGGTCTTAAATCTTCCGAGAATCTTACGAATCAGCCACGTGCAGTTCCAACAACCCAGACGCAACGTTTGCTGATTCGTGGTTCTCACATCTCTAGAGATTGGCAGCCAACCTTTTCTCTCATTCTTATTCACTTAACAAAGACAAAGGGAAAACGGGGCCTTACATCACCCCCCGATTTTTTTAAAGTCATGTTTCCCTTGGAACATTACTTTACCTTTAACACTACCCGTCCTTAAGTTACTATTATTCTCTAACTATACAGAACACTATTTTCACAATCACTTTATTTACGAGCGGTCCTATATCCACTCTGTTATCGCTGTCACGAAACTTTCCGCTGCATCGAAGAAGGAGGCGAATTGTTTTAAGCATGGTATTCCACAATAGCTTCTTGTGCTCGTCCCAAATCCATGTGGTCGAAGATCCAAGATTCACCAAAGTCCACTGCCACCATTCTTTTGACGTGTTCATCTTCTGGCGAAATGACGAGACTATACAGGAAGGTGTTTCTCTGTGAAAGAACTCGGCAGGACAGATCTAAGGTATCCTAGGTCCACATCAGGCTCTATCCTAATACCGAAGGATTGCGTAGGCTTCCTCGTTTCAACTCTTCAAGAAGAACGCCCCTCTCCGGCTGAGCTGTAACCATCCTTCCTGTCTTATTTTCGTTAAGGGCAGGACAAGAATTCGATGAAGCAACATCTTCTGATCTGGAATTGTCCAATGCTACTACTCCAGTATTAGTGGCGATGAGATCTACTTCTGAAATTTGGTTACATGTTTATCATGACATCAGCTTCCCTCCGAGAGGAGTGTCAGTCCAATTGGCAGAGCCTCCCTCTCCTTCCCCAAAATCAGAGTCAACTCTCTTGGACCTAGCATCTCTCTACTCAACTTTCCATTCATCGAAGTGCCTCCGTTGTGTAATTTTTTGATTATATATAGGAATTCCGTTACTCTGTTTTCTGGGCTTTTGATAGGACGAGGAAAGGTACAGGGAACTACGGAAAAGGGTTTGTGATGTGTGAAAGATTGGTTTAAACTTTTGCTTCCTTTTTCGGAAATTTTCTTGAAAGTTTACAAACCACCCTGCCCAGGCGCGTAACCCACGACATTGTAATATAACTCAAATTTTCATGCCAATAGTCAGAACTCTAGAATCACCCGCGATGACAGCCCGGTAAGTAGATGTTTAGGAGTCGTTTACTGGCGATTTAGCTCTTTTCCTAAGCGCGTCCCACACCTACTCATCGTTAGGTCTCTGAACGCCTCTCCTCCGGAGGGAATATGGTGATCGTGGCCGTGGTCCCTGTTCCCGCACTCCTGGCGTCCAGGTGGCATCCTTGGGGTCGTTGCTCGGAGAACTAGAGGAGGAACGACGCCCACTCGCAGGCTGGGAGTCTATGCCCCGTCGGCCGTATAAACGTCCGGATCTTTCGCGGTGCCTCCCCCCCTCATTTGCGCCCTCCACCCGTCCTATAGGCTGGGGTGAACCGCTCCGTTCGGCTTCCTCCTCTTGACCTACTTCTCCCTCAGATAGGGCTGAGTCGGATAGGACCTCATCGGGGGTAGTCGTTTCCGAAGGTGGCGACGAAAACTGGCCGCCGAGAGGACAACTAGGATCTGGACACGAAGGGGATGCCCCCGCACTCACGGGACAGTCAGAATGATCGGTCGCCCTTGCCTCGCTTTCCCCTTCTTCCGCGTCACCAGCCCGGTCTGGCGTCTGGTAATTTAAGTCATATGGAAGCCCTGGCTCCATCGCCCAAGACCACTCGTCGTTGGCCTCTTCCTCGTCCTGTTCTTCGCGGTACGACCTATTAGCCGTTTCAGCCTCCTCTCTCTCCGGATCCATATTCCCCTTAGTCGCGGCCTTCTTAAGGCGGTTGATGTGCACAACTGCTCGCGCCCCGGTAGACAGCTCGACCTCATAATTAACCCGGGAGAGTACACGGGTGACTTGATGCGGCCCCGTCCATGGACGGTGGAACTTCGGACAGTGGCCCGGTTTGACCGCTGGCACATTTAAGTACACCCAGTCCCCCGCTGCTAGCTGGCGCTCTTTCCTCCGAGAGTTTACGAAGGCTGTTCGACGTTGATAACATCGCTCGGATCGTACCAACGCCTCTCGATATGCTTCCGAAAGCCGCTTCCGTAGCTGTATCACATGATCTTCCGGTAAGAGCCTATCTCGGTCCTCCTGGTTCAAGCTAGGCCCTAGATCGCAGTCGAAAGGGGTGACTAACTCCCGTCCTAAAAGTAGGTAATTGGGGGAGTACCCAGTCGAGGAGTGGGGGATGGCTCGGTAGGCCATAACTGCATAAGGGACCCAACGGTCCCAATCTCTACCATCCCGCCGCACAAAATGTGTGATCGAATCCGTGATCGTGCGATGGAGGCGTTCTACCATGCCATTGCACTCCGGATGATAGGCTGTAGTCTGCAGCTTTTTTATCCCAAGAGCTCTGCATACTTCCTTGAAGAGAGAAGAAACAAAGTTTCTCCCTTGATCAGTGAGCAGCCTCTTTGGCACGCCATGTCTCGTCACAATATTCTCCACAAAGGCTACGGCCGTCTCTTGAGCGGTCTGCTCCTTTATAGGGATTGCTTCGGCGTACCTCGTAAAATTGTCGATAAAAGTCAGTAGATATCTATGCCCTCTCCTTGACCTTGGTAGAGGGCCAAAAATATCTAGTGACACTTGCTCGAATGGGCCACTGGCCACATACGGCACTTCCAGACGCACCTTCAGGCCTGGTGGGCTCTTTCGCTGAGCACACCTATAGCAGCTCTCAACGAAGTTCCGTGCATCCTTCTCCATAGAGGGCCAATAAAAGGACCCCCTTAAGTTGGCAAGCGTGCGTTCTATACCCGGGTGTCCCGCCCATGGCTTCGAATGGTGGTATTCGAAGATCTTTAGCCTAAGCGACTCCGGAACTAGGAGACGCCAATCACTCCCTTCGAGATCAACAGCCCAGTACCACAATCCTTCTGCATCGGCCCTGACACTACCGCCCTTCCTTGCCAGCTTCTGGCACCAGTCATCTTGCTCTTGGGCCCTCCGGATGTGGCTCCGGGTGAGGGGGTACCGGGTCCGTATCTCAGCAACGGAGCGGCTTAGCGCGTCTGCATTTTTATGATTCACTCCGGGCTTGTGTTCAACGACATATTCGAATTCCTCAAGGCGCAAGGCCCATCGAGTCAGCCGAGAAGAGGGGTCCCTCAGACTTAGCATCCATTTAAGAGCAGCATGGTCGGTAATTAACTTAAATTTTCGCCCAAGCAAGTAACATCGAAAGAGCTTTGTCGCCCAAACGACCGCCAACAACTCTCGTTCAGTGGCAGAGTAGTTACATTCCGGCCCCTTCAATTGCCTGCTGGCATAGCAAATGGGCCTCTCGACGCCTCCCTGCACTTGAGACAACACAGCCCCAAGAGCTACTCCGGAAGCGTCCGTAGAGAGCACGAAGGGGTCTCGGAAGTCCGGATACACTAGTAGAAGGTCGGAGGTCAAGGCCTCCTTCAGGTCCGCGAATGATTTCTCCTGGGCAGGCTCCCAGACAAAAGTAGCTCGAGTCTTTGTTAGCTCAGTAAGGGCTTTCGCCCTACTTGCGAACTCCGGGATAAAACGGCGATAGTAGCTCGCTAAACCGAGGAAGCTACGTACCTCGCGTGCATTCCGTGGTTTCGGAAAGGTTTTCACTGCTTCCACCTTTCCAGGGTCGGGTTTGACTCCACTGTCAGTCACCACATGCCCTAAGTACATGACCTCCTTGGCCGCGAATGTACACTTTCGTAGGTTGACCTTTAAATTCGCCCCGCGAAGTAAGTTAAATACTTCCTCCAGCCGGGCGATATGCTCACCGAGTGTGGCGCTGTACACCACTACGTCATCGAGATAGACAAAACAGCCGGTACCCTTTAGACGACCTAATAGCTGTTCCATCAACCTTTGGAAGGTAGCCGGAGCCCCTGCCAATCCGAAAGCCATTTTCCTGTACTCGAAATGGCCTCCCTCGGTGGTGAACGCTGTCTTCTCCTGGTCTTCCGGGGCTATGGGGATTTGATGGTATCCACTGGCTAAGTCCAGTGTGCTAAAGTACCGGCAATTGCCGAGCTGTTCTAGGGTTTCCTGAATCAGGGGTAGAGGGTATGTGTCCACCCGAGTAACGGCATTAAGCCCCCGGAAATCAGTGCAAAACCGATATCGCACCTCCCCATCCGGCGATTTCTTTTTTACTAGTACAACTGGAGCCTGCCAGGGGCTAGTGGAGGGCGTAATTATACCCCTTTCCAGCATAGAATTCAGCTGCTCCGCCACCACGGCTTTCTCCGCGTACGGGACCCTATACGGTCTCTTCACCACAGGTCGGGCATTACCCGTAACTATCCGATGTTGGACGGGTAGCGCGCAACCTTCCCCTCTGGGCTCTTCGAAGAGATCCTGGAAGCGAGAAAGAAGCTCCAACAAGGACTTCTTTCCTACCACGGGGAGGTGTCGGAGCTTCTCCTGTAGGTCCGACCCTGTCTTTACGGTTTGTTTCGCTTTGGTGGGGGACTCACCTTGACCTTCTGCCAGTGACCAATTACCTTCCTCAACCCTACCAAGAGGGGAGTCACGACGTAGTACGACTGACCCTCCACTGAGATTAACCACCTGTATCCACGCGGATCCCTCCACGACCTCACTCACGCTACGCCCTGTGCGCACTCCAGATGTAAGCCCTTCTAGTGGCTCAATTAAAATATTACCCCGCCTTATGGCCGCAGGCACTCGAACAGCCACTGTCGCCTCAGAATAAGCCGGAAGGGATACCTCCTGGCACAATCTGACATAAGGAGATTTCCGTTCCCTCCGGCGTGCTTTGCGCCCGGAGCCATTACTTATTGTATGAGCGTCTCCGGAGCTACTCTTCTGGCTAACGGTACAACCCCCTGCGGATCCGGCAGTACTGATAATGTTTGACGAACTAACTCCTGCACCGGGGCAAGACCACTTCTCTTCCAAGATACGGGTCCTAGCCACGACCCCCTCGATCCACTTCCTGTCTCTTTCTTCACTTTGAGCCTCGGTTACCGTCTCTGTCGAAGACACCCCAAGAGAAGTGGTAAGGGTCCCCAAGTCGTAATTCCTTCCACCTATACTTATTCTAGCTCCAACGCGGCCTAGCAAGTCTCGACCGAGGATTCCCCCTCCCGAGGGGAGCACCCGGGCTACGGCGACCCTGTGTCGGAAAGAAAACCCTGGGAGTTCAATGTCCACGACTTGTTCCCCTTCCAGCGGCAATAAATGGTCTGTTACACCGCGGACCTTAAAAGAAACTGGCTGAAGCCCCGCCCCCGGCGCAGGCCGATTAAGAACTGTGATGTCCGCTCCCGTATCTACCATCATCTCCAAGTCTTGCCCATTTACCTTTACTGGGATAATAAGGCGGGCACCCCGCAAGTTTTTCGTAGGTCATTTATACGCTTGTCCCCCCGATCTATTGTGGGCCTCGGGCAGGGGGCATCCCTCGGCCGTTCGCATTTGGGTAACGCCCCTGAATTTTAGGACATTCCCCCCTTGCCCCCCGATCTTGGTTGCCCTTTCACTCTCTGGCTATATGACCAACCCCATTACACTGGTAGCACCGCATATTCTGACGGCCTGTACCTCTAACTGGTTGCCATGCCCTTCGACAGTCACGGGCGAAGTGACCCCTGACTCCGCACCTAAAACACGCTTCCTTTCGCTCGCTCGCTGCAACGGCTACTCCCTTTTCTTCAAGTCCTAGAGGTTCATCTCCCTCACAAAATTCCACAGCTACCACTTCTCTACACGTAAAATGCTGCGACTCTCCTCGGCCCAGCTCCTCCTCGATAGCAGTGGCCCTTTCGACAGCCCCTTGCAAATTAGAAGGGAAGCTAAGACGGGTTTGCTGTCCTATCTCTCCCTTCAGCCCCGACAAATAAGCTGACAGGACAACTTTGTCCAAAAGGTTCCTTGCACCCTTGCGTTCCTCCTCGGAACCTGATGCCCCACAGGATTTTTCCCCTAGCTTACGGCAGCGGTCGGCAAACGCTCTGACCCCCTCCCCTTTTTCCTGCCTCATGTTGCTCAATTGTAGTAAAAACTGTTCGTGACGCCTAACCTCCCTAAGCCTTTCCAAGAGAGCCACCTTAATAGTGTCGTAGGGCACCCCGGGCCCTTGTAAATCGGTACGACTCGCCAGAAAAGACGCGGCTGAGCCCTTGAGGCGCATCCGGACCACGAGCGCCATATCTTTATCCTCCCATTGCCCACTATCTGCTACTAATTCCAGTCCATTCAAGTAGTCAGTGACAGGGACCGAAGAATCATCGCCTGACCAAGGTGCTACCATCGCCTGTAAGGACATATCCCGCCTCGGCGCCATAGACCCCGACATTCGTGCTGACTCCCGGGACTTTGTTAGTTCTTCCTTAAATAACTGATTAGCCTTTAAAGCCTCCTCTAGTTGGCCCTTCAGGTTCGTAATTAGTTCTTCTGGATTCGCCATCTTACGTGCTTTAAAATAAGTACCCGCACGCCTATATTACAAAAACCCTTACAAAAAAAACTAAATCACGGGCCGTATAATAATACGCTAAGATATTATCCCATATCTTACACCGTAATCATCAACAGAGTGCCCGATGTAAACAGCGTGTCCGATTACAGCGAACACGATAAGCTAGCCCCCGCTGCCCGCTACAGCCTCGCGAGAAGATAAGAGTCGCTTTCTCAGCTCCCCCCCGCCGTCTCCTAGCTACTCGCTACTCTGCAAGCTCCTTCACTCGCTTCTTTAAAATTATTCGCAGTCAATCCCACACCTGACACCATTTGTAAGGGGCCGATTAGCAAGGACGGGATTTAAAGGAATAGATAATGGGGAAATATTTTAGAGAAGCGGAAATTCCTTTCAAAACTATAATTTACACTGAGGTTACTAACACATACATAAATATCATAAAACATCGCTAAGACGAGAGAAAAGGTTGAGTGAGAGAGAAACCGCTAGATAAGAGTAATCACATATCATTTGGGGAGGTTGGAGCATATTTTGGAACTGACTTACCTCTCATCGCCATCGCGGCCAAGACCTCAGGAACGGGCGTGGACTCTCTCCCGTCGGAGGTAAGCCAGCTTTTTATACCCATTGTGCCCCACTCCTGCTTTAGCAGGTGGCTGGACTAGAAACTCTTGTCAGGTCTTAAATCTTCCGAGAATCTTACGAATCAGCCACGTGCAGTTCCAACAACCCAGACGCAACGTTTGCTGATTCGTGGTTCTCACATCTCTAGAGATGGGCAGCCAACCTTTTTCTCTCATTCTTATTCACTTAACAAAGACAAAGGGAAAACGGGGCCTTACAGAGGACACTACATTTTTGAGGCCTTCCTTTAATTCTTCGTGATAGAAAAAAAAAAAAAAAAAAAAAAAAAAAAAAAAAAAAAAAAAAAAAAAAAAAAAATTAAATTGGAATCAGATTATTATTATACCATCGAAATAATATCGTCGATACGAAAGCAAACTAACGAATATGAAAATCGCCACTTTTCAGAGTGGAAAAGTATTTATTCATAACTTTTTTTTGGACAGTCGAATATTCGGCAGATTTGACCTTTTGATAGTGGAATACTTTCCCTTTAATAGAGTGAAGTCAGATTGAAGAATTTGCCGTAAGTCCAGCAGAAATTATTAAAGATGGACAATGAAAGATGCATTTTTTCATATTCGTTAGTTTGCTTTTGTATCGACGATATCTAAATTTCTTCCTGGAATCAAATTTTTGTGTGTAGGTTGTGGTGTTTTAAAAATGTTAATATATCGTTAATGAAGGGGCTACCCTCTGTCAGTAGTTCCTGTAAGTTGTAAGGTAATTTTAGTTGTTCTCGTATTCTGCATTCCGTTAGTAAGTGTTTTACTGTCATTGGAACGTTATACTGTCTGTCAATTGACGATATGGGGTGGTGCATACGTGCCTTAGTCATCTCTGCTCGTATGAGACGATCCAGTTCTTGTAACGATGTATCCGACCGAAGCTGTAAATTAGTGGTGATATTGCCCATGTATTAATTGCCTTTATTTTCTGCCTGCCCTGTAGATAAAATCAGACGTAAGCGCTTGAGAAGCCTTCAATTCCTCTTCTACTTCTTTTTTGGCTATTTTCAGATGTTGTTGTACGCCAAGATACCTGTACGACTCATCTTCGAGTTCATAGATAGTATCACCATCAGCCAACGCAATGTTATTGGTCAAAATTGATTGCCCTTTTGAAACATGTCGGGATTATTTACAGTTAGCTGGTAACCAAATCCACTGTCACGAAGTAACTGGCTTGCACGAAGTTGTGCAATTTCTTAATCGCTAGAGTCTTCTACAAGAATTTGGATGTTTTAAGTTTCCGAACATTCTTTATTTGCTCTCACACTTTGGACACCCGATCCAAAGTTTTGCTATGGGATACGGGAACTTCCCATATGTCTGCCCAATAGCTTACCACCTTTTTCATCTCAATATCCACATCACTTACATTGTCTTTAATGCTTCTAATTAAGTTGCTAATTTCCGAAAATTCTTTATTTGCTCTCGCACTTTGGACACCCGA
This sequence comes from Gonocerus acuteangulatus, assembly GCA_946811695.1. NCBI lineage: Eukaryota > Metazoa > Arthropoda > Insecta > Hemiptera > Coreidae > Gonocerus > Gonocerus acuteangulatus. The sequence continues at coordinate 164,548,322 of OX328123.1, forward strand.
TCCAAAGTTTTGCTATGGGATACGGGAACTTCCCATATGTCTGCCCAATAGCTTACCACCTTTTCCATCTCAATATCCACATCACTTACATTGTCTTTAATGCTTCTAATTAAGTTGCTAATTTCCGAACATTCTTTATTTGCTCTCGCACTTTGGACACCCAATCCAAAGTTTTGCTATGGGATACGGGAACTTCCCATAATGTCTGCCCAATAGCTTACCACCTTTTCCATCTCAATATCCACATCACTTACATTGTCTTTAATGCTTCTAATTAAGTTGCTACAAAAGTCCCTTTCTTTTAATAGTAATAGCCTTATTACTATTTTTGCTCTTTTATTTTTTAGCACTTTCCTCCGAAGGAAAGTAGCTATTGAGGTTGGACTCATGACGGAATTTTTGAAAAATTTCTTCAAATCTTTATCGATCCTACCTAGTAGACACCGAAAATGACCCCCGTTAAAATTTATATATATCTATATATATATATATATATATATATATATATATATATATATATATATATATATATATGCATATATATATATATATGTGTGTCTGTTAACACGATAGCGGCCAGAGTTTTTGTTTTTTCGTCACGAAACTTGGTATATAGCATTCAATTAGCAAACGATTGAACGAGTTCGTTAACCACCAAAGTCGGTCCACCGGAAGGGGGGGTTTACCCCGAACCCAAAACACTTATTTGACTATGTCAGCCGTAATATTTGTTATATTTCAACGAAACTTGGTATTCGTAGTGGGAATATAGAGAGAAAAGTGAGATATAAAAATGAACTAAATCGGTTCATTAGAAGGGGGGGTTTACTCCGGACCCACAATACCAATTCGCCACTACCAGCCGTGATTTTTGGTATATTTCGACGAAACTCGGTATTCGTAGTGCTAATCCACAGGTAAATATGTGTTGTAAAAATAAACGAAATCAGTTCATTAGGAGGGGGGGGGTTTACTCCGGACCCACAATACCAATTCGCCACTACCAGCCGTGATTTTTGGTATATTTCGACGAAACTCGGTATTCGTAGTGCTAATCCACAGGTAAATATGTGTTGTAAAAATAAACGAAATCAGTTCATTAGGAGGGGGGGGGGGGTTTACTCCGGACCCACAATACCAATTCGCCACTACCAGCCGTGATTTTTGGTATATTTCGACGAAACTCGGTATTCGTAGTGGTAATCTACAGGTAAATATGTGTTGTAAAAATAAACTAAATCGGTTCATTAGAAGGGGGGGTTTACTCCGGACCCAAATTCCTAATATACTCATACCGGTCGTAATTTCTGCTGTATTGTAACGAAACGCGGAATACGTCGTGGGTAACTCATGAGAAAGAAGTGTTGTAAAAATGAGCTGACTCGGTCAATCGGAAAGCGGGGGTTTAATTTGTAATATATTTGAATAGAAAAGCCGGCAGACGTAGGTTCACAAAGCCGCCGCAAGGAGCGCATTCTACCACTAGAGTGACTGTATCCTGTTCCTGCGTTAGATCAAAATACGATAATATGAGGATTTTTGTATTTATTACGTAGTGTAGTAGGTACCATGTGTAAACATAACTCTGGATGCAAATTAATAATTGATCAGTTACTCATTACAAAATGAGAACTATTCACGTTTTTATTTTATTTATGTAGGATATTTTAAGCAAATTGTTCTGGAAAGCAGTCTACACTACCCAAATTCTGAGGAAAGTGCTTAGTTATGCAGCTCCTGCGTGACGGACTTTTTTTTCTTTATACCTATGACTAAGTTTTGATTATTTTTTGCTGGATGCAGTCACTGTTTATTTTGTACTTAATTTTATTTATCAGCATTTTGTAAATTTGTAAATAACATACCCAGACTACCTGTAATTATTACTTATAAAATACAGTAAATTCATTCATTAAAAGCATTTCTATAGCCACCATTTAAAGTACATTTCTTTTAGAGGGTGTAAGAGATTATAAGAGATGGTCATCAGCATAAATGCTATAAGATACTCCTCTGGGGATACATTCTATGATGGAAAGGTTTTTGAGACGATGTAGTAAAATTTTCTATTTTCAGAAATTTTTACAACCACTGACTTTCCCTTTGAACCTGATCTTACAAGACTAAAGTTGCCTTTCCCCGTAATTCTTGGACCTACGGTTTCTTCCGGTGATTTTCTAATTTAGAATACAATAGAATTTATTTGGTATAAGTACATTGGCATTACCAAGGCCATTTTTTAGTAGTGTGATTATTTAAGTAATCATAATAATGATAATAGTCATACAATTTCTAAAATAAAAAATAATATTTTCAAATTCGAAATATAAAAGCTTGAATAATATAATCTAAAAATATGAATAAACCTATTTACAATAGCTGTTAAAGTAAATAAAATAATTATAGAACACTCTTTAAGAATAAAAATATATTATTTAGCTTTACCATACTGTCAAGATTTAGCAAATTTCCTAGTAATAATTCGTCCTTGTTTTACAATATATGACTGCAAATATTGCTGCCTCGTCTCCCTCTCCCTCTCCCCAAGCTCCAAAGTAATCTTATTGGCCCGTAAGACTTGGCAGACACGCCGACGGCTCCTGGCTTCTGAATCATGACACCTGAGCAACCTTCCAGGTTTCAGGAAACTTGCCCGAGTCTAGGCACTTGTTAAAAAGGATTACTAGATGCTCTATTAAGACCTCCTTACAATTCTTAATTATTTCGCCTTGTATTTTGTCTGGTCCTGGCACCTTTTCTTATTTTATTTCATTTATAGCTTCCGAAAGCTCAGCATTGTCCCACGGTAAGGCATCTTCTGTCTTCGGAGGTATGAGGGCTTCGTTTCGAATGGCTTTATGGGCTTCCCTGTCTGCTGTATCCCTAGGAAACGCATTTCGCAATATATTCCCTATTGTTTCTTCAGCACTCCGTCAACAAGGAAGGCTGTGAAGAAGTTCTGTGGCAATATTTTACCAGTTACAATCCTGTATGGTAAGCCCCAAGGACTTGTGCATTTCTCTAGAAGTTCACTCCAAGACTGCTTCTTCGCCTCCATTACTTCCATTTTAAATTTCCTCCTCATTTCCTGATTCACCCGCCTGAGTCGATCTCTTCTTGCCTCATTTCTTTCCCGCTGGTATTCACGCCAGGCTTTGTATGTAGCCTTCTTTATTTTGTTTATGTTTCCATTCCACCATGGAATTCCTCTCCTCCTTCTCTTTACAATAGGCAACACCTCTGCGTTTGCGTTCTGAATGGCGGTCGTTAATTCACTGGCCATGTCCTCCACGTTGTCAGTTTTATATACACAAGTCATATGCCAGCTTAGGTTTTTCAATAAACCGTTCCAATGTGCTCCTTTTAGTGACATTCTATGACTACTAGTCTCATAGATACTGTTTTCCATGCACTGATTTCAAAGTAGATAGCTCTGTGATCACTTGTGGTCCATTCCTGCACACTCCATTCAACAACACGGTCAGCCAGGTCTTGGGTACAAAGCGTAATATCAATATGTGAAGATCCCCGCCGGTTGGGCCTGCAGTTGGATCTTTCAATAAAAATAACCCTTTATTTTTATAGACCAGAGGTCTCCACATTCGCCACTGCAAAAAGTTTTGCTGTTAAGTCCCTTCGGGCAGAACTAGTAGGCTGCTGTTTACAAAGACAAGGCCGCTTTCAGGCGCTTCTTGAAGGTTATGTCCAGGACAAGAGACCCACCGATGTCCAGTAGCAACTTCATTCACCTTCCCCCTGCTCGTTGGGGGCTCCTGAATGGCCTCCATATCCACTCCACACCGAGTAGCTACTTGAAGGAATTCCGCGAGGGCTAACGGGCTCTTGCAAACGTTATGATGAGCAATTTTTATTTTCATTCTATTGTTACTGATCTTTGTCATATTGAATTTGGTCCTTGAGCCTCTCTATTGATCTTAAATATGTCGTGCATTCCTACCACGTGGCTGGGTGGTCCGACTTTGTGTTAACCCTATCGCAGTTTACACATTTGGAGATACCTGATTCTTTTTGGAGTTGAGAACCGCCAACTCCATGACCTCTATTCCCTCAAAAGGAGCAAGTTACTGCTTCCACCTTACAAAACTTCATGGCGTGGTCAAATCCTTGGCATTTATTGCAACGAGTTATGCCTAGCCATTCTTTTACATTATAAGACTCCCAGTCCAGTGAGACTCTACCATCCATTCGAAGCTCCTTTCGAACTGCTTGGCTGGCCTCCACAACCCAATTTACCGTCACCTGTCCTCTTGGGCCGTGCCTAAAAAGTGGTGGCTTGAATGTTTGGCTCCCACTGTCCAGATATCTATTGTATAATTTCCAGAAGGTCTCCGTCAGGGATTGTTCCTCATACTCCGCCGGTACATCATATATGATTATACACGGCCTCTTCTTTGCTGGGATTTTAGCATCCACGCCTAGTTCTTTAATTTTACATGATGCAGCAATCTTTTGGGTACCTTTTTTTTGTTTGCGTCTTAATCAACACTCCCTTTGTGGTTCGGACTACGTTTCGGATCTTAAGACCCTCATTCACTGGTGCTATCGTCTGCTGGATTCCCTTCTGCAAATCGCCGACAGTGGGGAACTTCTCCTTTGTCTTCTCTGTGGCTGCAATAAAGACAGTCCCCTGGGACTTGTACTCTCCTCCTGTAATTTCTTCATCTGGTCAGATACGGCATCCTCTACTATGGTTTTCAAGGATTCGAGGGTAAAATTTCCTTCCTGAAACAATCTCGATAACAGTAAACGGTGAATTTAGTGAGGATGTTCATGATGACAGTGATGATGACAATCCGATGGCCGTAGAGTAAAAACGTTAGAAAACAATGTATCAGTATTGCAAAGAAAAATTGTATAAATGTATGGATGTTGTTGTTCAAAATAAAACATATTTATCTCTCCGTGTTGTAGGGAATGACTATGTATTCTTTTTTAGCGCGGTTCCTCCCTCCCTCCATAGGGAGGAACTCCGCTTATAAGGTTTACCACATGACGCAATCAGGAAGTGCCGGTTAAAAACTTTTACGTTAATTTGAATGTGACAAATATATATATATATATTTGTAAAATGGCATGAATTTCCTTCATTACCAGGCTTGACATTATTTAATACAGTGTATGGTTTATATTAGTACCCTAATACTTAGACAGCCATGCTTAAAAAAATTGACAATTCTACCCAATGTGGGAGGCCAGCATTTGTTTTTAAGTAATTAAAACATAATTGAGTGCAGGAGAATTATTGTAAAAATACGAAAAAGAAATAAAGTCGTTGAAAATGCAAGCTTTCTTAAGTCCTCGGGGCGCTCCTACAACAGGGTTAATGAGAGAAAAATAATAAATTGAAAAATGTGATGAAAAATAGGTATGATTAACTGTAAGAAGCAAGCTGGGGTTTTGGCAGAATAACCAGGCCGGGTTTTCTGACTAATATCAAGAAAGATTTCCCTAGAGACCAGCCGACTCCATTCTGATTACTTCCAAATAAAGAGAAATACAAACCCCCAACAGCTGACCATTTCCTCGAAAAAAATTTCAATTAAATTTTCAAAAGTGATATACACTAGTGAAACAATAACAAACATTCCACATATGAAATTATTTCGAAATCAAAACCCTCCATTGAGCCTTTTAAATTAGGATTCGTGGCCCAATCGCTTTTCTTGTGTTTAAGCCGCACTAATGAGAAATTGTTTATGTTAAAATAAATCTAAATCGTACCATAATTTTGTTTATCTCATAAGAAATAGTTTACGTTAGGATAAGTTTTAATTGTATGATACTTTTTATTTTATAAGAATTTGTTTATGCTATGATAAGTCTTAAATTATATAATAATTCGGTTTATTTTATAAGAAATTGTTTATTTTGTGTATAGGAAAAAAATCGATAACAACATGAATGTGAAGTATTTCATACGCACAAGATATGCCCAAATGGCATGGGTTGTGCAGAAAAAAAATAAATAAACTCCCTCACCATATGGATACTTTGGTGAGGAAACAATAAAAAAAACCCCACTGATTCAAACAAAAATCTTTTATCAACAGAAAAAATTACAAACAAGCTAATCGGCCAAATCCAGTCACAGCTGCATATTAATGATTATTTGTATTTCAATATTGCGTATTTTTTACTTTAGGAACACCAGTTACTTTTTCATGTTATTAGTTATCTACTATATATTTGTCAAATACCACTCATTCACTCACTCACTCACTAACTCATTCATCTATCAACGCCCAGCCCAAACCGCTCGGCAGAAAATTTTGAAATTTTGCATGGACACTCCCTATAGAACGTAGGCGCTCGCTAAGAAAGGATTTTTTGATATTTGAATTTTTAAGTATTTTTAGAGGGGTTTAAAGTTTAGTTGGTTATAGCAGGCGTTGCTAGGACAGAACAGCTGTTACCGTACATTATCTATTTCATAGTATTATTTTTAATTGAGGTTAATTTCTACTATGATGGCAGTCCTTAATTTACTAGAAATAAAATGTGATTTTGTCCCTCATAGAGTTTACGCCCTGGTGATGGCCCATCCGAGGTAAAAATATCCCGAACCACTTGACACAAAAATTTGAAATTTTGCACGCACAATACGTTTAGAGTGTAAACACTCGCTAAGAAAGGTTTTTTTGATATTCAAATGTTTAAGCACTTTAGGATGGGGGGAGGGGGGTTGAAGTATTTAAGTAAGTCCCTCATCGGCTCAAAAATGGTCCGATTTTGATGACAGTTGGTACAAAAATCTTTCTTCTCATCTGAAAGGTCAAGTTCATTAACCAGCTGAATCCGTTTGCTGGGACATGGTTTTTGGAGCAAAATTTGTTAGAAAAAATCGGAACTCCTACATTTTCGAGTCCATATGCTTTCAGGTACTCTTTATTTGAGTTCCTTAACGTAGGAAAACGAATTAAACCATTTTTAAATCGATTTCTGTAACTGTTTACGAGAAAAATTGATAAAATAATTTTTAAAGCTAATTTTCTGTTTGGGTATTCAGAAACGATGATTGGTTCACTTGAAACTTTTACCAGGTTTTTGACATTCATCTAATATAAGGTATTTAAACTTTGGTATCGTTTGGAGGTAAGAAGTATATGGAAAAAAATGTATTAATGGTGATACAAAGGATTTCGGATCTCAGAATATTTTCTAAAATATCTCGAAAACGGTTGGGAAATTGTTGTAAGTGGAAGGCGGCTATTCGAAAGGTTACTAAATTCTCTACAAACAATATTCTGTTGTAATGTTTGGTGGGGCGATGTCAATCGAAGAGGTAAATACTTAAAACTTCAAAGTTGTTGGTTTTATTCTTTTCAACGTGTATTTGTCTCTGTTTACCTAACTTTACTCTCCAACGGAAACAAGCACGGTAACCTGCACATGGTGTTTCCTGTGTAACTCAAAAGTCCTTGCTATAATAAGCTGTACAAAATTATGTAGCAGCGTTAATTTTGATCATACTTTAGGAACCTCAGTATAAAAACTTCTTATCGGCCGTGGTGAAGCACGGGTAGTCAGCTAGTTTATTATACAGTTATTTAATAACATATGTCTATTTTAAAAGAGAAAAGTGAAACAAAAAGGTTATATACAAAAACAAAAACATTTATTTAAAATCTTAGGTAATTACCTACCAGAATTTGTAATATAGAAAGAAAGTTCATTTTGGGGCCAATAAGACTAAATTGATTCTAAGTTTCTCCTCTTGTAGAAATATTTGGTAAACCTGAAGGAGAGTGTCCTCAACACCGATTTTCTTCAAAGTTTGCACTATAACGTATTTTCATGCACTAAACACGAATCCGTTGAAAAAAATTGTTGTTCTCAACCAGGAAAGAAGTTATTTTAAAAAAAGTTCACTGTTATGAAGGTTAGGGAAGACTGCCTTGGACGACTTTTGGGCATAGAATTCTTTTTATTTCTGCGAGTTGGATTGACTAGGGGTTTTGATGTTTTCTTGAGCGAGCGGAAACGCATAGCACGTATGCCCAAAAGCGACAGTTTACGACCAAGTCAGCTACCACAAGGTGAGTCTAAATTTCAATTACACTTCGTCATTAAGGACTATTGCGCAGGCGCGTGTTTACATATAAGCTGTTTACCCCGTCTTTTATAACCTCCATAACAGTGAACTTTAGTGCTTAATAACTTCTTTCCTAGTTGCGAGCAAATTTTTTTTTCAACGGATTCGTGTTTAGTGCATCAAAATACGTTATAGTGCAAATTTTGAAGAAAATTTGGTCGTTTGTAACCCGCTAACAGCACCTTGGGCGTTTGTAACCCGCTAACAGTGAACTTTTTTTTTAAATAACTTCTTTCCTGGTTGAGAACAACAATTTTTTTCAACGGATTCGTTTTTAGTGCATGAAAATACGTTATAGTGCAAACTTTGAAGAAAATCGGTGTTGAGGACGCTCTCCTTCAGGTTTACCAAATATTTTTCCATAGTATGTCCTTTCCTACATATTCTTGGTTTATGTAGAATTCTGTATTTCTGTAGTGCCTTGAATGCCGTTGCTTCTGGCTTTAAAACACGACTTAATCTAAAGAAGTTAATTATGAGATTTAGAAAAAATCAAATTACCTTCTTCAAATAGGAAATTGTATGAGGTTCTATAACCATCAATAAAAATCATATGAATTGGTAACTGAAATCACTAATAACATGAAAAATTAACTGCTGTGCCTAAAGTAAAAAAGTCCGACTCGCAGGAACTGCGTCCATATCGAAGAAATGGAATAGATTAGCATCACAAATCACAGACTGACAGTAGGCAACTTACACAGAAGCGGATAATTCTTAATCTGTATAAGTCAATACAATTATGTACTGAAAACGTACTTACTCTTTGACTGCTGCTGTCATTTGTCCGTTGCCACTTTAAGTATTTTGTTTTACTAGCAAATTAAAAAAAAGAAATAACTTCTGTTGGAGGCTATGAGGAAGGTTATATAGATAGGAGAATTCAAAACAAACCTATGTATACGCCGTCATGATATTAGCCTAAGCCATCTTGATAACCACAGCCACTCCAAACTTATTACCAATACCTTTTATACATTCTTGGCTTATTTTACTGCAATACTAATTTTACTGATAAATGCAATTTAAAGCAAAAAACAACCAATTAAAAAATGAGATAAACAAGGAGAAAAACTCTTTCAAAACAACAAAACAAACACTTTTTAAGTTTTAAGCGCTTATATCTCTGATTTACGTTGCCCCATCGAATATTACTTCAGAACCTTTTTTGTAGAGAATTTAGTAAGAATTCTAATGGTCACCTTCCACTTACCACGATTTCCCAACCGTTATCGAGATATTTACGAAAAATATATGAAGATCCGAAAACTTTTCATGTCTATTATTAAATTTTTTTTCGCATACTTCCTTAACTCCAAATAGAACAAAAATTAAAATATCTTAGTTCGGATTAATTTCCAAGTTGTAGAAAATATTTCAATTGAATCCCGCGATTCTAAGGACCCACAAAAAAATAATGACTTACAGAATCATTAATTCCACTTTTCTCAGAAACGGTTACCGATATCGCTTTAAAAATGGTTTCCTTCGTTTTTCTATGTTAAGAAACCTATAAAACAAGTACCTGCAAGTATATGAACTCAAAAGTCCGACTCGCAGGAACTGCGTCATCTTAGCGCGGTTACGTACATCTCCAAGAAATGGAATAGATTAGGATCGCAAATCACAGGAAACTGACAGTAGCCAACTTACACAGAAGCGGATAATTCTTAATCTGTATAAGTCAATACAATTATGTACTGAAAACGTACTTACTCTTCGACTACTGCTGAGAAGGCTCTATTCTAAACAACCAAAAATTCGTTGTCATTTTAAGTATATTGTTTTACTAGCAAATTCGTTTTACTGTTCAGTTATAATAAACTGTAAATATGTGCTTCATGGCGAATAAAATTCCATTCTGTCGTGGGTCAAATCTTTCTGTAAAATAAGAAATAACGATAACTTCAGTTGGAGTCAATGAGGAAGGTTATATAGATAGGAGAATTCAAAACAAACTATGCATACGTCATCATGATTAGCCACAGCCATCTTGATTATCACATCCACTCCAAACTTATTACCAATACCTTTCACCGTTTCTTGGCTTATTTTACTACAATACTAATTTTACTGATAAATGCAATTAAAAAAAAAAAAACAATTAAAAAGTGAGATAAACAAAGAGAAAACCCCTTTCAAGAGAATTTAGTAAGCATTCGAATGGTCACCTTCCACATACCACGATTTCCCAACCGTTATCGAGATATTTACGAAAAATGTATGAAGATCCGAAAAATTTTCTTGTCTATTAATAAAATAATTTTTTCGCATACTTCCTAAACTCCAAATATAACCAAAAACATCTTCGTTGGTATTAATTTCCAAGATGTAGAAAATATTTTAATTGGATGCCGCGATTCTAAGTACCCACAAAAAAATAATGACTTACAAAAATATTGATTCCACTTTTCGCAGAAACGGTTACAGATATCGCCTTAAAAATGGTTTCATTCGTTTTCCTATGTTAAGAAACCTATTCCAAAAAAAAACATAAATGTGAAATAGAGGCCAAGTTCCTCCCCCACAAAGAAACACTCCCTTCCCCAAAAATATCCCCTCCTAAAACCCTCCAAAAACGCCTTACCATCCTACACTCCAAAAAAGTAGCATTAGTTAGTGTATTAAGTGCACCATATTTTCAACCAAACATATTTACCAATACAAGAGATGATACAAGAAAGAAATGTCCAAGTTCATTACTTGGAAGACCTCATAGTTACTTACGAAGAACAGTCAAGACACTTCAACTGACCTTTAAAAACAACAATAAAAATACTTATATCCAGTTACTAAAATATCACTTTCCTCAACCAGGTATATTCTTAAACTTGGCAATGTTTTATTTGTGCCGAAATAATCTTTAGAGAGAAAACTAAACATTGCCAAGTTGATAAATATGCCTTAATATCGATCATCATCAAAACTTCAAGTCTTTAGCATCATGGGAAGTGCCTAATAATTTTGATGAGTCAGTGAGTGAGTGAGTGAGTGAGTCCTATAAATCCCGATTTTCAATCGCTTATATCTCAGAAACTATTCGAGGAAGAATTATGAAAATTTCCAGTTTTACTCACATCTAGTAGTATAATACCTGTGTAAAATTTCATAATTATCTTTACCTGGTTGAAAGTTATGAGAGGGTAAAAAGCGGCTCTAAGACCGCCTGTAATATACACACAGTATGCTTAGGCCGGAACTTGGCCTGGCCATCTACCCACCGCCTAGATTGTAATTATTTTCAATATTTTCTTCTTTCACCCTTGATCCCCCAACCCTTAACCAAAGAAAAAAGTGTGTGTACCCAATTTGGGAAGAATGGGACATCAACATTATCATGTGAAATTGAACAATGAGTTCAAAATGCCTCGTTCAAGCGAAAGTACATTATTTTTCACTTGAACATAAGAAAAAATTAGATACAAATAATTTTTTTATTATAAAACCACTAGGTACCATTTTAAAGATTATTAAATCAAGCAACTTTTGAGGCGGCGCACACTGGGCAAAAATCCACTCTTAGGGCGACAAAATCATTTTTTTGTGTTTTTCAATATTTTTGAGGTCACTGAGAGAGGGAAAAATATTTAAAAAAATTGTTGACCCATAGTTTTTAGTATATCCAAAAAACAAATGTTTTGTATCTGCAAGCATATGAACTCAAAAACGTAAGCGTTACGATTTTTTTGCGCGAATTTCGCCCCAAACACTATCTTCCAGTAGGCGGATTCAGCTGGTTAACAAACTTGACCTTTCAAATTAGACGACAGATTTTTGTACCAAATTTCATCAAAATCGGACCATTTTTGAGCTTGCTAGAGAGCGAAAAGAAAAGCATATGTATATATATATATATATATATATATATATATATATATATATATATATATATACAAATTTAAACCACCTATATTTTCGTGACCTATGGGGTCTGAAACGAGAAAGTTTCTAGTTGGCACTTCCGGATTGCGTCGTGAGGTCAACCTCATAAGCGGGTTCTCCCTATGGAGGTAGGGAGGAACCGCACTAATAAAAGAACCTTTATTTATTGGCTCATTATGTATATGTTTTTACAAAAAAAAAAAAAAAAAAAAAAAAAAAAACAATTTATCAAAACAAAAAATAAGAAACAAGCAACCGGCTAATTACAGCCACAGCTATATATATATTTATATACACGTATGTATTTATTTTTTAACTTTTTATACTTTTGTTTTCTATAATAGTATTTTATTTTACTATTATTATTTTCGGGGTGGGTTTCCTCCGTTTCCGGGTGTTCAATTTACTTCGGGGGATTTACATCCAACCGAAATAAATAATTATATACATACGTGTACATACATATGCTGGATATTTAAGAAGTATCGGACAGGTCTCACTGCATCCAGTTGTGCAGAGTGCTGTTTAAGCATATATTGTTTTTTGATAAAAGCTAATAAAATTCAGAACAACTTCGTCTAGCCACAAATTGTAAATAACTAACGAACATTTACAACTGGACATAAAATAATATTTAATTTTTCATCTAACTCAATATCAGCACTGATATCGTTGAAATTAAACATTCAAATCTTCATTAGACTTGAAAAAAATAGAATGACACCTTCAAAACGTAAATTTATCTCAATTCAACAATGAGGTTAATTGAAATAATATGAGTTTTGAATAATTTAAAGATAGATTTAGATTTTTTCCAAGTCTAATCAGGGTTTAAATGATACATTTCAACGATATCAGTGCTGAAATATAAAATATTATTTTATCTTCAATTGTAAAAGTTTGTGAATTATTTACAAGCATTTTAATAAACAGGGGAAGCAAAAAACAAAAATGTGGCTAAAAAAGGTTCCTTTCCGTACCATAGATATCGGCGCTAATGTCCCAGATGTCGGTGAGCCGTTAAGACAAACAAAAAAAAAGTAGGGGTTTAAATTAGGGGTTACCGAACTTTCTAAACATCCACATTATAAGAGACTTGCTGTAGAACAGGATAAGCTATCCAAGCTACCACGATGTTATCCAATTTTCAGAAATAATCCTTAACTTCTTCTTCTGATACGTGGAAAATCTTTTATAACAAACGTTCATAAATGTTTCCTCACTGAAACAGGGAAACAAGCAAATCGAAAAAAAAAAAAAACGCATTTTCCCTCAGGCTCTCAGCTGAAGTGTGACGTACTTCATGTTAAATCCTTAATACGCAGGAAGGATCGGATTGAATGAAAAAGGAATCAACCAGAAGAGCCCTTGAAATTTCCTGTAAAAAAGCCAGAGGTAAAGAATTACAAGCTTAGAACCCCGCCCTGTGCAACTCCCTACAGAACGGTGCTTCCTAATAAGTGGTTCTGTTCACGGTGCAATAGATTATGAGAGTCTCATTAGAACCTTCTAGCAGCTTTCTCTTGGGGCTTATACAATGCACAGCATCGTTGTTCAATTAAAGGCTAACACCACAAGAAACTGATTTTAATTTTGTTGTATAACATTATGAGATCACCTTTAAGGTATTTCTTAGGGCTATACTGCTTGAAAATGTTATGAGATCACCTTTAAGGTATTTCTTAGGGCTATACTGCTTGAAAATGTTATGAGATCACTTTTAAGGTATTTCTTAGGGCTATACTGCTTGAAAATGTTATGCGATCACCTTTAAGGTATTTCTTAGGGCTATACTGCTTGAAAATGTTATGAGATCACCTTTAAGGTATTTCTTAGGGCTATACTGCTTGAAAATGTTATGAGATCACCTTTAAGGTATTTCTTAGGGCTATACTGCTTGAAAATGTTAAGAGATCAGCTTTAAGGTATTTCTTAGGGCTATACTGCTTGAAAATGTAATGAGATCACCTTTAAGGTATTTCTTAGGGCTATACTGCTTGAAAATGTTATGAGATCACCTTTAAGGTATTTCTTAGGGCTATACTGCTTGAAAATGTTTTCCCAATAGGTTTATTTTCAAAATAATGAAAGATCAGCAATAATTTAAAAAGTAGTATATCGGATTGAAGAATTTGTTAAGACCCTACATGTTTCACCATAGTCATAGCGCCTCATCGATGGGTAACGGTGGCATTATCATGCTTGGCTGGGTTGCGTTAGCCTCGTGGTGCTTCGATGGTTCGATGTGCCCTCATCATGCTTTGCTGGGTTGCGGTTACCTCATCATCGCATCGATGGATTGCGTTGACGTCAAAATTCGTTGCTGGGTTGCGCTGATCTCATCAATGTATCGATGGGTTGCGGTCAATTCACGATTGCTTCGATGTTTTAAAGTTACACTATTATTGCTTCGCTGGATTCCGGAGACATCAACACTGTTTCGATGGCTCGAGGTGACCTCATCATCATTTTGATGGTTTGATGTTACACTATTATTGCTTCGCTGGATTCCGGAGACATCAACACTGTTTCGATGGCTCGAGGTGACCTCATCATCATTTTGATGGTTTGATGTTACACTATTATTGCTTCGCTGGATTCCGGAGACATCAACACTGTTTCGATGGCTCGAGGTGACCTCATCATCATTTTGATGGTTTGATGTTACACTATTATTGCTTCGATGGGCTCCAGTGAGCTCAACGTGCTTCGCTGGGCTATAGGTGACCTCAACACCGTTTCAATGGATTACAGTAACTCATCATCGTTTTAATGTTTTGAAGTTACACTATTATTGCTTCGATGGGTTGCAGTGAGCTCAACGTGCTTCGCTGGACTATAGGTGACCTCAACACCGTTTCAATGGATTACAGTAACTCATAATCGTTTTAATGTTTTGAAGTTACACTATTATTGCTTCGATGGCTTGCAGTGAGCTCAACGTGCTTCGCTGGACTATAGGTAACCTCAACACCGTTTCAATGGATTACAGTAACTCATAATCGTTTTAATGTTTTGAAGTTACACTATTATTGCTTCGATGGGTTGCAGTGAGCTCAACGTGCTTCGCTGGACTATAGGTAACCTCAACACCGTTTCAATGGATTACAGTAACTCATAATCGTTTTAATGTTTTGAAGTTACACTATTATTGCTTCGATGGCTTGCAGTGAGCTCAACGTGCTTCGCTGGACTATAGGTAACCTCAACACCGTTTCAATGGATTACAGTAACTCATAATCGTTTTAATGTTTTGAAGTTACACTATTATTGCTTCGATGGGTTGCAGTGAGCTCAACGTGCTTCGCTGGACTATAGGTAACCTCAACACCGTTTCAATGGATTACAGTAACTCATAATCGTTTTAATGTTTTGAAGTTACACTATTATTGCTTCGATGGGTTGCAGTGAGCTCAACGTGCTTCGCTGGACTATAGGTAACCTCAACACCGTTTCAATGGATTACAGTAACTCATAATCGTTTTAATGTTTTGAAGTTACACTATTATTGCTTCGATGGCTTGCAGTGAGCTCAACGTGCTTCGCTGGACTATAGGTAACCTCAACACCGTTTCAATGGATTACAGTAACTCATAATCGTTTTAATGTTTTGAAGTTACACTATTATTGCTTCGATGGGTTGCAGTGAGCTCAACGTGCTTCGCTGCGCTACGGAGACCTCAACAACGTTTCAATGGATTGCAGTAACTCATCATCGTTTCGATGGATTGATGTTTCGGTGAGCTCAACATTGTTTCCATGGGATAAATAAATAAATTATATCAATAGCATAAAATAAAGTATAAGAAGGTAAGTATGAGTTTCCTGGACATACCTTGGAACACCAGGTACTGCACAAAGGGGAAAGGTACAAAAAAATATTTCCCAAAAATAGAGTTTTATTCAGAAGCCAAGTATCTTTAATGTAAAATTAAGACAATTTTACAATGAATAATAAATATGGCAGACACTTTTAAGGGGTATAACACGTAAAAAAAAAATAATAATAATAATTGTTTTTATTCTAATACTAAATGAGAGTTTTATTCGCGCTGCCATTAAAATTGGAACAGCTGTACAAGATCATGTGAGGAAGAACCAATGAGAGCACAGAAAACAACCAACACTGCGCGGTCGTCTCATGCACTCTTACAGTTACGCGCAGTGTATTCCAGTCTATCATAGGCAACATTTATTTTTATATTTCCTGATAATTAAACCCCACAAAAGTGTCTGCCCTTTTGTAATGATTTTCAAATATGTTTATTGAAGACGCTGTTTAAATCGCAGCGTGAATAAAGCACTTCATTTAATATTAAAAATAAAAGCTAGGTACTTTGTTCTTTTTTTAAAAAATTTAAATTTTAACCCCCTTAAAAGTGCCTGCCTTATTTATTATTAATTTTTAAATTTCCTTAATTTGTAATTTTTTCATTAATAATAGTTGGCTTCTGAATAAAACACTATTTTTGGGCAATATTGTTTTGCACCTTTCCCCTATGCGCAGTACCTGGTGTTCCAAGGTATGTCCAGGAAACATATACTTTCCTTCTTATCTACCCAAGAGGTACACTATAGCAAAATTTCAGGGTGCATAAAACACTTCATGAAAAGTGCGTTGCCAGCTCTCCGACTATAGGAAGGAGAAGGAAATGGATGTAAGCGTTGACAGATTGTGAAATGGCGGTATGGCGGACAGGTTTAGATAAAGAAAGCAAATGGATGTTAGTGTTCAGAGGGAAACTCAGCGAAGGAAATAAAGCAAGCCCGCTTTTTATTAACTAATTACCCGAGACCCGATACTCTCCCGCCATTTTTCAGGTGGGTTCTTTAAATTGCGTTCAGCCCTATCTCTTACAACTAGTGAGTTTTTGTAAATGACCTGCCGTTTTTCAGCCCGCCACCCTCTTTTGTACTTTAAACTCTTCAAGGGGACTCGGCGAGGCTTTAAAGCAAAAGGAATTTTCTTGTTTCTATTAAAATTTCTCTGGGAGAGTAGAGGTTTGAAGGGTAATTTCCAAAACACACTTTTCGAGCAACAATTTCTTCAGCGGATTTTTTTCAAAAAGCTTAGAAATTGAATCATTTCGGGGGGCTGCGACCATTTCCGGGGTATGGAATACTAACAATTTACAAATTTTAATAGTTTTAGGCCACTAAACGCTATTACAATATAAAAAAAATATTTTTTATGAACTAAGTGATCTTATTTAATCTATTTTTACAGGTTTTATGACACATTTTTACCATCAAATCAAAATTATATACGCCCATGTATATTCTATTCTAAATATTCTATCATTTATATTATAATAATGAGTGTTATCATTTATATTATAATAGTGAGTGTTATCATTTATATTATAATAATGAGTGTTATCATTTATATTATAATAGTGAGTGTTATCATTTATATAATAATGTTAAGGCGAGAGCATTTCGTGTCAAAGGTCGTGGGTTCGATTCCCATTATGGGGTTGTGGTTTTTCTTTAGAAAAAAGAAAAGGCATCAGCCCTATCCTGGCTAGAAAATGGTGGAAACCTACAGGTAAGTCGCCCCAAAATTCTTAGTTAATGATAATGGACGTTAAAATGTAAAGAATAAATAAATATTATAATAATTCTATTATTGTTTTATTTTGATCAATTGTTTTGTAGTAATTTTTTTTTCGTTTTAGCGCTTTCATCCGTAGGAAAGTAGATATTGAGGTTGCATTCATGACGGAGTTGTTGAAAAATGTGAGTGTGTGCGTGCGTGTGCGTGTGTGTGTGAGTCGGACCAACGGGAGGGGGCTTTACCCTGGACCCAAAACGCTAATTTGACCATGCCAGCCGTAGTTTTTGTTATATTTCAACGAAACTCGGTATTTGTTGTGGTAAACTAAAGAGAAAATTACGTTATAAAAATATACTAAATCCGTTTATTAGGAGGGGGGGGGTTTACTCTGGAGCAAAATTACTAATTCGATATTATTTCTCACGTCTACCGCTGGGGGTGCTGTATCCCGTTCCTGCATCAGACCAAAAGGCGAAAATGAGTGTATTTATTAAGTCGTTTAGTATCACGCATACACAAAAATCTGCAGGGAAATTAATTAAGAAATTAATAATTAAAATAATTTTATCGATTTGCTCTTTACAAAAGAGCAGAACTATCCATGATTTTATTTTATTTATATAAGTTATTTTGAGCAAATTCGGAATTGAATAAGTGGCTATTCACAAGCTAGCGGCTGCTAAGCAGCCTAGTGTGACCGCGGCTTATCCGCTGGTTGCTGGCGCTGCTAGCTAGCGGCTGAGTAGTAGCGGCTGCTAGGCAGCCTAGTGTGACCGCCGCTTAAGCGGTAACACTAGGCTGCCTAATTAATTAAGGAAATTAATTCCTTAATTAATTTCCTTGAAGATTTTTGTGTATGCGTGATACTAAACGACTTAATAAATACACGAGAACTTCTCATTTTCTCAAGGATTTGAATGAAAAGGATACCACCATAAAAGAGAAAGGAAGGTCATTCCCCTAAAGATCCAGGTAGAGACCAAATCCCTGCCTCAAGATCAAAAACTGAAAAAACACTTTTAGTCGGGGTCTCCCGTAGTCTAGTGGCTAGCGCGCTGGATTCATAAGCGGGAGATGGTGGGTTCGATTCCCACCTCCGGCAGGAATTTTCTCATCTCAAGGCTCGCTGGGAAAATTCCTCGCTGCACCCTGGATGTCGGCGCTAATGACCTAGAAGTAGATGCGCCGTAAAAAAAAAAAAAAAAAAAAAAAAAAAAAAAAAAAAAAAAAAAAAAAAAAAAAAAAAAAAAAAAAATTCGTCAAATTTACAAAAAACTGCCATTTTTGGATAAAAAACTAGAATTTCTCAAGAAACTGTGCGTGATAGACAGAATCTGACTTCAAATTCGTATTTTGCACATTTAAAGACAGCAAGAAAGCATGTTTTGGTTTGAAGGAGGATTTTCGTGCAGAACAGTGTAATTATTTTAAGTTGAATAACTTTCTTTAAAAATAAGTAATAAAAAAGCTATATTATATTCGAGTAAAAAAAGAAGGTTTTCTTTTCAGTTACCATTTGCCCTTTCTTTTATGAATAATAAGCAAGGGAATTAAATACTCAATAACTACGGCAAATAAATTTTCCATCTCCACTTTTGATCCGTGACTTTGTACATCGGCGGAGTTAATTTTTTTTTTTTTGTATAAAATTTAATTACAAAAACAAAATCATAATTATGAATATTTACACTTAATTTAATGAATTATTTAATTAAATATGTAATATATTAAACATTTTAATTAAATATAAAATATTTTTTTTAAAAATGGAGGACACGCAATAAAAAAATAGTTTTTCTAAATTTAACAAAACAAGAATATAAGATCTCAACTTAAGGACTAAAAGTTAACTGATTTTGCAGATAAATGCTGTTAGCAATGTACAGAAGTATAAAAACAGACGGTAATTTGACTAGGGTTGACCGGGTAAATGGGCGGAGGAGGCGACGAGTTGTAATTCGACTAAAAACGACCAAAAACTAGATTCAAATGCCATCTAGTAATAGGCAGGAATACTAGAAGTACAATACGGCGAAGCTAGATAGCTCTAAAGTCGATAAATGAGAAGAGAATAAATGCGAGAGATACGCCGAGCTTTCGACTGCTGTACAAGTCCACGGTACGTGAGTCCCGTCTTCCTTCGACTTCTACACAAGTCCCGACCGTATGTGGGTCCCGACCGCTCTCGACTGCTAGAGCAGTCAACGGTACGGAAAGGGTTAAAGTTTGGTTACATTTGGAATTAAGGAAGTATTGGAGTAAGAAATATGTTTTTAATAGGCATGATAAGTTTTGTATCTCTTCGTAAAGCTGTTAAAAAATAGTGGTAAGAGTAAGGCGACTATTCGAAACCTTACTAAATGTTCTGAAGCAATTTTCGAGTCGGACTTTTTTAATTTAAGACAACAGAGGAAGATCGTTCATAGATATCCTGACAAGGTTTTGAATAATTTTTTTTGAGCTGAAACAAGTCTCTAAGTAGTGAGGCTTACAATACTCTGAACGTTTATGGTTTCGAATGTTTCAGTAACGGTCATATCACACAATGAAGGATGACAATTACCTTTGGGTTTGGATACTTGGGGGGAGGGGCGGATGATTGGTAAATACAATGGCCTTTTCTTAGAACTAGCTTTCGAGCTTTAATATAAGTATGCTTTGTTAATTTGTAGTCTACTATCAAAGCAAGGGCCTCTTTATTAGAAAAAAGACACATATGATTAGTTTCACTAAATCGTTATTTTCATTTGAGATGCAAATTCTGAGGGAGATTGAACTATTTCTCTGATAAGATTTAGCATCGAATCTTCACCGACTTCCAAATAGATTCTTCTATGGTGAATGCTAATTCTTTCGTACTGTGCGACTTTATAATAACTTTAACTTTATTTAACTTTCCTCGGGCACAGCAGTCATCGAATCGTTTAATAGAGCGACCGAAAGCGACAGACAAGTAGATGGCAAAATTTCTTGAAACAATTATTTCAATTATAAATCTGTCGCCACCTTCTCCTCTTACTGATGTGCCACCACACACATCACGTAATCCCATCTCTCACATACCACAACCACCCTCTTCCACTGATCTCACATCGATTCTAAATTCTTTCATTTCCGAATTCCGATCCATTATTACTCCACTAGTAACTCTGTTGAACACAATAATTACAACACTTGTCCCAATCCTATCAAAATGACGTCCTTACCTGACTCCCCTCTGTCCATTCTCCTCTAGAATGCTAATGGTGTTCGAGAACACACTAATGAACTGACTACACTACTACACAATAGGAAAATTGACGTAGCTCTCATAACTGAAACACGACTGACTAAGAAAAAATCTTTTTACGTGACGGGATACCTGACATACCGAACTGATCATCCTGATGGCAAAGCTCATGGTGGTACTGCCATTCTTATCCGAAGCACCATCTCGCATCACCCTTTCCCTTTAGAGTCCTCTGAATCTATCCAACCTTCTGGTGTAAAAATAACCTCTTTCCCTACTTCTTTTACTCTCTGTGCTCTTTACTGTCCTCCAAACAAACCTCTACCTGAATCTGTATTCCTGAATTTCTTTAACTCCTTAGGTCCCTCTTTTCTCGTCGGTGGCGACTACAATGCGAAGCACCTGCAGTGGGGATCAAGAATAACTAACTCCCGCGGTCGTTCGCTAATCTCTGTACTTTCCTCGAAATCCTGCTCCACCATCTCCCCTAATTCCCCGACTTACTGGCAAACAGATCCGAATCGAATTCCCGATCTTATAGATTTTTTCATATCCCACGGACTTGGCTCAGTTCATTCCTCAATCACATCTCTAAATGACCTCTCCTCTGATCATACACCTCTACTTCTCTCCCTCTCTCTTCAACCCACCCCTAAAGCAACTCCTCCCTCCCTTGTCAACGGAACGATTAATTGGAAGCTTTTCAGGTCTTTACTTGAAGAAACAATTGAACTGAAGATCCCTCTAAAAACTCCTGAAGACCTAGATATCGCTGTAAATTCCTTTACTACCTCAATCCAAAAGCGAAAAGCTCGATCCTTGTGGCAAAGAACTCGTCATCCTGAAGACCGCAGTTCTTACAATAACCTTAGTAGGCTTGTAAAACAGCAGCTATCTTCCCATCGCTCCGAATCCTTTAACACTTTCCTCTCTACCCTTAACCCTCATGAGAACTCCCTCTGGCAAACAACAAGAAAAATCTTGAAGTATCATCCTGTCTCTTCATCTCTCCGTCGCGAAGATGGCACTTGGGCCTCTTCCGATGAAGAAAAGACTAGCCTCTTTGGAACTCACCTCCAGAAAACCTTTACTCCTCATCCTGATCACAATGACCCAACACATCATTCAAAAATAATCGAATTCCTCGAATCTCCCCTTCCACTATCCTTGCCTCCTAAACCCATATATCCTTCCGAGGTCAAGCATATCATCACCAAGCTACAAAGGCGCAAATCTCCCGGCTTTGATTTAATAACATCTGAAATCATTCGCCAGCTCCCAACTAAAGCTATCACATTCCTCACATATCTATACAACTGTATTTTCCGCACCACCTACTTCCCACTCCTATGGAAATTCTCTATTATCATCCTCTTCCCCAAACCTGGAAAACCAACAAACTGCCCTTCATCCTGTCGCCCTATAAGCCTACTACCCATCCTATCTAAAATATTCGAAAAATTACTCATCAAACGAATCCAACCTATCCTTCACATTCAAAATATCCTGCCCACTCACCAGTTTGGTTTCCGTTCCCAACACTCCACAGTACAGCAGGGTCTTCGCGTTGTAGATCGAATATCTTCATCCCTAGAGCAAAAAGAATATTGCACTTCAGTGTTCCTGGACGTTGCTCAAGCTTTTGATAAGGTATGGCATGAGGGCCTCCTCTATAAGCTCAAAACCTTTCTTTCCAGCACCCTATACCTCATACTACGATCCTACTTATCTAATAGCATTTTCGGGTCCGACAAGGATCAGAGTACTCAGAATATTATCCTGTGGAAGCGGGAGTTCCCCAGGGCAGTGTTCTGGGCCCTGTGCTCTACATCCTGTATACAGCCGATGTTCCAACAAGTCCCGACACCCTTCTAGCAACCTATGCAGACGATACAGCTATCCTAGCATCCCACCCAAATTCTAATACTGCGTCGCAGAATCTTCAGTCCCACTTGAATAAAATTCAAGAATGGTGTAAAAAATGGAGAATCAAGGTAAATGAGGAAAAATGCCATCACATCACCTTCACCCTCCGGCGCAGTTCCTGTCCACCAGTACACTTCAACAACGTCCCATTACCCTCTTCTGATACAGTTCGCTACCTCGGACTACACTTGGACTCCCGACTTACCTGGAAACATCACTTAAAACTTAAAAGACAAGAACTTAACAGACGATTTGGACAACTCTATAGACTGTTAAACCGCAAATCACATTTAAGTACTGAAAACAAACTGATCATTTACAAATCACTACTGCAACCCATTTGGACATACGGTTCAGAACTATGGGGAACTGCGAAAACATCGAACATCAGACGCATTCAAACATTCCAATCCAAGGTCCTAAAAACAATAGTCGATGATCCTTTTTATGTTTCCAACCTCAACCTCCATAAAGACCTCAATATCCCACTCGTTAATGATGCTGTATTATCCAGATTCCAACGTTTCCATCCTAAACTTTCCGCTCATCAAAATCCTGAAGTCCTCTCCCTATCAAGTGCCACCCACCCACTCTCTCCACCGAGGCGACTCAAAAGACATTGGCCTAGAGATCTGCTGCAGAGACCAAGTGAAGTGTTAGCAATGGCTTTCTCTTTATTCAAGTGCGACAATTTTCTGTAGCTCACCGATCTCTCTTCGACTCCAGCCACTGGTCGGAGCAGAAGGGAGCTTGAGTAGGCACCTTTCAACGTCATCTGAGCGTCTTTCTGGCGTAATCGAGGATGAAGTTGGAAGGCCTTGAGCCCAGAACCTCCATATTGTATCATTCATCATATTACCAGATGTATTTATATACAGGATGTAATAATCAATAAAGAAATATATATATATATATATATATATATATATATATATAAATCTGTCAAGATATCTTATCTTAAAAGTAAAAGTCCTTTTAAGTTTTAAAAATGCCTTATTTTAAAGCATTTTTAAAAAAAAATTATAATAATGGGTCAAAATATAAACAAATTATTTGGAGAATCACTTGCTTGAATAACAGTAGTATATATTCACTAATAAAAAACTAAACATGAAAAAAATATCAGTACGATGATGTACGAAGCTCAATTGAAAGATTGAATAGTTTAAACCAAAAGTAACCCGTCGAATCAAATACTATTTACAGCGTTGTGTTTACTTTGGAATTCGCCTGCTAAAATCAAAGCAACCTCGAATACGGTTCCAAGATCTACTTCCCTTTACACCAAATACAACAGTTTCATCAATTTCGGACATGAATTTTTTCCGCCTAGATTGGTCGTTCGTCCCACTGTGGGCTGGCGAGGAGATCACGTGACCGGCAGCAAGGAGATCACGTGACCGCCAGCGCTAGTAAGCAGCGCTAAAAAGTTAAACATGTTCAACTTATGACTTTGGCTGGTAGTCACCAGCCCGCTGGCATTCCCCAGTCGCTGGTCCTGGGTCAGACTAGACTGCTTGCTTGTAATTCCCCAGCGGCTGGATAGTAGCGGCTGCTAACCAGCCTAGTGTGACCACGGCTTTAAGGGTAGAAACACACATACAGCAGAGCGGGACGCAGCGTAGCTTTTTGGAGCACAAGAATCTACCCATAGTGCGCTCCAGAAAGCTGCGCTCCGCTATATGTGTGTTTCTACCAATAGTGCGCTCTGCTCGGCTGTATGTGTGTTTCTACCAATAGTGCGCTCTGCTCGGCTGTATGTGTGTTTCTACCAATAGTGCGCTCTGCTCGGTTGGATGTGTGTTTCTACCAATAGTGCGCTCTGCTCGGCTGGATGTGTGTTTCTACCAATAGTGCGCTCTGCTCGGCTGTATGTGTGTTTCTACCAATAGTGCGCTCTGCTCGGCTGGATGTGTGTTTCTACCAATAGTGCGCTCTGCTCGGCTGGATGTGTGTTTCTACCAATAGTGCGCTCTGCTCGGCTGTATGTGTGTTTCTACCAATAATGTGCTCTGCTCGGCTGTATGTGTGTTTCTACCAATAGTGCGCTCTGCTCGGCTGTATGTGTGTTTCTACCAATAGTGCGCTCTGCTCGGCTGTATGTGTGTTTCTACCAATAGTGCGCTCTGCTCGGCTGTATGAGTGTTTCTACCAATAGTGCGTTCCGCTCCGCTGTTATAAGTATACTAGCTGTTACCCGGCGTGCCATGCTACACCTACTTTCTGCATCTAGAGGTGGGAGGGGGGGAGAGAGAGAGAGAGAGAGAGAGAGAGAGAGAGAGAGAGAGAGAGAGAGGGGGGGGGAGGAAGGTTTAGAGCCCAAGAGAGGTTGGAAATTAATAGATTTAGTGAGATCGAATTGAGTTAGCGGAGGTTCGTTGCTTTCCTTTGACATCCTCAGGGCAGCGTCCCCTGGGGCCATGTCCTCATCTACAACGGTCCAGGGGTTTCTACCACCTACCCAAGCATACCGACCTCCACCTTCCTATACTCAGGAAGCCCTCCTTCCATGGAAATACCTATATAGAAATGCATTACGGTTTTTTGTTAATCTGTTGGATTATCATAGCAAATTTTCTGTTTTTTTTCGGATAAGATGAATTATCAATAGGTAGATATTAGACGTATCGCACTAGTATTTATAAAGTGGCACAACTCAAAATAAAACTCAACTGAATTATCACAAGTGGACTATTTTTGAGTAGAAAAGAGAGCAGGAAAAGACAAAAAAATTTGAACCCCCGTCATTTTCGTTCTCTAGGTGTTACGTCTCTACGGAAACGTAAAATTTTCTAGTCGACACTTTCGGATTGTGTCATGGTGTCAACCTATGGAGGGAGGCAGGGAGGAACCGCGCTAAAATGAACAAAAAATAGGCGATGATTTTAGTCATCTTCATAAAGTTTACTCAAATAAATATTGATTTTACATTCATATAATGCAGTTTGGCAAAGATCAGCAAATCAGTAACTGTAATATAATCTCCAATCTCAAATTTTTCTGTTTCCTTAATATTTCTTTTTTGGAAACTTATTCCTCAAGTTCATCATCACTCTTAAATAGAATTTTGTCCACTATTGGCTGCACTTTGGCTAAAATACTCTCCTCAGAAGAAGGATCACATACAGGCAACTTCCACGAGGTCTATTTTTGCAGATACAGCCATTGTCACGATGTCGCCATCTCTACAAACACAACTGCAGTTGGATATATAGAGATGACTTCCAAGTGTTCGACTCATAGAGGAAGACCTACAAGTCTCCTGTCAGGACGCTTATTTTCAGTTCGACTTATTTACATAATTTGCCCACGATTTTGGCCTGAGATCAACTTTTTGAGGCGAAGGTTACGGGTAGTGGCACAGATTCCGTTCGATTTATCAAAGTTCGACGCATTGAGAGTTGACTGTATGTCAACGGGATGTGACAAGCGAGGAAAATACTGTAGCGAATGATGTATATTATATTTCTTTATTGATTATTACATCCTGTATATAAATACATCTGGTAATATCATGAATGATACAATATGGAGGTTCTGTGCTCAAGGCCTTTCAACTTCATCCTCGATTAGCGCCAGAAAGACTCTCAGATGACGTTGATAGGTGCCTACACAAGCTCCCTTCTGCTCCGACCAGTGGCTGGAGTCGAAGAGAGATCGGCGAGCCACAGAAAATTGTCGCACTTGAACAAAGAGAAAGCCATTGCTAACACTTCACTTGGTCACTGCAGCAGATCTCTAGGCCAATGTCTTATGAGCGGAAAGTTTAGGATGGAAACGTTGGAATCTGCATAATACAACATCATTAACGAGTGGGATATTGAGGTATTTATGGAGGTTGAGGTTGGAAACATAAAAGTCCGATTCGCAGGAACTGCGTCATCTTAGCGCGGTTCCGTTCTTATCTCTAGTGTTTATGAAGGCATAGAATAGAAAAAGTTATTACTTTGTTTAGATCAATAGCGAAACAGCTATCCAAATGAAATCTCAAACAAACCAGTCTTGAAAGGTCTTTGTTGATTTACAATCATACCTGTATGGGTCAGCTCTCCCATAAGTCGGGCAGAAAGGCCTCCGCTCAGAGGCATTTGGAAAGCCTTGGGATCTCTCTCTTTAAACGCTACATTTCTAACAATAAATTGATCTTCTTATTTTACTTAATCTGTTTTATTGTCAAATACATTATCTGACTATAAGCAATTTAAAAATAACAAGGAATAAAACAGACAAAAAGAAAAGTTCGAATAAGCGAAATCAATTACTTAAAAGTTTTAAGCACTTATTTCTCCGATTGACATCGCTTATTCAAAACTTTCTTTAAAACCATTCTTGTAGACCATTTAGTAAGCTTTCGAATGGTAACCTTTCGCTTCCCAAGATTTTCAACCGTTTTCGAGATATTAAGAAATTATACGAAGTTCCCAAAACTTTTTATTATTTCTGACAACAGAAAATTGGTCTCATTTTACCTATCCTGTTTTACACACACATACATTTTCCTTACAAATACAACATAAGAAATTACAAAAATAAAAAGCAATAAAAAACCAAGGGAAAGAGACAAAAAGAACGACAAAAACCCGTTCATAAGAACAAAACAGACATATTTGAAGTTTTAAGCACTTATTTCTCCGATTGACATAACCTAATCAAAAACAGTTTTAGAATCATTTTTGTAGAGAATTTAGTAAGCTTTCAAATAGTTTCAATCCACTTACCACGATTTCCCAACCGTGTTCGAGATATTAATGAAAGTATACGAAGTTTCCAAAACTTTTCATGTCTGTTCATAAAATATTTTATTCTAACCCTTCCTTAACTCCAAACGTAACATAACTTTCAACATACTAGTTTTAATGAAAGTAGAACATGCAGATAATGTTTCAACTGAATCCCGTTATTCTAAGTACCCAAACCAAAAACGGTATTCAAAAACTATTTTTCCAATTTTCTCAACAACGGTTAAAGCTATCGCCTTGAAAATGGTTTCATTCGTTTTCCTAGCCCAAGAAGCCTATAAAACGAGTACTTACAAGCTTATGAACTCAAAAACGTAAGCGTTACGATTTTTTCTGCGCGAATTTCGCCCCAAACGCCATCTTCCAGTGGGCGGATTTTGCTGGTTAACGAACTTGACCTTTCAAATTGGACGACAGATTTTTGTACCAAATTTCATCAAAATCGGACCATTCGTCTTCTATTTAGAGAGCGAACAGACAAATATATATATATATATATATATATATATATAAATATATACATATATATATATATACAAATTTGAACCACCGTTATTTTCGGTTTCTAGGGGTTCTGAAACGCAAAATTTTCTAGTCGGCACTTCCGGATCGTTTCATTGTATCAACCTTATAAGCGGGGTTCCTCCCTATGGGGGAGGGAGGAACCGCGCTAAAAAGGAGCATCGACTATTCTTCATAGGTCCTTGGATTGAAATGTTTGAATGCGTCTGATGTTCGATGTTTTCGCAGTTCCCCATAGTTCTGAACCGTATGTCCAAATGGGTTGCAGTAGTGATTTGTAAATGATCAGTTTGTTTTCAGTACTTAAATTTTTGCGGTTTAACAGTCTATAGAGTTGTCCAAATCGTCTGTTAAGTTCTTGTCTTTAAAGTTTTAAGTGATGTTTCCAGGTAAGTCGGGAGTCCAAGTGTAGTACGAGGTAGCGAACTGTATTAGAAGAGGGTAATGGGACGTTGTTGACTGGTGGACAGGAACTGCGCCGGAGGGTGAAGGTGATGTGATGGCATTTTTCCTCATTCACCTTGATTCCCCATTTTTTACACCATTCTTGAATTTTATTCAAGTGGGACTGAAGATTCTGCGACGCAGTGTTAGGATTTGGGTGGGATGCGAGGATAGCTGTATCGTCTGCATAGGTTGCTAGAAGGGTGTCGGGACTTGTTGGAACATCGGCTGTATACAGGGTGTAGAGCACAGGGCCCAGAACACTGCCCTGGGGAACTCCCGCACATCCACAGGATAATATTCTGAGTACTCTGATCCTTGTCGGACCCGAAAATGCTATTAGATAAGTAGGATCGTAGTATGAGGTATAGGGTGCTGGAAAGAAAGGTTTTGAGCTTATAGAGGAGGCCCTCATGCCATACCTTATAAAAAACCTTGAGCAACGTCCAGGAACGCTGAAGTGCAATATTCTTTTTGCTCTAGGGATGAAGATATTCGATCTACAACGCGAAGACCCTGCTGTACTGTGGAGTGTTGGGAACGGAAGCCAAACTGGTGAGTGGGCAGGATATTTTGGCTGTGAAGGATAGGTTGGATTCGTTTGAGGAGTAATTTTTCGAATATTTTAGATAGGATGGCTAGTAGGCTTATAGGGCGATAGGATGAAGGTCAGTGTGTTGGTTTTCCAGGTTTAGGGAAGAGGATGATAATAGAGAATTTCCATAGGAGTAGGAAGTAGGTGGTGCTGAAAATACAGTTGTATTGATATTTGAGGAATGTGATAGCTTTAGTTGGGAGCCGGCGAATGATTTCAGATGTTATTAAATCAAAGCCGGGAGATTTGCGCCTTTGTAGCTTGGTGATGATATGCTTGACCTCGGAAGGATATATAGGTTTAGTAGTCTAGGATACTGGAAGGGGAGATTCGAGGAATTCGATTATTTTTGAATGATGTGTTGGGTCATTGTGAGCAGAATGAGGAGTAAAGGTTTTCTGGAGGCGAGTTCCAAAGAGGCTGGTCATTTCTTCATCGGAAGAGGCCCAAGTGCCATCTTCACGACGGAGAGGAGAAGAGACAGGATGATACTTCAAGATTTTTCTTGTTGTTTGCCAGAGGGAGTTCTCATGAGGGTTAAGGGTAGAGAGGAATGTGTTAAAGGATTCGGAGCGATGGGAAGATAGCTGCTGTTTTACAAGCCTACTAAGGTTATTGTAAGAATTGCGGTCTTCAGGATGACGAGTTCTTTGCCACAAGGATCGAGCTTTTCGCTTTTGGATTGAGGTAGTAAAGGAATTTACAGCGATATCTAGGTCTTCAGGAGTTTTTAGAGGGATCTTCAGTTCAATTGTTTCTTCAAGTAAAGACCTGAAAAGCTTCCAATTAATCGTTCCGTTGACAAGGGAGGGAGGAGTTGCTTTAGGGGTGGGTCGAAGAGAGAGGGAGAGAAGTCATCAGAGGAGAGGTCATTTAGAAGAAGAAGAAGAAGAAGAAGAAAGATTGTATTTGTGAATGTTTCACATTACATATTGGAGGTTATCATCTCTTAATACTAAAATATACAAAAAAATGATCATGTCATTATACAAATACAAAAAAAAAAGCAAAAAACAAATATAACCTTAACATAAATAAAAGTATTAAAAAATAATTATCAATCAATAATAAATGACATTCTTCCATTCTCTTCAATTTTTTGAACATTAGAGGAAGCTTTACTTAACTCTGATCTAATTAGAACAAATTGGTTACTAGTTTCCTGTGTATTATTGCAA
The DNA here is from genome assembly GCA_946811695.1 of Gonocerus acuteangulatus. Lineage (NCBI taxonomy): Eukaryota > Metazoa > Arthropoda > Insecta > Hemiptera > Coreidae > Gonocerus > Gonocerus acuteangulatus. Next base: position 164,578,507 of record OX328123.1, read on the forward strand.
ATTATAGCTTTAAGTTCCTTTACCATCTCACATAATCCTTCCATTGTCATAAAAGAGATATGTACAGAAAATAAGATAAATAAAATAAAGTAAAGATTGTATGTATGAAGCCCTTTTTAATTTTGATTTGTTACTAGTATATATTATTTTGCTTTTAGTTTTGTTGAATTATACAGTAGTAAATTATCCTTGGCCTTTGGGGTGTATATTTAGCATTTACTTGGTTTTGAGGGAAAAAGATAGAGGATAAAGACAGATGTAACATGAAATGTTTACACATGACATTAGTAATACTAAAACTTCCACTAATACTGCAGCAGTATAAGAGCTTTAACTCCTGATAACTGTCTAGATTCAGTCTAGCGGTAGCTTCCATACGGTCTGTAGATCATCATGCTGTCAAACTTGAAGTGCATATTACGGGATTCTAGTGACGTGTTTATGACGAAGTCGTGACGAAAGTGATGTTACGTGAATTGCAAATGGAGGAGTAATTTTTTCACTAAATTATACAAACTATCCACTCACCCTTGTGAAGTAAGGCTGCTGCAATACCTCAAGTACACACCATCAATAGAAGGAATGGAATACTCCTCAAAGGAAGACGACAGGGTTTTCTCTATACTTAACAGTCTCGAGGTGAGCCATGTGCATGCTATCAACACTTAACTGAACAAAAACTATTTTCACTGAGTTAGAACTTTTCCGAGTATTAATGGCATCGCACAAAGCCGAAATAAATCTTATTATATGATAACTAGGTCACTCTGTCCACAAATTACTCAGCAATGAACTATATTTTCCAAGTGAGAATCATCATAGGTGTTAACCGGCTATAACCTTCGAATAACCTCCTCGAGATTATAGAGAAGTAGAGGTGTATGATCAGAGGAGAGGTCATTTAGAGATGTGATTGAGGAATGAACTGAGCCAAGTCCGTGGGATATGAAAAAATCTATAAGATCGGGAATTCGATTCGGATCTGTTGGCCAGTAGGTCGGGGAATTAGGGGAGATGGTGGAGCAGGATTTCGAGGAATGTACAGACATTAGCGAACGACCGCGGGAGTTAGTTATTCTTGATCCCCACTACAGGTGTTTTGCATTGTAGTCGCCACCGACGAGAAAAGAGGGACCTAAGGAGTTAAAGAAATTCAGGAATACAGATTCAGGTAGAGGTTCGTTTGGAGGACAGTAAAGAGCACAGAGAGTAAAAGAAGTAGGGAAACAGGTTATTTTTACACCAGAAGCTTGGATAGATTCAGAGGACTCTAAAGGGAAAGGGTGATGAGAGATGGTGCTTCGGATAAGAATGGCAGTACCACCATGAACTTTGCCATCAGGATGATCAGATCGGTATGTCAGGTATCCCGAAACGTAAAAAGATTTTTTCTTAGTCAGTCGTATTTCAGTTATGAGAGCTACGTAAATTTTCCTGTTGTGTAGTAGTGTAGTCAGTTCATTAGTGTGTTCTCGAACACCATTAGCATTCCAGAGGAGAATGGACAGAGGGGAGTCAGGAAAGGACGTCATTTTGATAGGATTGGGACAAATGTTGTAATCATTGTGTTCAACAGAGTCACTAGTGGAGTAATAATAGATCGGAATTCGGAAATGAAAGAATTTAGAATCGATGTGAGATCAGTGGAAGAGGGTGGTTGTGGTATGTGAGGGATGGGATTACGTGATGTGTGTGGTGGCACATCAGTAAGAGGAGGAGGTGGCGATGCATGATCGGTGGGTAGGGAAGAATTAGTGGCGAGATTTTGGCGTGGATGTGTTGTTTCGTCTTCTTTGGGCCCTCCTGTTGCTCCTGTTGCTCTTGGATGTTTCTTTGACCACATATCGGGATGGGAGCGTTTCTTGTGGTGGAGGCTGGTGTTCAAGTTGTTTTCCTGGTTGTCTTCTTGCTGGGTTCAGCTTCTTCTTTAGCTGTTTGTATGTCTCACATCCCTTGTAGTTAGCTGGGTGGTTCTGATGGCACAGTGCGCACACAGCTGGGGAAGATCTGCTTTTATTGCAGTTTTCGCAATAAAAAATGTGTCCTTCTCCAGATTTGACGCATTTCGGTGCATATCTGCACAAGTTTTTCGTATGTCCATACGATTGGCATGATTTGCACTGGATGAGATCTTTGCGGGGATAAGGTTTTTTCTATTTTAACCAGAGTGTAAAAAAGTGTCTGCAGTTTGTAGACCTTTTCTACGTTTTTGCTTCGCTCGAGATCGACGAAGAACAAAGGAAGAGGAACTTTTTCTACTCCATCGGGTCCCCTCCGACTTTGGACGACATTGATGACCTGTCTCGCGGTGAAACCATCGTTCAACAGCTCATCCTTGATAACATCTACGGGTGTAGAATGGTGAAGGCCGCAAATAACCACTCTCAGGGCTCGCTGATCTTTTAGCTGGTACGTATGGTTCTGTGCTTTCGATTTATCGAGATATTAAAAGATAGCTCGAAAGGAGTCGGAATCGTTCGCCAATATTTTTGTTTCTTCCAATCTGTTCACGCAAGTGAACGGTTTTCCGCCGAGTGTATTTTTTAGCTCTGAACAAAGAGCCTCAAAGTTTTTTTTAGATTTTTTATAAAAATTGGAGGAGGGCGAGCAATCATTGGAGCTGGTGGATCTTCTGGATCTACATCTTGTAAGATTGAGAATTTGTTGTGAGTGAAGAATGGCGATTTGTGAATTGATTTAACATGTTGTGGAGATGGAGTTTTATTAGACGGCATCTCTATGTCAGAAACTGTTTTCGTCGTTGATATGTCTTCCGGTATTGTTTCTACGGAGTTAGTAGGGAGAGATGAGAGTGCTCGTCCCTTCTGTGAGTTTTTAGAGGTGCGTGGAGTATTTGTGGAAAGTGTAAGCAAACCTCTTTACCTGTTAAAAGTTATCCTCTACAGAAGCCGGTGACAAGCAACACAATGCACTAGACACGTCCTACCTGGTCGGAGGCTAGCACTCAAATTACGAGCGAATGATGTAAGAACATTGAACAGCGTGAACATTTCAGCCAGAGACAGGAACCCGTGTAAGAACATTTCAGCCAGAACAGCGAGGCTTCAGAATGTGTTTGCCAAATGACAAAACAATGATTTGGAACTTACATGAAAAAACAGTCTTGCGAAGTCATAACCTTTCGAATGTCGCATGTATCTACGAGATGAACAGTGAAAGGTTTTTTCCGATCACACGCCGGTGAGTTTTATGAGTGGGGCTGACATTTAGTTACCTTCCCAACTATAGTTTTAAATTCATCTAAATAATGTTGTGTTGTGGGTACATGTTTTTATTATGATTTAGTGGGGTTTAAGGTATATCCTTGTTATTTTATCCAAATAATTCTATTATTAATTTGTCCAAAACGTAATTTTTAGATATCGGATGCATGCGACAAGTACCGTAATTTTTTTCTTCTTGGTATTTCTATTCTTTTTTTTTTCAGAAAAGAAAACTAGCATATTCGCTTTCAGGAATGAAACCTAGTTGCCTATGAAGCTATAAGGCTCTCATAGTTATGAATTATGTTCTATTTGCTCGTATTTTTTCTAACTTACTTTTCTAATTAGTCTTATTAGTGATTATCTACCTAGTTATTTCTATGATTATTTGATTGGTTTATGATACTATATTTTACTTAAGACGTTACGTTCTAGTCTTCCAAAAAGTTCCAAGTTTTGTGTGGGAAGACTGATGAAAAATGTTGAAATTCCATCTTTAAGTGTTTTGTATCTTACACATCTTGTTCATTATATTAAAACATTGTATGGCTTAAAGGATTATTATTATGTTTATTGGTAAAAAAAAAGTATAAACTGGTAAAAAACGTGGGATAAGACTTGAAATGTGATCTTGCACCTGTGAGACGCATGCTAGAATCGGTGTTATAAATTACTTACGACAAACGAAAGGTTCAAGAAAACGGAAAGAAATTAGCTATTTATTTTCCAGAGCAGAAGATAGAACACCGACGACTGATAAAGTAGATGAATGTTTGGATGCCAAAAGAAAGTAATCAAGGTTTATGTTATAAAGAGCAGAGAATCTACTGTAACAACGTCCGGGCACTGTAACGGTTACGTTATAAAGTACAGAGAATCTACTGTAACAACGTCCGGGCACTGTAACGGTTACGTTATAAAGAGCAGAGAATCTACTGTAACAACGTCCGGGCACTGTAACGGTTACGTTATAAAGAGCAGAGAATCTACTGTAACAACGTCCGGGCACTGTAACGGTTACGTTATAAAGAGCAGAGAATCTACTGTAACAACGTCCGGGCACTGTAACGGTTACGTTATAAAGAGCAGAGAATCTACTGTAACAACGTCCGGGCACTGTAACGGTTACGTTATAAAGAGCAGAGAATCGACTGTAACAACGTCCGGGCACTGTAACGGTTAAGTTATAAAGAACAGAGAATCTACTGTAACAAGTCCGGGCACTGTAACGGTTACGTTATAAAGAGCAGAGAATCTACTGTAACAACGTCCGGGCACTGTAACGGTTACGTTATAAAGAGCAGAGAATCTACTGTAACAACGTCCGGGCACTGTAACGGTTACGTTATAAAGAGCAGAGAATCTACTGTAACAACGTCCGGGCACTGTAACGGTTACGTTATAAAGAGCAGAGAATCTACTGTAACAACATGCGGGCACTGTAACGGTTACGTTATAAAGAGCAGAGAATCTACTGTAACAACGTCCGGGCACTGTAACGGTTACGTTATAAAGAACAGAGAATCTACTGTAACAACGTCCGGGCACTGTAACGGTTACGTTATAAAGAGCAGAGAATCTACTGTAACAACGTCCGGGCACTGTAACGGTTACGTTATAAAGAGCAGAGAATCTACTGTAACAACGTCCGGGCACTGTAACGGTTACGTTATAAAGAGCAGAGAATCTACTGTAACAACGTCCGGGCACTGTAACGGTTATGTCATAAAGAGCAGAGAATCTACTGTAACAACGTCCGAGCACTATAACGGTTATGTTATAAAGAGCAGAGAATCTACTGTAACAACGTCCGGGCACTGTAACGGTTACGTTATAAAGAGCAGAGAATCTACTGTAACAACGTCCGGGCACTGTAACGGTTACGTTATAAAGAGCAGAGAATCTACTGTAACAACGTCCGGGCACTGTAACGTTTACGTTATAAAGAGCAGAGAATCTACTTTAACATCGTCCGGGCCCTATAACGGTTCTGTTATAAAGAGCAGAGAATCTACTGTAACAACGCCCGGGCACTGTAACGGTTACGTTATAAAGAACAGAGAATCTACTGTAACAACGTCCGAGCACTATAACGGTTATTTTATAAAGAGCAGAGAATCTACTGTAACAACGTCCGGGCACTGTAACGGTTACGTTATAAAGAACAGAGAATCTACTGTAACAACGTCCGAGCACTATAACGGTTATGTTATAAAGAGCAGAGAATCTACTGTAACAACGTCCGGGCACTGTAACGGTTACGTTATAAAGAACAGAGAATCTACTGTAACAACGTCTGGGCACTATAACGGTTCTGTTATAAAGAGCAGAGAATCTACTGTAACAACGTCCGGGCACTGTAACGGTTACGTTATAAAGAACAGAGAATCTACTGTAACAACGTCCGAGCACTATAACGGTTATTTTATAAAGAGCAGAGAATCTACTGTAACAACGTCCGGGCACTGTAACGGTTACGTTATAAAGAACAGAGAATCTACTGTAACAACGTCCGAGCACTATAACGGTTATTTTATAAAGAGCAGAGAATCTACTGTAACATCGTCCGAGCACTGTAACGGCGGAAGCTCGGTGCGACGAAATATATGTGAGAAAGACAGAGTGTTTAGCAGAAGAGATGCACTGGTTACGATAGAGAGCGGCTGGGCTACGAACCTTGGTATATAGTATTCCCCCATCAAACGATTGAACGAGTTCGTTGACCAACAAAATCGTTCCATCTGGAGAGGGGGGGGGGGGGTTACTCCGGAGCCAAAGTAGTTATTTGCCAATACCAGTCGTAATTTTTATTTGATTTTATTCATCAAGACCAGTAGACGAAAATGTGAAGCTTCGTGTATTTATTACGTAGTGTAGTACCACGTATACACAAAACTCTGGAAGCAAATTAATTATAAAAGTAATAATTGAAACAGGTGCTCATAATAAATTCAAAAGAGCAGAATTATTCATGTTTTTATTTTATTTATCTATCTAGGTTATTATAAGCTAATTATTCAGGAATGCCCTCGACACTACCCAATTCTGAGGAAAGTGCTTAGTTATGCAGCTCCTGCGTGACGGCCTTTTATTAGTATTCATGTTTTATAATTATTTATAGGAAAGGTGGCTAGAGAATTATAAGCATTGGAAGGTTATAAACGTTTGAAGGTTATGAACATTGGATGGTTATAAAAATGGCTTAACTTAATGTGAGCGACGTCGCTCTGACGCTTTCTGCTTATCGCCCACCGCTCTTCGCTCGTATCGCACCCGAGGCATAAAACCTGAAGTTACACCAGAGAAAAAAAATCAGTCCCATAACAGGCCACGAGGGCCCTCGTATGGCGAGAGATATTGGTCTATAGCTACCTCGGTCATGTGGGTTTTTGCCTGCTTTTAAAATTGGAATAATTACAGCTTCCTTCCAATGAAAAAAAAAATCAGTCCCGTAACAGGCCACGAGGGCCCTGAGGGGCAGATACTGTAGAGGTTTCTGATTCATGACCATACGGCAGACTAGGGGATAGTGTGGTCAGTACTATGTTCTGGCCGCCTGATTTTCCCCTTGCTGCTTCAACTGCTAGAGTCATTAGCACCAAGGTACCCATTATTAAATCAATTAAAGGCTGGGTTGGCCTAGGGACGGTCAGGGAGGCCGAATCTAACCCATGAACGACGACACTAGAAGAAAAAATCTTTAGTACTTGCTCGGGATTTGAACTCAGGTCCTCCAGCTTATTAGTCCAGTGCTCTACCACTGAGCTAACCTCGCCCTCTTTTATCTAAGGAGAAGCGTAGTCCATTTTCAGGTTCTTATGATACATTAAACACGACATGCGAACCCTTTTGCCGACTGCTATCAACTAATCATACCAGTAATTCCGATACTTTCTCAACGTCCGCTGTTGGGAACACTATAGCCAAAATATGTTGTCATTTTCTAAGCTCATTTTACTGTTAAATTAAATTTATTAAGACAATTAAATCAATTAAAAAGTGACATCAACAGAGACAAATTACCTGTTCCGAAATGACAAAATTAACAGTTTCGAAGATTAACGCACTTATTTCTCCGATTGGCATCGCCTCATCGAAAATAGCTTTCCAATATCAAATTGCCTATAATTAGTAAACCACACCAACCAAGAAGTCTATTGGCGCGAATTTTGCCGAAACGCAGTATTCCGGTGACTGGATTTTGACGTTTCAAGAACATATCATTTCTTTTTAAGCTAGTATTTCTGTTAAATATTTCTTGAAAGGCGAAGCATTTTTATGCTTATTAGTCCAGTGCTCTACCACTGAGCTAACCTCGCCCTCTTTTATCTAAGGAGAAGCGTAGTCCATTTTCAGGTTCTTATGATACATTAAACACGACATGCGAACCCTTTTGCCGACTGCTATCAACTAATCATACCAGTAATTCCGATACTTTCTCAACGTCCGCTGTTGGGAACACTATAGCCAAAATATGTTGTCATTTTCTAAGCTCATTTTACTGTTAAATTAAATTTATTAAGACAATTAAATCAATTAAAAAGTGACATCAACAGAGACAAATTACCTGTTCCGAAAAGACAAAATTAACAGTTTCGAAGATTAACGCACTTATTTCTCCGATTGGCATCGCCTCATCGAAAATAGCTTTCCAATATCAAATTGCCTATAATTAGTAAACCACACCAACCAAGAAGTCTATTGGCGCGAATTTTGCCGAAACGCAGTATTCCGGTGACTGGATTTTGACGTTTCAAGAACATATCATTTCTTTTTAAGCTAGTATTTCTGTTAAATATTTCTTGAAAGGCGAAGCATTTTTGTAGATGCTGTAGCACTCACAGCTATATAAATATATATCCTATAACTAAAATCTTCATAAAAACCCGATTTACAGGAACTTAGCGCGTTTAAAAAACTATTAGGCCAAGACCCGATATCCGGAGGTTTCATAAAATGTATTATGCACCTTGAAATTTTGCTGTAATGTACCTCTTGGGTAGATAAGAAGGTATATATGGGTCGGCTAGACTTACCGTGGAACACCAGGTACTGCTCATAGGGGAAAGGTACAAACAAATATTGCCCAAAAATAGTGTTTTATTCAGAAGCCAAGTATCACTAAAGTAAAATTAAGGCTCCTTAAGTTCAAAAGCTATTCATTCCCGTAACACCCGATCTCGTCCATCCTTTTATTTATATTCCTTCCCACCGAACTGCATTATTAGAAAAATCATTTGGTACCCGTGCCACCTCGCTATGGAATTCCTTACCTCTCTCTGTCCGCCATTCTACCAACCTAGAAACCTTTAAATCCCGACTCTTCCACCACTTCCTATCCCTCCAAGTTTTACCTTATCCCTCCAAGTTTTACCTTATCCCTCATTTATATACAAGCTATAGTATTTATAATTTTATGGAATAATTTGTTTTCTCTAGTCAGCACATTCAAAGTTATTCCTATGGGATATGTGTCCCGGAATAAGAATACATTTTTTTAATTTCAATTTAAAATCATTATTAGCCAATCTGCAATATAGATTATTATCTATCTATATATGTACACATATATATATATATATATATATATATATGTGTATATATATATATATATATGTATATATGTGTTTGATGTTATTTTTCGTCGCTGGGATAGTATTTTTGGATGGATCGGCATTTTTCTCCAGCGGTGGTACTCCTCCTCACTTCTTCCTGGAATATTTCGATGGGTTCATCTCCACCTTCTTCAGCCAGGCACTTCTTGTTTCTTCCTCGGTGTTAGCCAAGGGAAGCGCTGGAGAGAAATGCCGTTCCATCCAAAAATTTATATATATATATATATATATATATATATATATATATATATATATATATATATATGTATATATATATCCTTTAAGGATATGTATCCTTTATATATATAAATCACATGTCTGTCTGTATATCTGTTTGTTTGTTTGTTGTAATACAAATCCACACTGTTAGACCGATTTTGACAAAACTTGGCACACAGGTCTTGATACGGGGAGTGTCATGGGCTAGGTCAAAGAGGTATACCAGCTGTCTGTATGTATGTTCATTATAAAAATCCTCACCTTTTGACCCAACTTGGCATACATGTATATCACAGTTCACAGGTCACGGGTTCGAAAATGTGAACTCATACAGTTACAGATTTGCGTTATTAGATTTTAATATCACTTGTTCGGTTTCTAATTTATTTTGGCTTTTCTAGATGCAGAAAGTAGGCGTAGCATAGCACGTGGGGTAACATCTAGTGGTAGATAAAGTAGGCGTAGCATAGCACGCCGGGTAACAGGTAGTGGTAGATAAAGTAGGCGTAGCATAGCACGCCGGGTAACAGGCAGTGGTAGATAAAGTAGGCGTAGCATAGCACGCCGGGTAACAGGTAGTGGTAGATAAAGTAGGCGTAGCACAGCACGCCGGGTAACAGCTAGTGGTAGATAAAGTAGGCGTAGCACAGCACGCCGGGTAACAGGTAGTGGTAGATAAAGTAGGCGTAGCATAGCACGCCGGGTAACAGCTAGTGGTAGATAAAGTAGGCGTAGCATAGCACGCCGGGTAACAGCTAGTGGTAAATAAAGTAGGCGTAGCATAGCACGCCGGGTAACAGGTAGTGGTAGATAAAGTAGGCGTAGCATAGCACGCCGGGTAACAGGTAGTGGTAGATAAAGTAGGCGTAGCATAGCACGCCGGGTAACAGGTAGTGGTAGATAAAGTAGGCGTAGCATAGCACGCCGGGTAACAGCTAGTGGTAGATAAAGTAGTGATTTGACTAGTTATTTTGTTGACAGTTATAGATACCAAGAACCATGGCTGCCGGGACTAAATTCCCTTGTCCCACCATCGTCATTTCCTTTGACCCCAACAAGTGTTGTGAAAGTCCTTCATTAGACCTCCCTTTGTGACCCTTCCAGGGTCTCGGCTCTGTCTTTACACGTTGATTTAAATAATTAACTAAATAGCTCAGAGGGCCCTTAATGACTTCCTTAATTGCAACGGAGTGATGATTAAAAAGCAGGGAGGATATGACAAAGCGATGGAAAAAAGCGAGATAAAAGAAAGAATATTGTCCTTCGAATTGTTTACAATCAGAAGGACTCTTTCAGGGGTAAAAATAAAAGTAAAGTTATAAATTAATATGAACTTCAAAAGATGTAAGAATTAAGGAATTATTAAACAAAATATTAAAAAAAAAAAAAAAAAATGTAAACACTTTTCAGAGTTACCAGTAAATTATTCATAATTTTAATCAAATTCTTATTCCTCGTGAATAAATATTCATAATTAAATGAAAGAAAGTAACATTTTTTCCAAAGGAATTATTTTTGTTTAGTTATTGTTATCTTTTGGCTCCTTTTACCTCCTGATGATATGAGGTTCACAGATGATAAATACAGGCATACTCAACAGAGTTTAGCGGAACATATGTTTAAATTAACACAAATTTTCAACAACAAAAGACATATTGTAAAAAGAAAAAAAAAAATGTTGGACCAAACTAATAGTTGTTCAAACAAATGGAAGAGAGAGAGAGAAAAAAACCTTTAGGTACTCGAATCGTCCTGATTTTGGTATCGTTTTAATGTATTTTGTAGTGCTGAGTCAAATGAGACCACTGTCAATTCGATAGAATCATTATTTCGGAAGATACACGGGTTTTATTGTACGAACACCGTGAAAAACAGCAAGTATTCGATTTAAAAAACACATATTTTACTCAATTGGTAGATATATGTATCCTTCGAAATGTATTTGTGAGTGCTGAGTTGAATAAATTAACAAACAATATAATACAGTTAATTGGTCTCAACGCATTCCACTTTATTAAAATTTTCGTTTATAACGAATACATTTTGACATTTTTACAGGAGATATTAGGTAGATCTCACTGTAAATGTTCAGTTACTTGCTATCACAAAGTGTTCAACAACTCTCTGCAGAAAATAGTAACGGTAAACTCATTTTTCGTAAAATAATCGCATCGATTCATTTTATTAGGCTGTGCAACCTAGTACGGCGATGAAACGTATATGAAAGCAACTTCAAAACACTTTGCGGAGAGCATAGCAAAATACCGCTTTTTTCTACACCAAATAAACTAAGGATAATTGAGTTCCTTTACAGATATCTTCACAACGTAAATGCACCAAGTTCATGGTACATTTTGGCAAAAAAGAAAATTTGTTTAAAAGCTACATATACTCATGAGACTTCCTGGGTAATATCAATATTTCAGGAATAAAATAAGTGGTATAAAATAAAGTTTTACTTTTGACTAAAAACTGTGAGATTTTTTACTCAGTGAGAAAACAGTCAACAAAATTGTATTTTGGACCAAGATAAACACCTCAGGGAAGTAAAGTGCAGTATACAACCATACTCGTCAGGAGAACTAAAGACAAGACGCGACGAAGTAATACTAACACGACTTAGAATCGGACATTCACAACTCACCCATTCGTACCTCTTCACAAGACAAGGCGTATGTGAGGCATGCAACGTACCTTTAACTGTAAAACACTTCCTAACAGACTGCCTTAAAAGAGACAACTTACAGATTCCTCGAAGCCTCAGTGAACTGTTATCTGATAGGAGCCCCCACATTGATACCATACTGACATACTTAAAGACGACAAAGGCATATAATAAAATATAATTATACCAAACATAACTCCCAAGTCAAAGTTTCTTATTTCAGGATAATATTCCTCAGATATCAACTCCGCAAATATATTACTACTATTTATTATTACCGTTAAAATTATAAGTTTAATTCTGTATTTATTTATTTTATTAATTCCTTATATATTTCTTTATTATTTTTTATTATTATTCTTTTCTTCATGACTTTACTGATTCTTTTCTTCTTCTTTACTGATCCTTAGCTTATAATTTATTATTTTATTTATTATATTTTATATAAATTCTTTTAGGGCAGATCACCATTGCTGTGCAGCGGTGTAAAATATATATATATATATATATATATATATATATATATATATATATATTATATATATATATATATATATTATATATATATATATTATATATATATATATATATATATATATATATATATATATTTTGGACCATACCTATTAATTTTTTTTTGAGGATGAGAAAATTCCTGCCGGAGGTGGGAATCGAACCCACCATCTCCCGCTTATGAATCCAGCGCGATAGCCACTAGACCACGGGAGACCCCATACCTATTAATAAAATGGAAAACAATATTACATCAATATTCTACAACTAATTAGGTATAAAAAAATGTTAGTACAAACGCGATTGAACACCTTCGGTTCTGGAGGTTTTTTTCCCCTCTCGGCACCACTTTGTGTCGGGCTGTAGGTCCTCCAAGGTGGTAATTCTTAGCACCAGAAGAGAGATCCAGTTTCGTGTTATATGCGGGTCAATTCTTCTATATGAAATGCGAAAAGATCAACTCCCAGCTCCAGATGGAGCAAGGTGTTTAAAACGAACCAGAGGGCGTTGACTTCAATCCGCAGGTCTAATTTTCGTCGATTTTTGTCGCGGTGTTTCCATACCACACAGGGCAGGCGTAAATTAGTATTGGGAGGATCATGGTCTTGTAAAGGAGTGTGACTAGTGAAGGTCGGAGTGATGTTTTTCCGTTCATCAGTGGGTACAGTTATGAGAGTCTGGAAAATGCACTATTTATCGCACCGCCAAAGATGCGGTGCGATAAATAAATATTAAAATGAGAGGCTGGAGTGTGCCAGTCGTAATTTTGTGTTTATGTTAAATTTTCAAGTAAGTCGAGTATCGAAGTGTAGTCCTAGGTAACTCACACCCTGGCCCTCCGGACACCAAGGAACTGGAGTCTATTCAATCGGATTTCAGGAATTACTTCGTTCGAAAACCTCCGAAGTGAAAATACTTTGGCTCAGTTTTGGTCGAATTAAGGGCCAGTCGCCATTTCCTGAACCCTAGGGTCAACGAGTTCGCCATGCTTGCAGGGTGCGAACCATAGTGTTCAGGTGCCAGGTGTCTGGATAAGACGAGAGTGTCTTCGGCAAATGTTGCAAGCTGAACGAAGGAATCTTCTTGAGGCATGTCGGGGGCTCAATACGGCTCCTTGAAGAACTCCAGCTTCCAAGGTGACCTTGCGGCTGAGGGTGGTCCCGACATGGTTTTGGCATGTTCGATCTTCTAGAAAGGATTTTATAGAAGAGAAGAGATTGGCTGGTGGTGATGTCTTCTTTAATTTATTTAATAAAGCTCGATGCCAGACCCCCTTCAAGTCTAGGAACAAGCCAGCTGTGTATTCCTTGGCTTCGAACCCTTTAACTATTGCCTCTGCAACTCTCTGGGCTTGGTGCGTAGCAGAGTGATAGTGTCGGAAGCCTTTAACTATTGCCTCTGCAACTCTCTGTGCTTGGTGCGTAGCAGAGTGATGGTGTCGGAAGCCAAATTGATGAAATGGAGGGATTTAAGTTTCTTCAAGATGTTGCCATAGTCTTTTCTCTGTGCATTTTTCCAGCAGTTTGCCCAGAGTACACAATAGACTTATGGGGCGATAACTGGCAAGACTATGCTTATACTTCCCCTCCTTATAGAACATTAGCACGATCGCATTCTTCCATGCCTTTGGAAAGTACCCCAACCTCAAGCAGGCGTTAAAGAGTCCGGGCAAATAGGCGATAGTCTTCTTGGGCAGCTTTTTTAGTATAAAATTCGAGATCTGATCCTCCCCTGGTGCTTTTCGGTTCTTTAGTTTCCTGATATACCCCTTTAGCTCCTGTGGAGTTATGTAATCAGTAAGTCCACCGTCTCCTGTCACAGATTCTCTTAAAAAATCGTCCATTATACTATCGGTCTCTGGGTCGTCTAGCGATCTTGAAATAGTCTGTAAGTGGTTGGCGAAAATATCGCATTATTCTTCATCAGTATTCGCTGTCCGTTGGTCTTTTTCCAGGGTAGGGAGTGCAGGAATTCTACTGAGGATCCTTGTAGTTTATTTCCAAGGAGTATTGTCACCTGAGTCCAGATCAGAAACACAGGCTTTGTAGGACTTAATTTTCTCTGATTCTAGAAGGAATCAAATTCTGCGGCCCAATCTGTTTACACATCTTATCTATCGGGCGTCTTTATCTCTGCCATATTTTCCTAATAATATTCTAGTCATAGAAGTAGTATATGAGCTGGAGTCTTAGAACCGTCTTATCGAAATAGGTATAACTAGTCACATTCTTTAGTTCATTTTAAATTTTCTTAAAAATAGAAAATTTATAATCCGTAATGGCGGCTATTTATCAGACGAATATATTCATGAAAATGGTGTTCCTCCAGGTAGCGTAATAAGTTCATTCCTTTTTACCATTGCAATTAATAAACTGCTAAAATGCATACCTACTCCAGTCAAAGCTATGATTTATGCTGACGACCTCGTCATATACACCGCCAATATTTCAATAGATACCCTCCAAAATTCAATTAAAAATTCTTTGAACATTGTTAGCACTTGGTTTGCGGACCACGGTTTCTCGGTATCAGTTAATAAAAACGTTGGAGAATTATTTTCCGCAAGAAAAGTAAATGCTAACATTTCTCTAACCATTAATAATAAACCTATAGATATCAGTGAGCAGGCTAAATACCTGGGAGTTATCTTTGACAGATCTTTAACTTGGCCACAGCACATTAAAACCCTCAAAGTAACACGCCAGAAGAAAATGAAGATTCTGAAAAACATGGCAGCCAATTCTTGGGGAGCTGACCTAAAAACGATGCTCATGCTATACAGAAGCTACATTCGCTCCAGCCTTGATTACGGGTGCACAGTTTACGGCTCCGCATCACCTCGAACGTTAAAAATCCTAGATGTCGTTCACCACAATGGAATCCGTATTGCAACGGGTGCTTACCGATCTAGCCCAATAACCAGGCTATGTGTTGAAGCAGGAGAGCTCCTAACAAATTTCATTGGAATAAAAGCAACCACACCCCATCCACATCTCAACATCTCAATTGCAACCCCAATCGCTCCTCCGTACAACAGAAAACTCTTCTCCGTCCGAACTGCTCAGCTCATCACAGAATTAAGAATCAACACCCAAAATATGATACACAATTTCTCCACTTCGAAACCACCTTGGACATTGACAGCACCTAAAATGAATCTGCCTCTTACAAAATTCAATAAAAAAGACATAGATCCACTAATTCTGTTGATTGATTATAGAAAACTAAAAAGTAAGCTCTCAGAAGGATGAGACACCTATACGGATGGCTCGAAGGACAAAAATTGGGTTGGTTCCGCCATTTATTCAGAAGATAGAGGATACATGTTCACTTTAATACCTAACTGCAGCATCTACACGGCTGAATTATTAGCTATCAACATGGCTCTTAATTTAATAACCCCAAAATATGGCAATATTAATATTTTTACAGACTCTCTAACAGCACTAATAGCTTTGAATAATCCATTTACCAAACATCCACTGACAATACAGATCTTAGAATCACTTGATCAGCTAAACCGTCAAAACCAAGATGTAGCATTTGTCTGGATTCCCAGTCATTGTGGCATAAAGGGCAATGAAGCAGTTGACGAGTTGGCTGAAAAGGCCAAGGAAAAGGAATTGAATACCCCAGGATACCTCAGGGCGATGTTCTGAACTATGTGAAGCATACAATTCTAGAAAAGTGGCAAAAAACCTGGGACTCTGTAACTGATTATAAATTACGAATTATAAAAAAAAGAAAAAGTAACAAACATCAATTCGGCCAACTAAAAAAGAAGAACGCATCCTGACTCGCCTTAGGATCGGCCATACAAGATTAACCCACTCATATATAATGTCCCGAGGCGCCCCTACACTTTGTGAAAAATGTTACCAAATCATAACCGTTCACCACCTGTTGATTAATTGTAAAATCTATGAGAAACAAGGAAGAAAAGCCCAGCTATCAGATAGAATTGACGAACTAATAGCGGATCAATAAGCTATTCGAATTTTTAACGTCAAGTGAACTAATATATAATATCTAAAAATATAAATTAAAAAATAAATAATCAAATATGTGACTCCATAACAAATATCATAAACTAAATATTTAAATCACATCGAAAATATCATAAACACGAAAACATTACAATTAAAATCACCCGAAATAATAACCTTCAAATAAAAATATAATTCCATTCCCCCACTCTTCCTGGTTAATTTCGCGGAACGCCAATAGAATCAATTCAACAAGTACAGATCTATAATCCTGTGTTTAATGACCTCATAGTGGTTCACGACACATTAAATAAATAAATAAATAAAAAAAAAAAAAAAAAAAAAAAAAAAAAGTGGATAGCGTATGTTATGTTATATATTTGAAAATAGTAACGCATCTGCTGCAGTCCGTTAATACAGTCGCTGTTTCCCGGACAGACGCCGAGAATAATAAACCCCCCAAGAAAAACATAAATGTGAAATAGAGGCCAAGTTACACCCACACAAAGAAACACTCCCTTCCCCAAAAAGCGAGAAATATCCCCTCCTAAAACCCCCCAAAACGCCTTACCATCCTACACTCTAAAAAAAGTAGTATGAGTTGGTGTATTAAGTGTACCATATTTTCAACCAAAAATATTTGCCAATACAAGAGATGATACAAGAAAGAAATGTCCAAGTTCATTACTTAGAAGACCTATTAGTTACTTACTAAGAACAGTAAATACACTTCAACTGACCTTTAAAAACAACAATAACAGTACTTATATCCAGTTACTAAAATATAACATTCCTCAACCAGGTATATTCTTAAACTTCGCAATGTTTAGTTTTCTCTCTAAAGATAATTTCGACACAAATAAAACATTGTCAAGTTTAAGAATTAGGGATTCGGCTAAGAAAACATCAATACGATTTTTTGTAAAAAACCTATATCAAGGACGTTTGGGCTACTCTTTGGTAGCCATCCTCAGCTAAAATGACAAATAAAAAACAAAGAAAAAACTGAATTAATACACAGAAAAATATACAGTCTGTGTATTAATTCTGTTTTTTCTTTGTTTTTTGTCATTTTAGCTGAGGAAGGCTACCAAAGAGTAGCCGAAACGTCCTGAATATAGGTTTTTTTCAAAAAATCGTATTGATGTTTTCTTAGCCGAATCCCAACTATTCCCTGATTGCTTATCACCTCGACGGCTAACTATCTAATCTTCATAAAAAAAAAAAAACAATAGTTTTGAAAACAGACAAAATTTCGTGTAACCCTGCTGCATGTTGAGATAGACCACTCAATTCTGTGTCACTGAACTACAAATAGAATGCAGAATAAACCCCTAAAGTTATGACATCTCAATTCGGCACACCCTATATATATATATATATATATATATATATATATATATATATATATATATATATATATATATATATATATTCAGTTGTTAAACTGTCTCAGAAATAGGTAATCTTGAAATTAATATTCTACTATTAGTTATGTAACGAGAAGCAATTTTAGGCAGTGCATTTTAATAAGTAAAATGTTACCCATTAATAAACTACACTATTAAAATTTATAAGTTATATGAGCAGCTCAATAAATAAACCTGATCCTAACCCGTCTGGCAATTAATTTATGTAGTTAAATACTTAAATTGTCGATACGAAACAGGTTTGGATCAAGTCCATTTAAAATTGAACATTTTAACGGAAATTAGAATTTGGATTTAAATCATTTAGTAGGTATAAATTAGTGGCTCTGGATCAAGGTCATGTTCAAGGTCACACATGATGTTGCATGACGTTGAACATGACCTTGATTTAGAGCCGCCAAAAATGTAGAGTCAATGACCTAGAACCCCCTCGTAAGACGAGTCCACAAAATGCACATCTTGTTCGATCGTATACTTGGAGGTAATAAAATCCAGCGGCAGCTAATTTCAAAGGACTCACTGGAGAACGCCAACCGACAAATGTCGATAGGCGATTCTCTTCATATCTAAAAGTTTTACGAATTAACTTAGACATCTGCTATCGTTCGTATACAACAAGTAACTAACTACAATATTTATACTAGGTCATTGACTCTACATTTTTGGCGGCTCTAAATCAAGGTCATGTTCAACGTCATGCAACATCATGTGTGACCTTGAACATGACCTTGATCCAGAGCCGCTAATTTATACCTACTTCATTTGAATAAAACATCTCCTTGTGTCGACGGACAGTGCAACGGACAGGGAAATGTGAGAAAATGACAGAGTTACAAAATACCTGATGAAGCCGTTTATATTTGTGTAATTCAAATTGCAGCAATTTCGAATACATATTCATTGCCTAGTTGTTTTTTCTTTCTTAGTTTTTTTGTTTTGACTTGACTAACCTGTGTTAAGATCCCAATGAAATGTTTTTGAATACTCTCTTAAATCTAAATGTAACTGAAATTTAAATACCTTTTTTTTTTCTTTTTTTTTTTTTATTATTGCAATGAGGGGAAAACCTAAAAGGCCCTCAGGGTATTCGCCTCGTGCAGCTCCCCCAGTGTGTGGGACTCTCACCCACCAAAAACCCCTCATTTCTGGTACGATTCCCTCTTGGAACAGCTGCTATGGCCAATCTTCAAGAGGGTACCTTATTTTCCCCTAAAGGCGACCAACCGTGTTCTCATTACATTTGTGGGGGACTAACTCTGTTCCCCTCCCACTTCTTTTTTTAGCAAGACTCTTCTTGTGAAAGTGACAACTGCATTCCACTTATCAGGGCTTGACAGCATCAACTGGATTACTGTTTCCGGCAAGAAAGGATCAATGTCAAGGCTTAGTCTTGTCCGTTCTTTTTCCCATATTTTGCATTGAAAAAGGTGTGGTAAGCGTCATCATAGTCTGAGTCGCCGTACTGACGTTGCGGGCTGTCGCTCTTTCCCAACTTCCAGAGGAATCCTCGAAAGTTTCCGTGGCCGGTAAGGAGCTGGATGAGATGGTAATCCACCTCACCAAACTCTCTGTCCACCCATGCTCTTAAGTCCTGCACAATCCGGGCAGTCCACCTCCCTCTGGTTTCGGAATCCCATCGCTCCTGCCAAATTCTCAATGTTTCCATGCGGGCTACCCTCCTAGCGAGGATACCGTCGTAGACTCCTTATCCTACCGTTGTAGTTTCCTTTCTCTAACGAGGAGGTCGATTGGTATAACCCCGGCCAACACCAATGCTGCCGGCTCCGAGACAGTCCAGTAGGCCGAAGCTATACGAAGCGCCGCTCTCCTCTGTACTGAAGCCAGTTTTCTGCGATGGCATTCCTTTTCCATGGCGCACGCCCAGACCTCGCATCCATAGAGGAGAATCGAGTGCACCACCTTAGATTGGATGAATTTCAAAGATGTAGAGATATTTGAACGGAATAAAACGATTTTAAGTATTCAAACCGAAAAATAGTTAGAAAAAGTAGTTTTATACATTTTTCTCAAAAACCGCTACAGATAACGCATTGAAAATAGTTTTCTTCGTTTCCCGACGGTAATGAAGTTACCGGGAATTCTAAAAATGTATAGCCGTAAGCGCAACGTCGATTTTCGCTGAACATAAAACAATGTTTAGGTAAACGTGCCAAATTACTTTAAAGTCGGACAATTTTGGAGCCTGTGAGAGATTGAACAGATATATATATATATATATATATATATATATATATATATATATATATATATATATATTTATTTGCATACGTATAAGACTTTCTGTTATTGTCTCCCTGAGGTATTGGTTTTCCTTTACAATCCTCTTCTTTTTTTTGTCTTTTTTTTTAATTGGATTTTTATAGGCAATTCAACCACACAGGTCATTGTTGCCTATTTAATTTTATTGGAATGTAATAATTACCCAAAATTGAAAATTCAAGGAAGCAATCAGATAATACATCAACAAATATTTATATACATAGTCACACACACGAACATATAGATACATACACATACAGACACATACAGTACATATGATTTAAACAGAAATGTAATAACTGTAACAATAAAACTCGTATATTTTCACATATGCACACACATTCATATATGCACCTGCAAAAATACAAATACTCGAGTATAGAAACCCGGGGATAAAAAGGATTTCATGCGTCCAAATTACATTATTTTTTGTATATTCAAATTATATTATTTTTGTATTTTTTAATTAAATTATTTATATTTTATCATAGAGATCTGTATCTCTCAAGAAGTTCAATGCTCGCTGGGTTAACTCGTGGTCGTCTCATAGAATATCACAGAGAGGACCATGTATCCCCATTTCGTTTCGAGCGGCTTCGTAGGTTTTACATTCGGTGAATATATGTTTAATAGGAATATTTTCACCACAAACAGAGCATTCAGGCCTGGACACTTTTTGAAATAAGTAAGCATGGGTAAGATTGGTGTGTCCAATTCTTATTTTTGACAGAACCACCTCATCTCGCCTTGCGTTTTGAGATGAGGTTTTCCATGCCGAGATTGTGGATTTAATCTCCCTTAGCTTATTATCTTTGTCTCGAAACCATTCATATTGCCGTTTTGAGAGTATTGGATATTTCAGTTGTGCTATAGCATCTGACGGTAGGATATGCGAGTATGGAATGCCTTCTTTAATGGCTTGTTGTGCTGCAAAATCCGCTTTATCGCTGCCTTTTATACCATTGTGACCAGGAATCCAGCAGAAAGTAACTTGTTGATTTCTTTTGCACTGAAAATCTATTCCAATAATGAGGTCAGAGATGATCGCATTACGGGAATAAAAGTTCTGTAAAGAAAGGAGAGAAGATAATGAGTCAGTATATATGACTAACTTACTATTATTTTCAATGAAACTATTAACGGCTTTGCTTAGTGCATGTAATTCTGCTGTGTATATGGAAGATATAGCCGGAAGGGATATCATCTGTGTTCTGGAATTAGAGACTATCGCACATCCTACGCCGCCATTAGTTTTAGAACCATCCCTGAATATCTCTATTGCTCCAGGATACTTCAACCTGATTCTATTGAATTCAGTTTGAAATATCGTAGGTAGATAGATATATAGATATGGAGTTTGGCGCTCTACTACTAGGTTATTTGCGCCTTCCAATATGTTGGTTCGAAAAGGTTTGGGTTCTTTTATAAATATTTGCTTTAGGTATTTAATTAAATGTTGAGACGTCTGTGAGTTTGTGGGATAGGTGTAGTTCTTTGCCTGTGTGTAATGGTGTTATGCTTTGTTTAGTTACAAATTGATAAAAATAATTAGTTACAGATTATATCATTTATTAGTTAAAGACCATTACAGTCATTATCTTAAAATCCAATATGGCAATTATAATTTAAACCAAGACTATTATAATTTAAACTAAGACTATATCATTTAAACTAAGACTAATATAATTTAAACCAAGACTATTATAATTTAAACTAAGACTATGGCAATTATAATTTAAACCAAGACTATTATAATTTAAACTAAGACTATGGCAATTATAATTTAAACCAAGACTATTATAATTTAAACCAAGACTATTATAATTTAAACTAAGACTATGGCAATTATTATTTAAACCAAGACTATTATAATTTAAACCAAGACTATTATAATTTAAACTAAGACTAATATAATTTAAACTAAGACTATTATAATTTAAACTAAGACTAATATAATTTAAACCAAGACTATTATAATTTAAACCAAGACTATTATAATTTAAACTAAGACTATGGCAATTATAATTTAAACCAAGACTATTATAATTTAAACCAAGACTATTATAATTTAAACTAAGACTAATATAATTTAAACCAAGACTATTATAATTTAAACTAAGACTATGGCAATTATAATTTAAACCAAGACTATTATAATTTAAACTAAGACTATGGCAATTATAATTTAAACCAAGACTATTATAATTTAAACTAAGACTATAGCAATTATAATTTAAACCAAGACTATTATAATTTAAACCAAGACTATTATAATTTAAACTAAGACTATTATAATTTAAACCAAGACAATTATAATTCAAACTAAGACTATGGCAATTATAATTTAAACCAAGACTATTATAATTTAAACCAAGACTATTATAATTCAAACTAAGACTATTATAATTTAAACCAAGACTATTATAATTTAAACTAAGACTATTATAATTTAAACCAAGACAATTATAATTCAAACTAAGACTATGGCAATTATAATTTAAACCAAGACTATTATAATTTAAACCAAGACTATTATAATTTAAACTAAGACTAATATAATTTAAACTAAGACTATTATAATTTAAACTAAGACTAATATAATTTAAACCAAGACTATTATAATTTAAACCAAGACTATTATAATTTAAACTAAGACTATGGCAATTATAATTTAAACCAAGACTATTATAATTTAAACCAAGACTATTATAATTTAAACTAAGACTATAGCAATTATAATTTAAACCAAGACTATTATAATTTAAACCAAGACTATTATAATTTAAACTAAGACTATTATAATTTAAACCAAGACAATTATAATTCAAACTAAGACTATGGCAATTATAATTTAAACCAAGACTATTATAATTTAAACCAAGACTATTATAATTCAAACTAAGACTATTATAATTTAAACCAAGACTATTATAATTTAAACTAAGACTATTATAATTTAAACCAAGACAATTATAATTCAAACTAAGACTATGGCAATTATAATTTAAACCAAGACTATTATAATTTAAACTAAGACTATGGCAATTATAATTTAAATTAAGAGAATTATAATAAAGTAAATAAATAAAGAAATCGTAGGAAGAGTCTCTCCTTTGATATATTTAGTGAGTGAAAGATTAATTCTAGGACCATGAAGAGTCAAGGTTCGAGATTTGAGTATGTCAGCTGATGAAGTTTGCTTAGATCGAAATCTAAGTCTGATAGCAATCTTATGGATCTGTGAATAAATTAGTTCCTGTTAACAAAGTTATTGTTTTAATCTATATATATAAAAATCACGTGTCTGTTTTTCTGTTTGTTTGTTCCTTATACAAATCCACATCGTTTGACTGATATTGACCAAACTTCGCACATAGATACGTCTTGATCCGGGAAATCTCGTAGGCTAGCTAAAAATCTTCTAGGATTTATAGTTTGGAAGTAACGAGTTCGAAACTGTCATATACAGAAGAGTTTATAGTCAGAAATCGGCATTTTCTTTCCAGTGTTGCCCCTCCTTCTAAGAAGAAGTGCAATAAAAAAACCTTTTTTTGTTTATCTAAATAGTAGGTTTATATTCTCAGAGTTTGGACAAATATCATATAAGATATCATATAATAAAATATCATATTTTTTAAGATTAATTTCCTTAATATCAGATCAGTTTTCTTCATATCAAATCAATTTTCATTTGATTGCCTAGGGCAACACTGCTCTAACCAGAATATAGACTAATATCGTATAAATAAGTATATCATAAAAATGTTCTGTGTTTATCTAATCATAATTTGGACTAATATAATATAATTAAGTGGTCATGTTTCTATTCAGAACTATAATAATTTCAAAACTTTTGTTGAGAGGTAGTTTTTTCTCTTTAGTAAAGGAAGGTTGCAATGTCGGTTATAGTATTCGGTTGAATAATCTCTCACTCGCTTTTCTGTTAAATGAATATGTTTGTACTGGTATTTGATGGAGAGGGTTTTAGTATGTGGAAAAACACTTAACTTTTTTTTTTAAACTGATGAGGTGTGTAAATGTCATTGAAAAGGCAAAGGAGACCAAAGTTGGTGAAGATTGGGATCAGCAAGATCAAATAAACAGTTTGAATTTCTTTGTGATTTGACAACAGCCTAAGACATAATTCAGAAATTTGATAGATTATACCTAAAGGAATCAACAGCATAGTAAATTGTACATAGAAACTTCAGATTATGTTAAAAAAATAAAATTCAAACAACTGAAATGAAACAATCAGTTTATCTGGACATGTTATAAATTTATAAAACTTGTATTGTAAAATGGACCGTGTCCCTTTGGAAAACAATAAGAACAAGGCTAAAAGTATTTTGGAATTGTTTACACTGATGTGGACCTTTTTTTAACTATGAGTCTCAAAGGTGAAAAATATTTTGTTTCATTTATAGATGATTATAGTAAGATTGCCCTCATGTTAATTTCTTCATAATTGTTCAGTATTGTTTATTGTTATTCAAGTGTTTAGTGATGAATTCCCTTTGTCGCGGTCTCACTGATGTATAAATAAATAAATAGTAAGATTGCTAGGATTTAAACTATTAAACCTAAAACAGAAGTTTTTCATTCCTTTGTTCAATAAGTAAATGAGGTTGAAAACTTAGGAAATGGTATGTGCAGCAACTTATTTGAAAAATCCCTCTTTAGCTAACACCATTGACAATAAAATACCCTATGAAATCTGTTTTGGAAAGAAACCAGATGCTTCTAACTTTAATTTATATGGTAGTAAAAATTTTGTTAGGAAACCAGAACAAATAATAACTTCTAAATGGGATAAAAAGGTGAATATGTGCATTTTAATCGAGTATAGTGAAGTGGGATATAAAGTACTTTTGAATAATAAAATCATTGTCGCTAGGCATGTTGATGTTATCCAAGAAAACATAAGCTGTATTGGATTGGCTGAGGGCGAATCTGATAAAGTTCAAGCGATTGTGATTTTTGGGTTAGAGAAATAGATAGTTTGAAACAAAATAATGCTTGAGATTTTGTTGAAATAAGGAAGTTGAAGATATCAAATGGGTCTAAATGTTGAACAGATGGATGTAGAGACTATATTCTTAAATGATCATTTAGAAGGAAAATCCACCACTGGTTTTCTTATTAGGTTATTTGGTAATGTATTATACTGGAAATCGAGAAAGAAAAAAGATGGTACAGAAGAGTCTCCATATGCAGAATATGTAGCTTTAAGTGAAGTTTAAAGTTCCAAAAAGATATAACTTTTGGTTTTAAACATAAAGATTTTTTTAAACATTAAAAACTCCTTTGTGAACAATGTCATTTTGTAAAGGACTTAAATTTATGAACTTGAAATTAATTCTCTCACATACATATGCAAATATTATTAAAATATTATATTAAATGTTGTTATATTTAACTTATTGTTTTATTCGCATATAGATAGATGTACATAATAAATTATATAAATGTTTATAATCATACAAATGAATGTATATAAATGAATTAATTTTCACCACATTTTGAAACAATATTTTATTATTATAAGAGCTGTATGGTTTAGCAACCCTATTAATTTGGGCAGCCTCACTTTAATTTTTTTTTTAATAAAGTTATTCTTCTTATAATATTTCTTTTACATGCTATTTTTTTGCAGATAAATTAATGTATTAAAATATTATTTTTATAAGAAGAGGAAGTCACATGAATTGTGGTGTTCTAATAAATGAATAAGTAATTAAATTTTCCATGCAATTTTTTATTAATTTAATATCCATAATAATTTAATCATTATATTCTGCCATATGCTTCCTTTTGTCTGGGATAGTTATATCCTCTGACTGTCACCATTTAGTCGGATAGCTGGTAACGCACATTTCATGAAGTGTTTTATGCACCTTGGAATTTTGGTGTATTGCATGTCGTAATTTCGTTTTTGTTTGGTGGGATGAGCACCAATAATCTGGACAGGACAGTTGTGGCTGTTCTAGAAATAAAGCAAATTGCCTTAATTATACATTAAAGATTGTTGGCTTCTGAATAAAATACCATTTTAGTGACATATTTTTTTTAACACCTTTCCCCTATGTGCAGTACCTGGTGTTTCAAGGTATGTCCAGCAACCACATACTTAACTTTTTATCTACACTAGAGACCCACTATAGCACAATTTCAAGGCACATAAAACACTTGAAAAGTGTGTTACCAGCTCTTGGACTAAATGTTTAAATACGGTTGCAATTCTGGTAAAAATATTGTTGCTCGCCAAGTCAATCTCGTTATTGAAATTCCCAAATACCTTTAATTCATTGTTGTCCATAACTGCAAGAAAAATATCTTAAATTTGTTTTTATTCTTAGAGGCCCCTATTTCCTATGATAGAAGGACTATCCTTATAGAAGAGCCCATGAACCATAAAATTTGAAACAGAAGCTTTAATAGAAAGGACTATTAACAAACTATGTTTTTAAAACTTTCCTTTTGGCATAAATAACATACACCCTGCACGACTTACCTACTTTTTCATTCATAAAAAAAAACTCAGTTACGGATTATTACATGAACAGGTAAACAATATAACATATTAATATTATATTTGCGCAAGGTTGAGGTTTTAGCTTTAGATGCGAAGCCCTTAAAATAAATAAATATTATATTTAAAAAAAAAATCAATGAAAATAAAGAATATAGTTTCAGTTGTAGGTTATTACAACTTATAACTAATCATAACCTTAATTAAATGCCTCATTTGTATTGCTATTTTTTATGAATATTTATTTATGGACCACATATTTTTATTTCTTTAAAAAAATTAAACACATGGAGTTTGGTTTGGATTTTCTTTAAAACGGTATTGCAATTAAATTATTTGGAATCATTTAATTGTAATACCATTTTAAAAGTAAGGGTACTTTTTAAAATAAGGGTACTTTTTAAAAAATAAGGATTAATTTATTTTCCACCCCACTTTCTCTTAAAAAAATGGAAAATAAATTTTTCAGCCGAGCTCTCAATTTATTATCTTATATTCTCATAATTTGGACAAATATAATATAATCATTCATTTTTTTAAATATATAATATAAAGTAGGCGTACCATGGAAGCTGGGTTACAACTATTTAATATGAAGCATGTGTAGCATGGTAAGCCCGGCTACAGATATTTAATATAAAGTAGGTGTAGCATTGCACACCGGGTAACAGCTAGTTTTAAATAAATGTACCGGAAGTTCTCGTGTAAAGGATGATAAGGACTCTCCTCTTTATATAGCATATATATTTTGCTAGCATTACTTTACCACTTTTGTATTGTTTTTTACTCAGTATGTATTTTATTGTTTCCTTTAGTTTATTTTGAACTATTCAAGGCTTACGTTATCCAGCATGTACCTTAATTCCTAGATCATTGTTTCTTATACTCTATTATTTTTGTATTATTTTTCTTAATGGTTGGAACTTTTGAAATTTAAGCAAGTGTTAGGTAATAAAAAAAATAAATAAATAAAATTTCGTGACCTATGGGTTCCGAATCATATGGGTTTCTAATTTGCACTTCCGGGTCATGTCATGAGGTCATAACTTGCGAAAAATATTTAATACCTTTTCTATACTACAATACATCTTTCTATGTCCTCACGTTCTCGTAGCTATATTAAATTAGCCGAATGAGCTATTGCAAAATTTCAGTTACTAAAGGATGCGTGTTGTATACGTTTAATCAATGAGCCTGGTTCTTTCGTGAGTTAGCACCAATAATTTTGCCTTTACAGTATACTAACATGACAAATAGTAGGATATGAATGAATGAATGAATGAATTTCTGTATTTTATAAGTAATGATTACAATTACAGGGAGTCTGGGCGTGTTATTTACAAATTTACAAAATGATGATAAATAAAATTTAATGCAAAATAAACAGTGTCTGCATCCAGCAAAAAATAATCAAAACTTAGCCATATAAAGAGAAAAATAAATTAAAATAGCAACACGAGTAATAATAACAAATAAATCCTTATTTTATAAACATACATGTTGTGTAAGAGTAACTTTACTACAGTAATAAAATAAAATAAATAAAAAAAGTAAATAAACAAACTCGAGCTAAGAATAATCATAATTATTGGTTAATTATAAAATCCCGTATCCTCATTACTTCCGTGATGAAGTAGAAGAGACTGCTGCATTTGTTGGTTGTGATGTTGGTAAGGAACTGCTGTACTGCTTCTTCATCATTCCCAGGTGGAAGGTATTTCTTGATGAAGTGATTCCGAGGACTGCTGTACATAGGGCAACGGATTAATATGTGAGCTAGTGTTTCTGCTTCTTGAAGGTTGCAGATTGTACACTGTTCTTCGGTATTAATTAAGTATGAGCAGCCATTTATGTAAAACCGAATTTCCAATAGTAGGATATGTTGAAAATAATGCAGTCCTGAACGGGCTTACACGGAATTTATTGCTGAAAGTAAGGATTTTCTATGTTCGGATAAAGCACTAATGAACAAACATATAAAATAGGAAGCTAAAATCAACAAGTAGTTAATAAGAAAGATAACTGTAAATAAATTCATCCGACTAATACCAAAATGTATTCCCATCCAATAAATATGTAAAGGGCTCTTCCGTTTCTATACAAAGTAAATATTAATCAGAAAAGGTTGATAGGAATAAATAATACGAAAAAAGAGGAAAAAATGGAAGTAAGAGAAGGAACTAATTGAATGAGGGGGTCGGCGGAATCGTTAAAATCAGCGAGGGGGGGAGGAATTGAAAAAGATTAGGAAGTTGGAAGACATATTTACATTTTGCCTAATTGGCATATCTGAAATTAATCCTGAGGACAAGGTTGTTATTTGGAGCTGAATAGCCCGGGGAAAGCTGATTCAATTTCCCGGGCTTTTCCTACCCACCCCCCCCCCCCCATTTCCAAGGCAACCTCATAGAATCTCATCACTCACCAAACGGGGAAAGTTGCAGACTCTATAATTTCTAGGTTTTATACTAACACGAATATACCTCTAGATGCATGGTTATAAATATATACATATCCATGTGAGTATGAGTATGTATATACCTTCCTGTTTTATTTTTAAAACTCACTCATCAGATCGCACCACCAGATAATAATAATAAAGCCTTTATTTTTTCCATTAATACAAAAGTTGAAGAATAAAAACAACAAATAAGGAATCTAAACATAATATATTTCCAAATTATTAAATTAGATAAAATAAATAAATAAAAGGCTTTAGGCATTCTTTATGAAGGAAGGTTCTATTGAACCTAGGCCTCTCCCAATTCCATCCATTTGGTTCTATCCTTGGCCAGCTTGTACCAACTAGGACCAGCATGTTTGCTAATGTTCTCTTCCTATCTTGTGAAAGGTCTTCCTCTCTTCCTGATTCCATGTAAAGGTTTCCAAAGTGTCACAATCTTCGTCCATCTATTGTCTGATATCCTGATGAGGTGTCAAGTCCTGACATCCTCATAAGGATTTCCATTTCTGTGATTTCATCTTCTTTACAATATCTGTGCAACCCCAATAAGTGCACTTCTTATTTTTTGGTGTAGTCTAACCCCTTTTATACTCCTTTCGATAGCTTTCTGTGTTCTTATCAGTGCTCCACATATGCCCTGCCTATATTTGTGAGTGTTATTGAGGTTGTATTTGTTAACACGATAGCAACCACAATATATATTTTTTCACCGAGAACATAGGAATGTCCCTTTCCCAAAACGTACAAACAAACTGCTTTCTTGTCATTAAAGCAAACCTCTTCCTATAAGAAACTTGTCATATTATCATAAACATGAGCGTCTTCCTTTCATAATCAGGAGCGCCTTTCCTATGAAACCCTTGAACGCTATTCCTACTTGAAAGAATGACACCTTTCCTTTTTGAGACATCAGCTCCTTTCCTACCATCAACATGAGCGTCGTTCGTATCAAAGCCATAAGACCCATTCTCAAACATGAGGGACATCCTTATCTTAAACATGGGAACCTTTGCTATCCTAGAATTGGCGTGTTTCCTGTCATAAGCATGAGCTATCACAAAACTCATGATTATGAAACCTCATGGTCCCCCCAGCATAAAAAAGATCACATTATTAACATGTGGGTCATTCTCATCAAAAAGAGCGTCCTGTTATAAACATGAGAATCATTCCTATTATAAACGTGAGAATCATTCCCATTATATTCATGAGCGTCATTCCCATTATAAACATGAGCGTCATTCCCATTATAAACTTAAGCGTCATTCCCATTATAAAAATGAGTGTCAGTCCTGTTATAAACATTAGCGTCATTTGGGGGGTAAATGGGCGGGCTAAAGGGTTGCTGGAGCGGACGTCCGGATATGGGAGCCGTCCGACTTCTTATAGGACCTCTGCTAAGCTATAGTGCCCTATTCAACCGCTTAGCATCTCCTAGTATACCTGATTCCCGTCAACGCCTACTTTTGATCTCCCCGTGGTTCCCCCTGGACAACGTTCTTGTCACAGCCCGACTTGAACGGCGAACAGCAGAGGCGGGGATCCACGATGAGGCAGGACACCTCCCCTGCTGAGTGGATCCTCTCCTTCGGGAGGAACTGAGTCGGTGTGCCGGCCTAGGTGGCAGCCCCACCAGCAGACTCGGTGACAAAGATTAGGGGTCTGAGTTACCTAAACTTTTATATCCTACAACTACTCAAAAGAAAATAGCCCGATTGCCCCTAATGACCAACTCAGTGGGCGAGCAGGACCCACTGAGCGACCTATGCATGGACCCTGACCTCCCCCCCCCTTGTGGGTGGACCCTCACAAGTCTTAAAAATCTCCAACCTAGGTGACCCCCCTTGAGGTTGCTTTAGAGACGAATACAGAAAGTCCGGGTTCTGAACATTCCAACAGTGTTAGGAACCTGGACTTCAAAGCAGAAAATAAGCCAACAGATACGTCTGATATTCGGTATTCTTTGGCACTTTATATAGTGACAAAGTCTCCCGCGAAAAAGAAAATAAAAAGAGGCAAATAAAGGCCCTTAAAAGAAATACCTTCTCGTGCCCAAAAGTTTCCAAAGTTTATAGTGATGCGCAGGACCTAGGATCAATCTTTTGTTAAGGTTTCTCCGTTCCTGGTCAATAAACTCATAACACAAGAGATCGGAAATGTTACTGGAATAAACAAGATGGCAAATGGATCTTTGTTAATTAAAGCAGCAACAGTGGATCAATGTGACAAATTAGTGAAGAGCAAAACTCTTGGTGAGTTTAGTGTTAAAGTGGATTACATAAAACGCTAAACACATCAAGAGGAGTAATAACGTGTTTCGACCTGGAACATTCCACAGACGCTGAAATACTCGAAGGGCTGAAGGATCAAGGAGTTGTGGCCGTTCGCAGGTTTTTTTGCAAGAAGGGACCTGCGAATAGCTCAACCGATTCCTTGGAGTTCACAGGCAGCGTTATGCTAACAATCGATAGACCTGAAATACCTTCTAGCATCCAGGCAGCTTTCTATAAGCTCAGAGTGAGGCCTTATGTTCCCGCTCCATTGAGGTGCTTTAAATGTGTTAAAAAAGGTAAGTATTTATAGGAATAAGCACTTTATTATGCAGATGAATACAGATCACGTATGGTTCAGGACACTGCACTAGTAGGGAGCTTACAGGTAAGAAAAGAAAAGGGTGGGGAGCAATATAGTATCGATACACACAGAAATATAAATAATATTTACATTCAACACTCCTCCTTAAATATTATTCCTATCAAAGATACAAAACTGATAGAAAATATATATACATATGTATATATATATATATATATATATATATATATATATAAATACACAATTAAATAATACACACAAAAACAAAATAGTACATACATACATATTTCTCAACATAAATGGTTTAGTCCTAACATTTCTCTAAATTTAACAAATTTTACTTGCACAAGAGGCTTTGTGAATATATCAGCAATTTGTTGATCCGAAGATACATGTTGTAATGAAAAATTATTTACTATATTATCAATTAGGTACATAATGATACTTAACTCTAACATGTTTAGTACGGTTAAATATTTTCCCATTATCTCTTTTAATTATGTGAATAGCACTCTTGTTATCAACATACAATGGTGTTGAATTATGACACATCTTAAGTTCTAAAAGCATATGATTAATCCACAATGTTTCTTTAATACCTTCACAAGCCGAAACAAACTCTGAGTCAGCAGTAGACAGAGCTATCTGGCTTTGCCTTCTAGAACCCCAAGCTACAGCAGCTCCTGATAACATTACTACATAACCACTTGTAGACTTACTGGTTTCCCTTTCTCCTGCAAAATCTGCATCAGTGAAAACTTCCAAATCACCATTCTTACAATAAGACAACCCTAAATTCCTAGTACCTTTCAAATATCTAAAGATTCTTTTTAACTGATTCCAATGTTTAATTAGTGGTTTTTCCATGAATCTACTTAGGTAATTTACAGAATAAGCTATGTCGGGCCTAGTTACATTTGATAGATACAAAAGACTACCAATAGCTTCCCTAAAAGGTTTGTTCACTGCACTGTCAGTTGCAGTATCATCATAATTAGGAATCATAGGAGTTTTAACAGGAATACAATCCTTCATTTTAAATTTAGCACGTACTTTATCAATATAACTAATCTGATTTAATATAATATTATTATTTTCCATTTTATTTATTTATTTAATTATACTGCCTCTACCCGTATGAGTCATTGGCAGTTCTATGTTTCTATATTTCTTGATAGAGGCCTGTATCTTTGGCAAATTTGAATACCTTTTTTATAGCCCTTTCGTCGTCCTGTAAGATTTCAGCAAGGTTGCCTTCAATGTTGTTCACTTTTCTCGCCAGTGTGTATCCGGTACATTTTGTTAAGAAGTGTTCAACAGTTAATATAACATTGCAATGTTTACAGGTGGGAGGGTACAGTCCTTTCAGGAGATAACTGTGGGTTAATTTAGTGTGGCCAATTCTCATTCTTGCCAAAACTACTTCCTCCCTCCTGTTCAGCCTTTCAGGGGTTTTCCAAGTATTTAGAGTTATTTTAATGTTTCTTAGTTTTGTTTCTGTTTCTAACCATTCCTTAGTCCACATTGTTAATATATTTTTTTTTTTTTTTTATTTTCCATTTTAATGTTTATACCTAAATATATTTTTCCTAACCCATATGTGACTTTAAATTTTTTATTTAATTTTATTAGTAAATAATCAATTTCAGATTTTGAAGCACCCACAATCAAACCATCATCTACGCATAATGTCACAATTAGTAAATTTGGATTAAAAACAAACACACAGGGATCTGCTTCAAGAGAGCTGAACCCTTCTTCTTTTAGAAAACTAGTAAATTTAATGTTCCAATTTTTCGGAGCTTGTTTAAGTCCATATAGACTTTTTAATAATTTACAAACTCTGGCAGTACCATCATGAAAACCCTCAGGCTGTTCCATGTAGAGTTCCTCTGATAAGTCCCCATTCAAAAAAGCAGTTTTTACATCAAATTGAAAAACATTTAAGTTTTCTTTTGCAGCAATAGCCAATATCAGACGGATACTAATATAACTAGCAACAGGACTAAAAGTTTCTTTGAAGTCAACCCCTGGCTTCTGTTCAAAGCCCCTGACAACTAATCGAGCCTTTTCTTTCTCACCTTTATCAGTGGTTTTCTTCCTGTATACCCATTTGCAAATAAGAGGTTTCTTATTATCTGGTAGCTCAACCAAGGACCAAGTCTTGTTATCCATTAGAGCATCCATTTCTTCTTCCATAGCTTTCCTCCAGTTAGTATCAGCAAAAGCATCTTCAAAAATTATGTCTTCAACATCACAGAAGTTGGCTGTAATTTCATAATCATCAAGTCGAGAAGGTTTCTTTAAGTCTATTCTTTTCCTTAAAAAATATCTTTCTTCATTTGTTTCTTCTTCGGGTGGTGTATTCTCCTCCTTTTCTGTTACTAACTCATCCTTGTCCTCTTCAAGTTCTTCATTAAGACAATAATTCGGAAATAGGTTTTTATAGGAAAACTTAGTGTGGTCTGGATCCATCGCTGGTCTAAAGACCACATTTCTCACTACTTCAATTTTGTTCTGTTTTGGAAAATAGACTCTATAGGCTTTCGAATCCTCTTCATATCCAACGAAAAAGCCTAGTTTTCCGTTTGGATCCCATTTTTGATGTTTTTGATTTGGGATATGAGCATAAACCTGACTGCCAAATATTTCAAGTCCTTTAAAATATTTAAATTTATTTCCAAACCATAGCTCCCAGGGAGTTTTACCTTCTACAGAACTAGTTCCCGAACAATTAAGTATATACACTGCTGTGTTTGTGGCCTCAGCCCAAAGACTTTTATCTAACTTTTTCGCACATAACATAGTCCGAGCACATTCAACAACAGTACGCATTTCACGTTCTATACAGCCATTTTGAGGTGGACAATAAGGAGTTGATTTTTGATGTCTAATTCCAAAATCGCTCAAAACATTCTGAACATCCTTAATCATAAATTCAGTACCACGATCGGATCGGAAAAATTTTACCTCTTTTCCTGTATCACGTTTTGCAAGAGTAAAGAATTCTTTTAATTTTGAGGAAATGTTATCTTTATTTTTAAGGAAATATATTTTTCTAAATTTACTATAGTGATCCTTTAGTAGCAAAAAATACCTAGATCCCCCTAAACTATTTATTTCCATGGGACCACACAAATCTGCACTAATTACTTCACACACATCCTTAATCTGAGATTTGCTGATATGATAAGGAAGGGTATGTTGTTTACCGAGACAGCAGGCATCACAAAATAAAGAATTTTTATCCGTAATATCATTTATATCAGAATTTCTAAGAATTTTCTCAACATGGTTAAAATTTTGATGACCTAATATACAATGCCACTCAAGCAAAGTTTTTGACTTGCAGGAAGTAACAAAATCAGCACTACTATTATCCCTAGTCAAACAAAATTTATATATTTTTTTTTATATATATATCTTTATTTGAAAATTTTACAATACAATAATGTATTTTAAAATTTATATAAATTACCATAACGTTTGCCTAAAATCCAACATACATTATCTTTATCTACAATCTTACACATATTACCTTCCATCAAAAATACATGACCCTTATCAATAGCTGAAGTTACAGAGAACAGATTAATTTTTAATTAATTGAGGTACATAAAGAACATCCTTCAAAATAGATGACACCCATTGTTTACCATTGAATGTTTTGACAGAAACATCTCCAATACCTGTAGCTTTTAACAAGGTTCCATCACTAATTTTAACATTTTTAGATACATCATTTATAAAGTCAAAATTATTTAAATTAAATGACATGTGCTCAGTAGCACCACTGTCAACAACCCATAGATCCTTTGAATCATTAATCATTGGTAACGTATTTGTCATAAAAGCATGTTTATAGCCTTTATCATCTAACTTTTTATTTCTAACTTCTTTTTCAGCAAGAACTTTACAATTTTTAATATAGTGACCTGGTTTCTTACAATAGAAACATAATGGTTTACTAACCTTGTTTTTTGAAATACAATTGGAAGCATAATGGCCTACCTTACCACACATTTTACACTTCACTTTGGTAACAAACGCACACACAGGAGCTTCACCTTTTTTTGAAACTAGACGTTCTTCTTCAATTAGAAGGCGGGATGTCAATTCGCTGAGCGTCTGCGTAGAGCTTGACTCCCAAGCTGACTGAAAGTATTTATACTCCTCTGGCAGAGACATAATAATTTTGGTTATGAGCATTTTCTCTGAAATTTCCTCCCCCAGATTCTTCATTTTAGTGGCTAAATCCTCTAGGTTTGATAGGTGACTAGATATTCCCTCATTTTTATACTTGTATGCAAAAAACTTTTGTTGTAATACATGCAAACTAACCTCTGAAGTCCGGTCATAGACTGTCAGTAGCTTTTTCCACATTTCATTCGCAGATTTACAAGACAGTAGATGGCAAAGTGGCTTTTCTTCCATCCTAGAAGTAATGATTTCCTGGGCTTGGCGATCTTTAGTATTCCAGTCCTTCTTAGTTTTTTTATCAGAGTCGGCCGGTGGCTTAATGTCATCGGTGCACACATCATAGCAATTTTTGTTCTTTAAGACAATGACTAATCTGAACTTCCAAACTTCCCAGGATTTGGTGATGTGAATCCATATTCCAACGAACGAACGAACGAACCACGTGCAACTGTTCGAAAACTAACCTGACGGTTGAACTTATTCCGGAGAAACTAAAATAACGAAAGTTCATAAAGATTGAACACACAACCGAGTACCGCTGGGCCCATAACCTGTTAAAAAAGGTAAGTATTTATAGGAATAAGCACTTTATTATACAGATGAATACAGATCACGTATGGTTCAGGACACTGCACTAGTAGGGAGCTTACAGGTAAGAAAAGAAAAGGGTGGGGAGCGCCTGACCACACCTAGCAATATAGTATCGATACACACAGAAATATAAATAATATTTACATTCAACAAAATGCCAGAGGTTTGGTCATTCGGCTATGAGGTGCAAATCAGAGCGTAAGGTTTGTGTGTGTGGGCACCCAACTCACAGGCCGGACCCGTGCCCGGTACCTCCCAAATGTCCTAACTGTGATGGCCCTTATAACGCGCGCTCCAGAGATTGTATGGAGTACAAAATTGAAAGAGAAATCCAAAAAATGCGGACAGAAATAAAAGACTTATCCTTCAGGCAAGCTAGAGTACTCGTAAATTGTACATCGTTTGCCTGGAGAGGCACGTATTCAAATGCTGCCAAACAAGTGACGACCAACAGAAGCGTAAAGAAAAATGGACCTACCCATACTAACATCCCTATTGCCATTCCCTCAACATCTACTACACCCTTTTTCCGTCCTTTTCCCGTTGGGATGTCCCGTTCCCCCCTCTGTCACAGCCCCTATCACCCTCCCTCTACCATCCGCTTCGGTGGATGGATATGCGGAAAAAGGGGAAACAAAATCCCCAACTTTGTGTAATTCTCATGTGGCATTGCCTCCTTCTTCGGTGTCTGAGACCGATGGTCTTGACGATCCAACGGATGGCGCAGGCCCCTTTACACCAGTAAAGGAAAGAAGAAGAAAAGGTCGCCCTAAAGGCAAGAAACGTCAGCTCGCCAAACAACCTACAGAGTCGGAATAATGACAAAACCTATACTAATCCACAATGGCACAACCTAACACATTCCTTCAATGGAATATTCGAGGGTTTTCGGAACACAGTGACAGTGGTGGCTCTTCAGGAAACCAAGTTTCCAGAGGGGGCTCCCGGGCCTCTGTTTGGTTACAGGTGTGAGCACAATGAGGCTAGAGTGTTACCAGGTGGTCGGAGTCACGGAGGTGTTGCTCTGTACACCATGGATTACCTCGGAGCCACTTCAATTGATTTAACCACGTCACTCCAAGCTGTTGTTGTGCGTCTGAAAACCCCAGTAAAGGAAAGTATTTGCTCATTGTGCCTTCCAGACGGCAGGGGATAGGCTATAGCGGACGTAAAATAACTAATAAGACAACTACCACCCCCCATCATAGTCCTTAGCGATCTTAATACTCACCATGTGTCGTGGGGCTCAAGGAGATCTACTCCTCAAGGGCACCTTCTATATAGTGCGCTTGAGGAGCTGGGTCTTCTAGTCCTCAATGAAGGAGCACCCACACACTTTACTGAATCTTCCGGGAAATTTGATGCAATAGATTTAACTATTATTAGCCTAACATTAATTACTTTCTTTGAATGGACTGTTCTTAATGACCTCCATAGATCAGATCATTTCCCGATAAACGGTCCGGGAAAGTACAATGAGTATAAAGGCCCAATTAAGTGGGTCATTTGTTCTACCTGATCTGGCAGACTCACCTGAAACATAATTGACTAAGTTCAGAGAAGCGATGGTAGACGCAGCAAGTAAGTCTATCCCACGTACTTCTGGTCTCACAAGGAGAACCCCTGTTCCCTGGTGGGAGGAGGAATGCAGGGATGCCAATAAAATAAAAAAGAGGGCCTTCAATTGATTTAAGCGCTATCCTACCGAAGCGAATTTGATTGCTTTTAAGAAAGCTAGAGCTGTCGAAAAAAGGTTAAAGCTGAAAAAGAAAAGATAATCATGGACCAACTATGTCAGTAGTATAACAAGAAGAACCCCTACATCTGAAGTATGGAGGAAAATCAGATCTATTAGTGGAAAGAATTTGAAAACTCAAATTCCGATTCTCTTCCATGATGGACAGCATTTTGGCAACCCACAAGAAGTTCCCAATATCTTACGGTTGCTGTAGTACGGTGAGTACTACAGCTCAGTATTCAGCTCGTTAGGATACTCCGCCGAATTCCTGACCAGAAAAGCCTTTGTTGAGAGTAACGCCATAGACTTCGGCTCAGAGTAGGACAGCCCCTGCGATTATAACGCAACTTTTAAAATAGGAGAATTTCATAGGGCACTCCATTCAGCATCCAAGGGATCATCCCCGGGCTATGATGGGGTGCCATATGAAATGATATTGAATATGCCGGACGAAGGAAAAATGAGGCTGCTTGAAATATATAACCAGATGTGGACCAAAGCAAAATACCCGACTCATTGGAAGGAAGCTGTAATTATTCCAATTTTAAAAGCAGGCAAAATCTTGCATGACCCAGGTAGCTATAGACCAATATCTCTGCTATGTTGAATGGGAAAGCTCCTGGAGTCCATGGTGAACTTCCGATTAATGCATGTTTTAGAAGAACGTGGGTTGATTAGCAGATACCAGGCCGGTTTTCGGCAGAAACACTCTACCCAAGATCAACTTAAAACACATCATCCAGAATGCTATTTTCTCCCGGGAACATGCTACGGCCATTTTGTTCGACATGAAGCAGGCATATGACAGGGCAAGGATTTGCCGATGACCTGGCCTTGTTCATTAACCACCCGGCGGACGACACAGAAGTTCAGAGTTTACAACAGGCGGTCAACACCGTACGTGGTGTAGACAAAGAAGGAAAAGACGGTATCCTTCCACTTTTGCAGACTCCGGAAGCCACATAAT
This sequence comes from Gonocerus acuteangulatus, assembly GCA_946811695.1. Lineage (NCBI taxonomy): Eukaryota > Metazoa > Arthropoda > Insecta > Hemiptera > Coreidae > Gonocerus > Gonocerus acuteangulatus. The sequence continues at coordinate 164,617,526 of OX328123.1, forward strand.
CCTCCAAGGCTGGAAATTTGTGGTTCCGAAATCATCTCAAGAGATGTGCATAAGTTTCTTGGGCTTGTTATGGACTTAAAATTAAGGTGGAGGTCCCACATCAATTACACTATTAAGAGGTATGAGGCGCCTCTTAAAATCATTAAGGCCCTGCCTCAAATAAAGTGGGTCGCTGAAAAAACAGTTCTTTTACAAATATTCGACGCACTAATGAGATCCAGAATCGATTACGGAAGTGCAATCTATGGATCCGCTCACAGGTCGTGGCTCCACCAGTTGGACAGACTGTACAATGCGGGGCTTCGAGCTGCGATCGGCGCATTTCGTACAAGCCCATTTGATTCTATCTACGTGGAAACTGGACATCTACCTTGGGAGCACAGAAGAAATCTCATGGTGCTGACGTACACAGCTTCCCTGAGAAGCCAGGCAAATCATTTCATGTCCGATTATGTAAACAACCATAGAATATCTGAGATTTATAGTCATAAACGTTCTAATGGGAATGATTCTCATGTTAAAATGGGAATGCTGCTGATGTTTATAAAGCGAATGATTCTCATGTTTATAATAGGAATGACGCTCACGTTTATAACTAGAATGGCACTCATGTTTATAACAGGAATGACCCTCATGTTTATAATGGGAATGATTCTCATGTTTATAATGGGAATGCTGCTCACGTTTGTAATGGGAATGATTCTCATGTTTATAACAGGACTGACGCTCATGTTTATAAGAGGAATGACCCCAATGTTTCTTATAATTCCTTTAGGAAATTGATGTTTATAAAGTCACTCTACCATTCATTCTCTTCGACTCCAGCCACTGGTCGGAGCAGAAGGGAGCATGTGTAGGCATCTCTCAACGTCATCTGAGCGTCTTTCTGGCGTTAATCGAGGGTGACGTTGGGAGGCCTTGAGCACAGAACCTCCATATTGCATCATTCATCATATTACCAGATGTATTTATATACAGGATGTAATAATCAATAAAGAAATATTATTATAAAAAAAAAAAAAATAAAAATAAAAAAATAAAAAAAATACAAATACTTTATTCCTTAGTATTTAATTATAAGAAAGAAAAAAATATTTACATCGTTTAAATATATTATTTGAATAGGCGGAAGGTCCTGCATGTATAAAACTCGTCAACTTCACTATATATGCTTTATTTTATGCTCGACATGTTTCGCGTCTCTTGACGCCTCTTCAGGAGCAACTTATTCTAAATAAATTTAGCCTTAGCTAGGGAAGACCTTCCACAGGTAGGGCCACGTCCATACTAATACAATGACGTTAATATGGCTGTTATCCATCAGCTGATTCAGATCGATCATGGCTTATATCCATTCCAGAGAAATTTGTTGTCATACATCGTAAAGTTATAATAAAATTAAAACGAATGATATCAATATTCCTAATTACCGTCGAGTATATTAAAAAATATATTGTCTGAATATTTGATCTCCGTTTTTTTTTATTTACACTTTTTTTCCTATTTTTAATTATATGTATGTTTTCTAATATTTTTAGCGCGGTTACTCCCTATCTCCATAGGGAGAACCCGCTTATGAGGTTGACCCCACGACGCAATCCGGAAGTGCCGACTAGAAACTTTCAGACCCCATAGATCACGAAAATATAGGTGGCTCAAATTTGTATATATATATATATATATTTATATATATATATATATATATATATATATATATATATATATATATATATATATATTAATATATATGCTTGTCTGTTTGCGCTCTAGCGAGCTCAAAAATGGTCCGATTTTGACGAAATTTGGTACAACAATCTGTCGTCTAATTTGAAAGGTCAAGTTCGTTAACCAGCAGAATCAGTCCACTGGAAGATAGTCTTTAGGGCGAAATTCGTGGAAAAAAAGTCGTAACGCTTACGTTTTTGAGTTTATATGCTTGCAGGTACTTTTTTTATAGGTTTCTTAACATAAGAAAACGAATGAAACCATTTTTAAGGCGATATCTGTAACCGTTTCTGAGAAAAGTGTAATCAATGTTTTTATAAGACATTATTTTTTTGTAAGTACTTAGAATCGCGGGATTCAATTGAAATATTTTCTAAATCTTGGAAATTAATCCCAACTAAGATGTTTAAATTTTGGTTATATTTGGAGTTAACGAAGTATGCGAAAAAATTATTTTATTAATAGACATGAAAAGTTTTCGGATCTTCATAAATTTTTCGTAAATATCTCGATAACGGTTGGGAAATCGTGATAAGTGGAAAGTAGACATTCGAATGCTAACTAAATTCTCTATAAAAAAGGTTTTGAAGCAATATTTGGTGGGGCAACGTCAATCAGAGATATAAGCGCATAAAACTTAAAAAGTGTTTGTTTTCTTGTTTTGAAAGGGTTTTTCTCTTTGTTTATCTCACTTTTTAATTGGTTGTTTCTTGTTTTAAATTGCATTTATCAGTAAAATTAGTATTGTAGTAAAATAAGCTAAGAAACGGCGAAAAGTATTGGTAATAAGTTTAGAGTGGCTGTGGTAATCATGATGACGTAGATTGTTTTGAATCCTCCAATCTATATAACCTACCTCATAGCCTCCAATTGAAGTTATCGTTTTCTCTTATTTTATAGAAAGATTTAACCCACGACAGAATGGAATTTTATTCGCCATGAAGCACATATTTACAGTTGATTATAACAGTAAAACGAATTTGCTAGTAAAACAAGATACTTAAAATGAAAACGAATTTTTGATTGTTTAGAACAGAGCCTTCTCAGCAGTAGTCGAAGAGTAAGTACGTTTTCAGTACATAATTGTATTGACTTATACAGATTAAGAATTATCTGCTTCTGTGTAAGTTGGCTACTGTCAGTTTTCTGTGATTTGTGATGCTAATCTATTCCAATTCTTCGAGATGTACGTAACCGCGCTAAGATGACGCAGTTCCTGCGAGTCGGACTTTTCTTCTTATGGGGTTCTTTTCTTTATCCAAAAATTTTATATTCTCAAAATCAAATGTCCATGTTTTATTGCATGGTCTACTAATTCTTTACGGCTGTCATTCTTGTTTATATTTTTAACGTGTTGTTTTATCCTGTTTTTTTAGAAGCTGTCCAGATTCTCCTACATATACTTTTTCACATGTAGCACAATTTATTTGGTAAAGATTATATTTGGTTTCCTTTTGTTTTAATTTATCTTTTATTCTGCTATAAGAGTTTTTAATTTTATTTTGGTATCTCCAAGATATTTTACCTAGCTCTTTGCATGCGTTTTTTATCTTATTCGCAATAATCGGATTACACTGACATGTGTTATAGTTAATTATTTCTATTGATTTTATTTTAGTTCCTTTGTCACTTTGTTGTTCTGTCAACACTTTAGCTAAATGTACCCCGTACGGCTTTATTATCACGAGAGATAAGAGTTTTATAATTAGGAACGACTGATTATGACACAGTATAAAGGGAAATTATTACCCTAAGTATAAAGGGGTGTATTATTTATGGCGTCAAGAAGCCGTTAAGTTTAGTGTGTAATTACGGATAATTAAGCAATTAAGCGCGGGGATAGGATTTGCACGCGAACCGCGGCGAATTCTGTCGGAGAAAACTTTAACCAAGGAATTAATTAATTATAGGCAGATTGCATGCTTGCATCTTGGAATCGATTCTCATCGCCGATACACCGTTAGGGGCCCCCATATTTGCATATAATTTATGGGTCTTTTGTTCTTCTCTCGTGGAGATACACTTTTACACAGAACGATCGATAATTTTACATTCAGAATTATACTACACTAGCTGAATACCCGTGTTTCGTCACGGCAGATGAGTATGTAGTTATTTTATTGCGTTAAAAAATGTATCATCAAAATTAACGGTACTGCATACTTTTCTGCAGTTTATTATAGCACGGTTCCAGTCATACTATAAGGTATTCATCAATTGATAAGTAACACTGTTCTGCAAAAAAAAAACTTTTCTCCCCCCCCCCCTTGAACAATTTTGCCTGTTTCTCATGTTTACAGGTGTGCTGAGTCCGAATCTGAACTCAGAAAAATTCTATCACCCTCTGATTTTGAGAGAAAAGAGGAGAAACTTGGAAAAAATGAAAAATTGTATTAGAAAATTATTGCCTTTATTATAACAGATTTTTTTTCTTTTTCAACGGTAAAATATAATCAATTGAATCCTGCATGCTATCAGGTATAATACTAGATATGACACAACTCAAAAAATATACACACATCGTCAATGAGTATTTTTTTTTCTTTTGTACTCTTCCTCCTCTGTCTCCCGCTGCAGTGTCCAGCAGTAATCCGCAGCCCTATTACGCTGGAACAGCAACATTGCAACCCCAACTTCTAACATACTCAGTAATTTGTTGCTAATTTGTTACACTATTTTCAAATTTGTCGCTCCAGCCGTTTCCGAGAAAACGTGGCTGTGCTAGCGTAATATTACGCCAGCACAGCCACCCCCGTAACTTTTGATCTAATTGTCTGACGAAATTCAGATTGGTACGAGAATTTGTTGCTAATTTGTTGCTCTAGAATGACACCAATCACGAATTTGTCGCTCCAGCCGTTTCCGAGAAAACGTGGCTGTGCTACCGTAATATTACGCCAGCACAGCCACCCCTGTAACTTTTGATCTAATTGTCTGACGAAATTCAGATTGGTACGAGAATTTGTTGCTAATTTGTTGCTCTAGAATGACACCAATCACGAATTTGTCGCTCCAGCCGTTTCCGAGAAAACGTGGCTGTGCTACCGTAATATTACGCCAGCACAGCCACCCCTGTAACTTTTGATCTAATTGTCTGACGAAATTCAGATTGGTACGAGAATTTGTTGCTAATTTGTTGCTCTAGAATGACACCAATCACGAATTTGTCGCTCCAGCCGTTTCCGAGAAAACGTGGCTGTGCTACCGTAATATTACGCCAGCACAGCCACCCCTGTAACTTTTGATCTAATTGTCTGACGAAATTCAGATTGGTACGAGAATTTGTTGCTAATTTGTTGCTCTAGAATGACACCAATCACGAATTTGTCGTTCCAGCCGTTTCCGAGAAAACGTGGCTGTGCTACCGTAATATTACGCCAGCACAGCCACCCCTGTAACTTTTGATCTAATTGTCTGACGAAATTCAGATTGGTACGAGAATTTGTTGCTAATTTGTTGCTCTAGAATGACACCAATCACGAATTTGTCGCTCCAGCCGTTTCCGAGAAAACGTGGCTGTGCTAGCGTAATATTACGCCAGCACAGCCACCCCCGTAACTTTTGATCTAATTGTCTGACGAAATTCAGATTGGTACGAGAATTTGTTGCTAATTTGTTGCTCTAGAATGATACCAATCACGAATTTGTCGCTCCAGCCGTTTCCGAGAAAACGTGGCTGTGCTAGCGTAATATTACGCCAGCACAGCCACCCCCGTAACTTTTGATCTAATTGTCTGACGAAATTCAGATTGGTACGAGAATTTGTTGCTAATTTGTTGCTCTAGAATGACACCAATCACGAATTTGTCGCTCCAGCCGTTGCCAAGAAAACGTGGCTGTGCTACCGTAATATTACGCCAGCACTGCCACCCCCGTAAGTTTTGATCTAATTATCTGACAAAATTCAGATTGGTACCAGAATTTGTTGCTAATTTGTTGCTCTAGAATGACACCAATCACGAATTTGTCGCTCCAGCCGTTACCGAGAAAACGTGGCTGTGCTAGCGTAATATTACGCCAGCACAAATTCGTGATTGGTGGTTAATGAACATAAACTTTTAAATAAGAAGAAAGATTTTTGTACCAAATGTTATCAAAATCGAACCATTTTCTTCTTAATAATTCAAACCCCCCTAATAGTACTTAAACGTTTGAATATAAAAATAAAAAACCTTTCTTAGCGAGTGTTTATACTTTAAACGGATGGCCCGTGCAAAATTAAATTTTTGTGTCAAGGGCGGAAACTCTTTGGGGGAAAAATTCACATTTTATTTCTCAGTTTTAGTAATTCAAGGTCTGCCATGATAGTTGAAATTAACCTCAATTAAAAATAATACTATGAATTAGATACAGTATAGTAACAGCTGTTCTGTTATCGTCCTAGCAACGCATTCTACCTAGGTTTGCCTGCTCTAACCAATACAAACTTTAAACCCCTCTAAAAATATTTAAAAATTCGAATATCAAAAAATCCTTTCTTAGCGAGCGCCTACGTTCTATAGGGAGTGTCCATGCAAAATTTCAAAATTTTCTGTCGTGTGGTTTGGGCTAGGGGATGATAGGTCAGTAAGTGAGTGAGTGAGTGAGTGGTATTTCACAAATATATAGTAGACTAGCTGAATACCCGTGCTTCGTCACGGCAGATAAGTAGTTATTTTATTGCGTTAAATAATGTATATTCAAAATAAACGCTACTCTTTAATTCTGTGTAGTTTATTATAGCACGGTTCCTGTCATACTATTTGCTATTCATCAATTGATAAGTAATCAAAGTATAATTTTTCTTGACACTGGGGCACTCCGGGCCAGTATCAGCAAAGAGATGACCTAGAGATACCCCGTTATCTATAGGTTACCAGCAATAGAAGGTTAACCCGTACCGGTAGAAGTTCGTTGTCAATAATTAATGGACGCTAAAATTTAAAAATTTATGTTTCCAAGATGTCATTTGGAAACACACATAGGTGAGGAGGCTATGCAAGGGTTCGGAATATTATTACCTCGGATGGACCATCACCAGGTATAGCGTACGCTCTATGAGGGAAAAATCACAATCCATTTCTAGTAATTCAAGGTCTGCTATCATAGTTGAAATTAACCGCAATCCAAAATAATACTATGAAATAGATTCAGTAAAATAACAGCTGTTCTGTTATCGTCCTAGCAACACACGCTGCCTAGGCTTGCCTGCTCTAACCAACTAAAACTTTTAACCCCTCTAAAAATACTTAAAAATTCGAATATCAAAAAATCCTTTCTTAGCGAGTGTCTAGGTTCTATAGGGAGTGTCCATGCAAAATTTCAAGTTTTTCTGTTGAGTGGTTTGGGCTGGGCAATGATAGGTCAGTGAGTGGTATTTGACAAATATATAGTAGACTAGCTGAATACCCGTGCTTCGTCACGGCAAATAAGTAGTTATTTTATTGCGTTAAATAATGTTTCATTAAAATTACGTTACTATACAATTCTGTGCAGTTTATTACAGCACGGTTCCCGTCATACTATATTTTATTCAATGGGCGTTAAAATTTAAAAGTTTATGTTTCCCAAAAGTCATATGGTAACACCCAATATATTTACGAGTATTACCAAGGTTATAGGCGAGGAGGCTGTGCAAGGGTTCCGGATATTATTACCTCGCCTGGAAAACCTAAGGATATACCATACATCACGGTTTGACCGGGACTGTCCCGGTATTTTGCAATTGTTTCGGTGTCCCGCCCGGTTTTATCAATGTCCCGGAAATGGGTGTAAGATGCAAAAAGTAATGAGTTCATGTTTATAAGAATCTTTTATAAATCGGTTACCTTTCTACAATCAACATTGTTACTACTGCTAACAGTGTCAAAGAAATGAGAAGTAATCTAACTGTAAAACGCTGGAACTACCTGCACAGCGCTGCCAGCTGCCAGACACTACTATTTGGCTGAGAGATTTTTTTTAAAAAATCAAGTAGCAAAAAAAGTTTCGTTCTTATTTTTAAGGTTTGGGTAGGCAAACAGTTTTGGATTCCCCCTTCCCGTTAGTTGCTAGGCTTAAAACTCACCAACCATTTTGCTTATAATTTGTACTCTTTTTATCCCCCCCCCCCTGGTATGCCCATCCCATATTAATGTGTCCCGGTTTAACTCTCCAAAAATATGGCAAGCCTATCTGACGGGGATAGGCAGAAAAGAAACGCAATTAAAACTCTATGAGGGACTGTTAATTTCTAGTAATTCAAGGTCTGCCATCAGAGTTGAAATTAACCTCAATTAGAAATAAAACTATGAGATAGATAATGTAAAGTAACAGCTGTTCTTTATCGTCCTAGCAACGCAGGTTGCCTAGGCTTGCCTTCTCTAACCAACTCAAACTTTAAACCCCCCTAAAAATGCTTAAAAATACGAATATCAAAAAATCCTTTCTTAGCGAGCGCCTACGTTATATAGGGAGTGTCCATGCAAAATTTCAACATTTTCTGTCGAGCGGTTTGGGCTGGGCGTTGATAGATGAGTGAGTGAGTGAGTGAGTGAGTGAGTGAGTGAGTGAGTGAGTGAGTGGTATTTGACAAATATATAGTAGATTTTTCAAAAATACCTATCTCTTTCCTCATAGTCCGAAACAATACACTCATCTTCTCCATCATTTTCACACATTTACTTAAAACGCCTCTTCATTATTTCTTGATTCTCTTCATATAAAATGTGAAACAGCGGTCGAAAGAAGACATTATATTTTAAATTTTTGTTACCTAAGTAGAGTGTTGTGAACACCCTAAGCCAGTAAAAGGCCCAGAAAATAAACAAATAATGTTTTTTTTTATGCGACTGCAACCTCAATGTGAACAGAACTACTATTTATGAAGGTACCAAAGCGATTAAATGGATTGTACATTTTTAAATTCAAAATATAGTGCTAATTAAGTCATGGGGTGCTGAAAACTCCCCACATCTCTACTTAAAGGTTAATATTATGTTTTGGTATTTTGAGAAAAATTAAAACACCGACGCAATGGCATACCGGAGAACGGGAGATTATAATTTTATTTATTTATTTATGAGCGACCGTAACTAAGGCGACTCGCTCAGAACAAAAATTACATATACAATATACATACGAAAATTACATCTAATTAAATACAATCTTATTTTACACATTTTTGCCCAAATATACAAATTGAAATTTTTATACACATCTATTTATAAGAGAATACAATATTACAATATACTTGAATATATGAAAAATCAATATTATAATAATGCATAAAGTTTATACAAATAATCAATTAAGTTGGTTGAAGGAGGCTTCACACTCCTGTCAGTTTTATATTGTCAAATGTAAGATTTTAGTATAGTACGGCTGTATAGTTTTAACATTTTAAGACAAATAAAATACATACACATATATGTGTGTATGTCCTGTTATAATTTGTTCATGTTTAATTATAATTATAATTTGTTTAGTAGATTGGTCTTGTTGAGGTAGTTCAGTATGTTATCTATATATTTGCTTCCATCGCCGAGTAATTCAGTCATATTGTAAGGTAAGTCATAGTTTTGTCGCTGTAAACATTCAGTCAGTATGTGCTTTATAGTCAGCGGTGTGTTACACTGTGAACATGTCGGTCTGTCCTGTCTTGTCATGAGATAAGAGTGTGTCAGTCGGGAATGGCCAATTCTTAAGCGGGAGATTATAAGAATCAGCCTTCACAGGAATCTGACAGTACCTAGTAGCTACAGGAAATTCACCGCTTCCTCCCTCATTCTTAACTCTCTTAACTTGTCCACGTGATGTTATGTTTACATACCTGGTAACAACAACTCTAGCAGGCTCCCTTTATAAAATACTCTTTTTAGCGCGGTTACTCCCTATCTCCATAGGGAGAACCCGCTTATGAGGTTGACCTCATGACGCAATCCGGAAGTGCCGACTAGAAACTTTCACGTTTCAGACCCTATAGATCACGAAAATATAGGTGGCTAAAATTTGTATGTATATATATATATATATATATATATATATATATATATATATATATATATATATATATATATATATGTATATTTATATATATGCTTTTCTGTTCGCGCTCCTGACGGCTCAAAAATGGTCCGATTTTGATGAAATTTGGCACAAAAATCTGTCTTCTAATTTGAAAGGTCAAGTTCGTTAACCAGCAGAATCCGCCCACTTTAAGATAGTGTTTGGGGCGAAATTCGCGCAAACAAAATCGTAAAGCTTACGTTTTTGAGTTTATATGCTTGCAGGTACTTGTTTTATAGGTTTGTTAACATAAGAAAACGAATGAACCCATTTTTAAGGCGATATATGTAACCGTTTCTGAGAAAAGTGGAATCAATGTTTTTGTAGGTCATTATTTTTTTGTTAGTACTTAGAATCGCGGGATTCAATTGAAATATTTTCTACATCTTGGAAATTAATCCCAACTAAGATGATTAAATTTTGGTTATATTTGAAGTTAAGAAAGTATGCGAAAAAAAAATATTTTATTAATAGACGTGAAAAATTTTCGGATCTCCATACATTTTTCGTAAATATCTCGATACCGGTTGGGAAATCGTGGTAAGTGGAAAGTGACCATTCGAATGCTTACTAAATTCTCTACAAAAAATGTTGTGAAGCAATATTCGATGGGACAACGTCAATGAGAGATATAAGCGCTTAAAACTTAAAAAGTGATTGTTTTGAAATGGTTTTTCTCTTTCTTTATCTCACTTTTTAATTGGTTGTTTCTAGTTTTAAATTGCATTTATCAGTAAAATTAGTATTGTAGTAAAATAAGCTAACAAACGGTGAAAGGTATTGGTAATAAGTTTGGAGTGGCTGTGGTAATCATGATGGCAGTGGCTGTCAGTTTCCTGTGATTTGTGATGCTAATCTATTCCATTTCTTCAAGATGTACGTAACCGCGCTAAGATGACGCAGTTCCTGCGAGTCGGACTTTTTCATATTCTTAAAGGCCCATATACAAAAATACAACGAAAGCCTGGACAAATGAACAGTTGTCCCGCCGGGACGAAGTCATCCTATCTAGGCTTCGTATTGGACACACCTTACTTACCCACTCCTACCTACTAGACAGAAAGGACAGACCAACTTGTAGATATTGTAACGAGACTCTGACGGTTAAACATATACTTACCATTTGCAGACAACGCAATAACCTGACCATACCTTACTTACCCATTCCTTCTGACTGGACAGAAAGGACAGACCAACTTGTAGATATTGTAACGAGACTCTGACCGTTAAACATATACTTACCAACTGCAGACAACGCAATAACCTGACCATACCTTACGACTTACACGAAATACTGACAGAAGGTAGCCCACACATCAATGCATTACTCAAACATTTAAAAAACTCTTTATTATACACAAAAATTTAATTTACTAAATTTTGTCTGTTTTGATTATTTTATTTTATTTTGTTTGTTTGTTTTTTTCTTCATTCTTTTCCAATTTTATTTCTTCATTTGTTCTTATATACATATATATCACATTTGAAGTTGACGACTGACATTTAAAGAGTTTTTCGCCTCTGTTGCAGAACTCTATAAATTAAATAAATAAAAAAAAGAAATAAAGGCCCATAAATGTTCTTAAAGGCTAATGTACATTAAATGCCCACAATTATCTCATTCAAACCGTAGTATCAATTCAAACAATAATAATATAAACTTCTGGTTAGTGACAACTTTTCGAAAATCACTACTCTTCGAAAATAAATCCTCCAGACTGCCGAATCACACAAAAGTTGTTTTATTTAATCAAATTTCCAAAGGAATACTCAAAACGGAGATTATCTCTCAATTTCATAATGTAATTGAAATTCTAGAATAAAAAAAACAGCAAATAAATAAGAGTAATTTGTGTTTTTTTTGTGATATCATCAAAATTAAATGAAAATTATTCTTGATATTAATTCTTGCATGAAAGTTAATTACAGAACAAATACATCGAAAATTATGAACGTTTTTACAAAAGGCTTCCTTGCAAAACACACTGACGACACGTAGTCACACAGGTGATGTGATGATGTGCCGACTAGAAAATTTTGCGTTTCAGATCCCCTAGAGATCGAAAATAATGGTGGTTCAAATTTATATATATATATATATAAAAAGGGGGTGTCAATCGAGTTTTGAACACCCTGTATTCCACAATTTTTGATATTTAAAAGCGAAACTTGGTGGGTATTAACGTGGTGGAATGTACATTCATTGGACCCAATGCACGACCCCTCAACTTTTATTATTTAGGAAATTCCTCGCTGCACCCTGGATGTCGGCACTAATGGCCTAGATGTCAAGACGCCGTAAAAAATAAATAAATCGTCCAACACAAAAATAATTGCTACGAAATTCTAATCATTAGGTGAGTTCTATTGCTTTAAATTTATTATTTTAATGCCTTTATAAATTAATTGAATTTGATTTTTAGGTGGAGCAAAAAGTTGTTGAAAATGTTTATTAAGTTTTACGGAAGCGTAGACCACGTTGATCATAAACTTTTCTGAAAACTTCAAAAACAAAAGTGTGTTTTGCTCCATTCCTATTTACGTTTTAGGCATTTAAAGGTACTTCTTGGAAAGAAAATTTAATCCTCTACAACGTTTATACCAATTACTTTTTCCATTACGGACATACTTTCTGCGTTATTGGCAGAAAAGTGACAAAAAACAAGGGTTTTAACGGTTTTTGGCAATTTGTTACTCATTGGTGCGCTTTAGCGAAAAAATGACTGATATAAAATCGACCTAAAATTCAATTCTCTACAATAATCCGTCATAAAAATAACCCCTTTCCATTGGAGATTCCAGAGTTAGGGTCTCTGGAGAAGAACTGGAGAAAGTTGAGGGATCGTGCATTAGGTCCAATGAATGTACATTCGACCACGTTAATACCCACCAAGTTTCGCTTTTAAATATCAAAAATTGTGGAAAAAAGGGGGGTGTCAATCGAATCAAAAAATAATGAAATATATCAATTACGATGGAATTTTTATTTTTAATTCCCAATAATAAAAATTACTTAACTTTTAATTTTTATTATTTTATTTATTAAATATATTTTATTAAATTTTAATTTTATTATTTTATTATTAAATATCTCTTAACCTCCGAATAAATAAATACATGATTTAGAACCTTTTGATTATTAGAAGTTATTTCTTTATGTGAGTGAATCAAAGTTCGTCTAAATCCAATTGATTTGTATGAGTATATATTGTATATTCTAGAATTTGTTTTTGTGTATTGCTTTCTATTTATTATAGCACTAATTTTTTTTTATTATTTAAAATAATGTTTAAAGTTAAAGTAAAAAAAAATTGTTATAAAAAAATGTCGAAATAACATTATTCAAATAATTTTTATTTTTAAGGTTTTGAAATAAAAATTATTAAACATTTTTTTTTTTAAATAGTAAAATATAATGTATTTTATATTTTATATCTAATTGATATTATCAATTACGATGGAATTTCTATTTTTATTTCCTAATAATAAAAATTAAAGGTTAAGTGAAACTCATTTGAAATAAAAATAGTTATTTTCGGTCTCTAGTTATTACCATGAAATCAAAATTCCGGGAGGGGCTGCAGCCCCTCAGCCCCCCCCCCTTATATACGCCCATGTAAACAATATGAAAAATTAGGGTTTAATTACATACACAGACGTTTCATCATCTACGAAAATCATGGGAATTACAACTCACCTTAAAATATTCCTTACTCACTTCAAAGTGTTCTCAGGGCGATTTCGGCTTAAATATATAGGGAAAATGGAATATCGGTCGTATTTGTCGAACCAAATTTGCTCAAGGTCACGTGATTTCCTGCGCTATGCGTCCGAACTCGTGGCGTAATATTATGCTTGCACAGCCACGTTTTCTCGGAAACGGCTGGAGCGACAAATTCGTGATTGGTGTCATTCTAGAGCAACAAATTAGCAACAAATTCTCGTACCAATCTGAATTTCGTCAGACAATTAGATCAAAAGTTACAGGGGTGGCTGTGCTGGCGTAATATTACGCTAGCACAGCCACGTTTTCTCGGAAACGGCTGGAGCGACAAATTCGTGATTGGTGTCATTCTAGAGCAACAAATTAGCAACAAATTCTCGTACCAATCTGAATTTCGTCAGACAATTAGATCAAAAGTTACGGGGGTGGCTGTGCTAGCGTAATATTACGCTAGCACAGCCACGTTTTCTCGGAAACGGCTGGAGCGACAAATTCGTGATTGGTGTCATTCTAGAGCAACAAATTAGCAACAAATTCTCGTACCAATCTGAATTTCGTCAGACAATTAGATCAAAAGTTACGGGGGTGGCTGTGCTGGCGTAATATTACGCTAGCACAGCCACGTTTTCTCGGAAACGGCTGGAGCGACAAATTCGTGATTGGTGTCATTCTAGAGCAACAAATTAGCAACAAATTCTCGTACCAATCTGAATTTCGTCAGACAATTAAATCAAAAGTTACGGGGGTGGCTGTGCTGGCGTAATATTACGCTAGCACAGCCACGTTTTCTCGGAAACGGCTGGAGCGACAAATTCGTGATTGGTGTCATTCTAGAGCAACAAATTAGCAACAAATTCTCGTAACAATCTGAATTTCGTCAGACAATTAGATCAAAAGTTACGGGGGTGGCTGTGCTAGCGTAATATTACGCTAGCACAGCCACGTTTTCTCGGAAACGGCTGGAGCGACAAATTCGTGATTGGTGTCATTCTAGAGCAACAAATTAGCAACAAATTCTCGTACCAATCTGAATTTCGTCAGACAATTAGATCAAAAGTTACGGGGGTGGCTGTGCTAGCGTAATATTACGCTAGCACAGCCACGTTTTCTCGGAAACGGCTGGAGCGACAAATTCGTGATTGGTGTCATTCTAGAGCAACAAATTAGCAACAAATTTTCGTACCAATCTGAATTTCGTCAGACAATTAGATCAAAAGTTACGGGGGTGGCTGTGCTAGCGTAATATTACGCTAGCACAGCCACGTTTTCTCGGAAACGGCTGGAGCAACAAATTCGTGATTGGTGTCATTCTAGAGCAACAAATTCTCGTACCAATCTGAATTTCGTCAGACAATTAGATCAAAAGTTACGGGGGTGGCTGTGCTGGCGTAATATTACGCTAGCACAGCCACGTTTTCTCGGAAACGGCTGGAGCGACAAATTCGTGATTGGTGTCATTCTAGAGCAACAAATTAGCAACAAATTCTCGTACCAATCTGAATTTCGTCAGACAATTAGATCAAAAGTTACTGGGGTGGCTGTGCTGGCGTAATATTACGCTAGCACAGCCACGTTTTCTCGGAAACGGCTGGAGCGACAAATTCGTGATTGGTGTCATTCTAGAGCAACAAATTAGCAACAAATTCTCGTACCAATCTGAATTTCGTCAGACAATTAGATCAAAAGTTACGGGGGTGGCTGTGCTGGCGTAATATTACGCTAGCACAGCCACGTTTTCTCGGAAACGGCTGGAGCGACAAATTCGTGATTGGTGTCATTCTAGAGCAACAAATTAGCAACAAATTCTCGTACCAATCTGAATTTCGTCAGACAATTAGATCAAAAGTTACGGGGGTGGCTGTGCTGGCGTAATATTACGCTAGCACAGCCACGTTTTCTCGGAAACGGCTGGAGCGACAAATTCGTGATTGGTGTCATTCTAGAGCAACAAATTAGCAACAAATTCTCGTACCAATCTGAATTTCGTCAGACAATTAGATCAAAAGTTACGGGGGTGGCTGTGCTGGCGTAATATTACGCTAGCACAGCCACGTTTTCTCGGAAACGGCTGGAGCGACAAATTTGAAAATAGTGTAACAAATTAGCAACAAATTAGCAACAAATTACTGAGTATGTTAGAAGTTGGGGTTGCAATGTTGCTGTTCCAGCGTAATAGAGCTGTAATCCGCCAGCATCTTCTCATTCCATTTGCCAGTATATCTTTTTTCCATTCTGGATATGTTTTGGTGGAATCGTTCTCCTTGTTCGTCCGAAACTGCACCCAAATTTGGGGCGAAAAAGTCTAGGTGACTATGCAGGAAATGTATTTTTAAGGACATATTGTATCCCAATGTTTTATATGAAGTAAGCAGTTCTTGGACTATTTTTCGGTAGTCTCTAGATTTTTCGTTTCCCAAAAACTTAGCACATACCTCTCGAAAAGCAATCCAAGCCTTTTTCTCAGTAGTGTTTAACTTTGCTTCAAAAGTGAGTTCCTTGAGTAGATGTCGAATTTCCCTGCCTCAAGATCAAAAACTGAAAAAACACTTTTAGCCATATTTCTTCAACCACTTGTAATATTCCCATCAATTTTTTTTCGTTCAAATATACTTCATTGCGCTCAAAATCATCGGGCTTTTGAATTTTTTTCACTATGTTTTGATGCCAAAAAAAATTCGTCAAATTTACAAAAAATCTCACATTTTTGGATAAAAACTAGAATTTCTCAAGAAACTGTGCGTGATAGACAGAATCTGACTTCAAATTCGTGTTCAGCACATTTGAAAACAGTAAGAAAGCATGTTTTGGTTTGAAGGAGGATTTTCGTGCAGAACAGTGTAATCAAAGTATAATGTTTCTTGGCATTGGGGCGCTCCGGACCAGCGTCAAGAAACAGATAACGTAGAGAAAACCCGTTATCTATAGGTTACCAGTAACAGCAGTTTAACAAGAACAGGTTAACCTTCGTTGTAAATAATAAATGCACGTTAAAATGTCATTTAGAAACACCCATTATATTTGCGAGCTTTGGCAAGAAGTGTTATAACTGGGGATGCTAATGGGTGAGGAAGAATTTGTATTTGCTACGAAATTTAAACTCTAATTACTGGGATACAGCAAACTATTTGAAGATGTTATGGAAATTAAACTTAAGAACTTGATACAGTTCAGAGACTTATAATTATTATTATTTGAACATAATATAGATGAAGCCCCAACTTGGCATGAATTGATTCAGTTTATTTTAGCGCGGTTCCTCCCTCCCTCCATAGGGAGGAACACCGCTTATAAGATTGAACTCATGATGCAATCCGGAAGTGCCGACTAGAAAATTTTGCATTTCAGAGCCCCTAGAGAACAAAAATAACGATGGTTCGAATTAGCATACATATATATATATATATATATATATATATATATATATATATATATTTGTCTGTTCGCGGTCTAGCACAGCGAATAATGGTCAGATTTTGATGAAATTTGGTACAAAAATCTTTCCTCAAATTTGAAAGGTCAAGTTTGTTAACCAGCAGAATCCGTCCACAGGAACATGGTTTTTGAAGCGAAATTCGCGTACAAAAATCGTTGCACTTACTTCATATGCTTGCAAGTACTCGTTGTATAGACTTCTTGCCCTAGGAAAACGAATGAAACAATTTTTAAGGCGATAGCTTCAACCGTTTTCGAGAAAATTCTAAAAATAATTGTTATATAACGGTTTTGGTTTGGTTACTTAGAATCATGGGATTCAGTTGAAACGTTACCTGCATGGTCGAATTTCGTCGAAACCAATATTTTGAAAATTTGGTTACGTTTGGCGTTAAGGAAGGGTTAGAATAAAATATTGTATTAACAGATATGAAAAGCTTTGGGAACTTCATATAGTTTCCTTAATTTTTGTTTTCTTTTTTTTTACGGCGCATCGACAAATCGTGGCCATTAGCGCAAACGTCCTGGGTGCAGCCAGGAAATTTCTCAGCGAGCCCTGAGATGAGAAAATTCCTGTCGCAGGTGTGGATCGGACCCACCATCTCCCGCTTATGAATCTAGCGCGCTAGCCACTAGACCACGGGAATCTTGGCAAACAAAAGGTTACCATTCGAAAGCTTACTAAATGCTCTACAAAAAAGGCTCTAAAGAAAGTTTTTATCAGACGATGTCAATCGGTGAAATAAGTGCTTAAATTTTGAAGTGATTGATTTCGTTTATTCGAACGGTTCTTTTTGTCTGTTTTTATTCCTTGCAAGTTTTTTAATTGCTTATAGTTGGATAATGTATTTGACAATAAAACATATTAAGTAAAATGTTGATGGAGATCATATGTTTGCAATTAAGTAAGAAAAGTATACATTTTTTGCTCTCTTAATATTTGCGAATATCAGAAGCTGTAAACAGCTAACCAGTACAATTATGTCTGAAAGCATCGAGGAAAACAGTTTCTTGAATGCGAACAAGAAAAAAGAAAGGTCCCATACAGTTGACAATGACACCTTGAAACCCGATTGTGGCCTAAGGTACTTGGTTGTTAAAATCGACCAACAAGGTAAGACATTCAATGATGTTAATCCTTTTGTCATTCACCGGTGGATTTGTTCATTTTCAAAATCACTGAAGGTTAAAAAATTAAGAAAAAGTGGGCTGCTGTTTTTAGATTGTCCGAATGACACTGTTTCAAACAAACTTTTAAAACAAACGTTATTTAATGGTTACAAAATACAAATTGAACCTCATAGAACGTTGAACAGTTCCAAGGGTGTATTTTACTGTTCGGAAATCAATGATCTTGCTGATTCCGAAATTCTTCAAGAGCTTACACATCAAAATGTAACGTCTGTTAAACGTTTTGGCCACAATTCGAAAATACGTCCTTATTTTTGGCGACGTTTAGTACTCCACAATTACCAGAAAAACTATTTATTGGGTATTTTTCAGTACCAGTTCGCATGTACATCCCGCCTCCACTCATCTGTTATACTTGTGGCAGCTTGGGCCACCATAAATCTTCCTGTGAGAAGGAACAAACTTGCAGGAAATGTGCAGAACCGATGCATGAAGGTGCATGCAAAAGGACGAAGTGTTGCGTGTGTGGAGGAGAACACAGAACAACAGCTAAACTCTGCTCGGTTTATGCACAGGAATGTGAGGTTAAAAAGAAGATGATCCTACAGAATATTTCGTATTCTGAAGCAAAGAGGTTAGCCGGCAAAGTAAGGACTGAGACCTACGCTACAAAGACCAGACAGCAGACAGAAGAAGCGACTGAAATATCAA
The DNA here is from genome assembly GCA_946811695.1 of Gonocerus acuteangulatus. Lineage (NCBI taxonomy): Eukaryota > Metazoa > Arthropoda > Insecta > Hemiptera > Coreidae > Gonocerus > Gonocerus acuteangulatus. Next base: position 164,636,274 of record OX328123.1, read on the forward strand.
TACTTACTAGTTTAATAGTCCAAATGAATAAGAGGATGGAAATACTGGAAAGATATATCAAAGAACTAATCCCAGTCAAGCCTGACGAAATAAGTGAAAGTATTAATTTGAAGCGGAATAAAAAAAATATGAAACAAGCAAACCCAGAAGCTGCTGGAAGCCTTGAACCACAAGTGGATCTGAAAATCACTAAAAAACAAGAAAGAGAGAAATTGAATTCTAAGAAAAAAGAAGAAATATCTGACCCCCAGGAAAATCGTACTCCTCCCAAATCAAAAAAAGGACAGACTGACAAACGACAGGAAAGTACTAAATCGAGAAAATGATAAAATGAGGTTACTAAGAACTTAACCTTATTTTTTTTTTTTTTTTTTTTTAGTATATTATTTTATTTATGTCCCTTATGTTATTATTCTTTTTTAAAACAGTATTAGGTTATTTTTCCATTTTCTTTCTTCCTCAAATCATGGCAACACGAAATATTATCTGTCCTCTAAAAACTATCTATTTTTCAGAAATTGTAATTACAAATTTAAAGTATTACACGACGTTCCATAACCTTCTGACTGCAAAGCAAATATTTGTTTTACTCAAATGTTCACTTACTATAATTTTCTATTATATTCCAAATCGTAATTTTATTTATAATATCTATACATCCTATAAATTCCTCTCAATACACCCTGAAAGTGTATTATACCTTTATACCTTTCTGATCTCATTTATGCCTTTTCCCAACCTTTCGTTGACTCAACTAAATAGTCTATCTGTAGTGTATCTTGAACTTGCGACATTTCATATATTTCTAGTACAACTCTTAACCCATGTCTGTATTGCAGTGGAATATTAATGGAATGCAAAGGCATATAGGAGACTTAAAGTTGCTGCTGAGTCAGTTACCTATACAAGCAATAGCACTACAAGAAACACATCTAAAACAAGGTAAGGAAATCAGCATACACGGCTACTCTATCTATAGGAGAGACTATTCCCTGGGAGGCAAAGCATGTGGTGGAGTAGCGATATTAGTAGCTGACAGCGTCCATAGTAAACCCATCCAACTCAGGACGACAATCCAAGCTGTGGCTGTCTCGATACACCTTCCTTTCCCAATAACAATCTGCTCTGTATATCTTCCACCGAGGGAACCTATAGATGTTCTAGGACTGAAAGACTTACTGACACAACTACCTACTCCTTTACTAATTTTAGCGGACTTGAATGCACAAAGTTTAATGTGGAATTCCCCAAACAGTAATAGTAAAGGAACTCAGCTACAAACTATATTTGAACAGTTTGACTTGATCTCCCTTAACACTGACTCACCGACACATCTTTGCCCAAGAACAGGAACACTTACAAACATAGACGTATCATTAAGCACCCCATCCATATACACACGCCTTACATGGGAGGTGATCAAAGATTCTTATGGAAGCGATCACTTTCCCATTATCGTGAAACACTCCACATACACACCAATTTTCAATACCATCACAAGATTTAATACCAAAAAAGCTGACTGGGACTGTTTTCAAAGATATATTACTGATAACATCTTGAAATGGCAGACAAAAACTATTCAAGAATTTAATTCACTAATTACTAACGCAGCAGAAATCAGTATACCAAAGACTTCTGACAAGTACGAAAAAAGGCCCGTCCCTTGGTGGAATGAAGAATGCAAAGCAGCTGTTAAAGATAGAAGAAAGGCTCTAAATTTATTTCGTAGAAATCCATCAGACATTAACCTTCAGAACTACAAGCGTAAGAAGGCGAAGGCCCAATGGACAGTTAAAAATAACAAGAAAAAATGCTGGATAGACTATTTGACAGGTATAAACAAACATACTTCAGGACTAGACATATGGACCAAAATAAACCAAATTCAGCACAAAAAATACAGACAACCTATAACCGAAATAAACAACAATAACATAACTGTGACAGATCAAAAAGACATAAGTAATGTAATAGGAGAATATTTCACTTCAGTTTCCAGCAATGCTAACTATTCAAATCAGTTTTTGCATCAAAAATGCCAAGAAGAAAATATAAGACTTCCTGTAACTTTACAAACTGACCAATGTTTAAATGACCGATTTACTATAAACGAACTAAAATACGCACTTAAGACCGTACGCTTAACATCACCCGGACCGGACGGACTAACGTATGATATGTACAAGAACCTACCTAACATAGGCCTCGTCACTCTGCTCAAGCATTTTAATGAAGTGTTTTTGAACGGCTCCTATCCTTTCTCGTGGAATGAGGCTATAGTTCTTCCAATATTAAAGCCTGGGAAAGATAAAACATTAGCGTCGAGTTTCAGACCAATTTCTATGACCAATTGTAGTAGCAAACTGCTGGAAAAGATGGTCAACAAAAGAATCCTATGGTTTTTGGAAAGTCGAAATCTTTTATGTGACTACCAATGTGGATTTAGACCACAGCATTCCACGATGCACCATATTGCTCGACTGGAGAACGATATCCTTGATGCCTTTCTTGAAAAGAAGTCCATACTTGCTGTTTCTTTGGATTTAGAAAAGGCCTATGACACAGTATGGAGAAGAAAAATCTTAACACAGTTAATGGAATGGGGCATACAAGGGAATATATTACAATATCTAATCAATTATCTTTCCCACCGAACATTCCGAGTTAGGATTGGAGCTGCTTTATCTGATGAATTTCTACAAGAGAATGGAGTGCCTCAGGGAGGGGTATTGAGTACAACGCTATTTAATATCGCTATTAACTCTATCAGCAGCTGTGTTACCCAGGGAGTAAAGTATTGTCTGTATGCTGATGACCTCCTCATATACAGTACAAGCAGTAGACTTGACATATCAGAACACAATATTCAACAGACATTACACAATTTAGAGAATTGGTCATTTAAATCAGGATTAAAATTTTCAAAAGAAAAGTCGAAATACATGATCTTCTCTAAAAAACGACTTAACTTAACCTGTGACATATCACTTGACAACACTAAGATTAACTGCACAGACACACTAACATTCCTAGGACTAACATTTGACAGACATCTCACGTGGTTGCCCCATTTGAAAAGACTTCTTAATAAATGCAAGAAATCCTTGAATTTACTGAGGATTCTGAGTAATACAAAGTGGGGTGCTGACAAATGTACTATGCTTACATTCTATCGTGCCTATACCAGGTCTCTTCTGGATTATGGCTGCATAGCTTATTCATCTGCCAGCCCAACCACATTAAAACTCCTTGACACTATACATAATACTGGCCTCAGAATAGCTACTGGTGCCTTTAGGTCTAGCCCAGCTGAGAGTCTATGTGCCATGACAGGTGAACCTCCTCTGCAATACAGACGACAAATGATTTGCACTAGATTTATAGCTAAATCAATAGGGCTGGGCGCCAGATGCGTCCAAGATTTTTTGAATAATAATAATCTACAGCAATACACGAGGTCACGTGCAAAACCACTGATGTTAAGAATAAAGGAAAATGCAAACTATAGCACACTATTACAAACACCAATTTACACGAATGCATTTACAAAAATTCCTCCATGGAGAGTAAAGAACTTAAAGATTGACTTGACATTGACAAAGTACAGAAAAACTGACCCAACAGCTTCAATATTTTACAGGACAATGTTTAATTCAATAATAACTCAGAACTCAGACAGAGAGTATTTGTACACTGACGGATCCAAAACAAACTACGGCACCGGGACAGCACCAATAGTAAACAATACAACATACCAGATGAAATTACCTGACCAAACCACAGTCTTCACAGCGGAACTACAAGGAATATTACTAGCACTGACAAACATCAATACTGTACAAAAAGAAAAACTCACTATATGTACGGATTCTTTGAGTGCTTTACTCTCCTTGGAAAACATCTACAACACAAACCCAATCATAACAAGCATATTCTCACATCTTTACACTCTGCAAGAACATAACAAACTCATCACGATGCTATGGCTACCAGGACATGAAGACATACCACAAAGCACACGTATAGACTTAGCGGCGAAACAGGCGACAAAAAGACAGACTACAGACATTAACATACTGACAACATCAGACGTATGTACAGCATTACATGCACAGGTCCTCCAAGAATGGGAATTAGACTGGCAGAGATCAGCCACGAAATTACGAGAAATTAAAAACACTACCAAAGCATGGTCGAATGAACACCGCATCAGGCGTGAAGAAGTGATTTTGACTAGGCTTCGTATTGGACACTGCCATCTAACCCATTCGTACTTAATGGAAAAAAAGCAGAGACCAACCTGTGCAAGTTGTAATGAGCCTTTGACAATTAAACACATACTGACAGACTGTAGACTGCGTACTGACTTAGACATTCCTTACGACCTTCACGACTTACTGACTGAAGGTAGTCCATACATCAACACAATACTCGAACACTTTAAAAAACTCAACTTATATAACAAAATATAAAATTTAAAATAACTTGAATTAATTTACATCATTCTTTATTTTTTAACTTGATCCTCTTATTTCTGTAATGTTGTTCTAATATAAAATAATTGTTTTTTTTTTTTTTTTTTTTTTTTTTTTCATTGTCATTACATAAGCATATATATAACATACCAATAAGCATTTACTCGAGTAATTAAATACTCAAATTAGTTTATGTACTTCTTGCTACTTTTGTTTTTTATTTTATCTGTTTTTTTTGTTTTTTTTTGTTTTGTTTTGTTTTTTTTTCTTCATTTTACTTTTTCTTAATTTAGTTATTAGTGTTCTTTTTTTTTTTTATTTGTTTGTTTTTTTTTACTAGACTGAAAACACTTCCTTCGTCATGAGCTCATCACTAAAATTGCGAAGCTCAAAATAAAATAAAATAAAAAAAATATTAAGTAAAATAAGAAAAAACAATGGCTTTCCAACTGCCTTTATGGGGGCCTTTCTGGGATTGGCCGACCCATTCAGGTAAGATCATAAAACCTTTTCAAAAATGGTCGAACCAAAATAATAACTGTTTTTTTTAATCTTTCCAAATTAGACAATAACAAGAACGGAACCGCGCTATGAAGACGCAGTTCCTGTGAGTCGGACTTTTTTAAACACATCTTTCTCTTTAGATACCCACGACGTATTTCGTTAGAACTGACGGTATGAACATATTAGCAATTTGGGTCCGGATTGAACCCTCCTTTCAGTTGGAGCGATTTAGTTTATTATAACAACCAACGGCCGTATTTGAAAGTTTATTATATATGAGACATTTTCTGTGAAAATGAAGCAATATCTAATATAGTGCCATAACACACACATTACATAACAAACGCATTACAATGTACTGGCTGCCAGGGCATGAAAGTTTAGGAAGAAGGTGTCTAGCAGATTCCCATCAAAACCTTGCTACAAGACAACCTGAGCTTGACCTATCAATCACACACCAAGACTTGACCAATGCAATCAAACAAAATATTTTAAATTATTGGCAAGACAGATGGACTCAACTAACCGACAATAGGTACATCCAAACTACTACTCACGTTACTGGCCGAGGAGAACGTTTCTTGATGCAAATGAGACGTAGAATCAATACTTGTTCTACTATTCTATGAAATTTTCTGCTGTTAAGAGAAGATTGCTTCTACATTGTGTTTATGGAACATATCAGCTTTTTCAGAAGGTCCTGATACAATTCATATACGGAAGTTATCAGCTGATTCAGAAGATCATGTCACATTGTGTTTATGGAACATATTAGCTGATTCAGAAGGTTTTGATACAATTCGCATACGGAAGTTTTCAGCTGATTCAGAAGGCCCTGATACAATGTTTATACGGAAGTTTTCAGCTGATTCAGAAGATCATGTCACATTGTGTTTATGGAACATATTAGCTGATTCAGAAAGTCCTGATACAATGTGTATACGGAAGTTTTCAGCTGATTCAGAGTATCATGTCACATTGTGTTTAAGGAACATATCAGCTTATTCAGAAGGTCCTGATACAATGTGTATACGGAAGTTTTCAGCTGATTCAGAATATCTTCTCAGATTGTGTTTATGGAACATATCAGGTGTTTCAGAAGGTCCTGATACAATGTGTATACAGAAGTTTACAGCTTATTCAGAATATCTTGTCAGATTGTGTTTATGGAACATATTAGCTGATTCAGAAAGTCCTGATACAATGTGTATACGGAAGTTTTCAGCTGATTCAGAGTATCATGTCACATTGTGTTTAAGGAACATATCAGCTTATTCAGAAGGTCCTGATACAATGTGTATACGGAAGTTTTCAGCTGATTCAGAATATCTTGTCAGATTGTGTTTATGGAACATATCAGGTGTTTCAGAAGGTCCTGATACAATGTGTATACAGAAGTTTTCAGCTTATTCAGAATATCTTGTCAGATTGTGTTTATGGAACATATCAGGTGTTTCAGAAGGTCTTGATACAATGTGTATACAGAAGTTTTCAGCTGATTCAGAATATCTTGTCAGATTGTGTTTATGGAACATATCAGATGTTTCAGAAGGTCTTGATACAATGTGTATACAGAAGTTTTCAGCTGATTCAGAAGATCATGTCACATTGTGTTTATGGAACATATTAGCTGATTCAGAAAGTCCTGATACAATGTGTATACGGAAGTTTTCAGCTGATTCAGAGTATCATGTCACATTGTGTTTAAGGAACATATCAGCTTATTCAGAAGGTCCTGATACAATGTGTATACGGAAGTTTTCAGCTGATTCAGAATATCTTGTCAGATTGTGTTTATGGAACATATCAGGTGTTTCAGAAGGTCCTGATACAATGTGTATACAGAAGTTTTCAGCTTATTCAGAATATCTTGTCAGATTGTGTTTATGGAACATATCAGGTGTTTCAGAAGGTCTTGATACAATGTGTATACAGAAGTTTTCAGCTGATTCAGAAGATCATGTCACATTGTGTTTATGGAACATATTAGCTGATTCAGAAAGTCCTGATGCAATGTGTATACGGAAGTTTTCAACTGATTCAGAATATCATGTCACATTGTGTTTATGGAACATATCAGCTTATTCAGAAGGTCCTGATACAATGTGTATACAGAAGTTTTCAGCTGATTCAGAATATCTTGTCAGATTGTGTTTATGGAACATATCAGGTGTTTCAGAAGGTCCTGATACAATGTGTATACAGAAGTTTTCAGCTTATTCAGAATATCTTGTCAGATTGTGTTTATGGAACATATCAGATGTTTCAGAAGGTCTTGATACAATGTGTATACAGAAGTTTTCAGCTGATTCAGAAGATCATGTCACATTGTGTTTATGGAACATATTAGCTGATTCAGAAAGTCCTGATGCAATGTGTATACGGAAGTTTTCAGCTGATTCAGAATATCATGTCACATTGTGTTTATGGAACATATCAGCTTATTCAGAAGGTCCTGATACAATGTGTATACAGAAGTTTTCAGCTGATTCAGAATATCTTGTCAGATTGTGTTTATGGAACATATCAGGTGTTTCAGAAGGTCCTGATACAATGTGTATACAGAAGTTTTCAGCTGATTCAGAATATCATGTCACATTGTGTTTATGGAACATATCAGCTTATTCAGAAGGTCCTGATACAATGTGTATACGGAAGTTTTCAGCTGATTCAGAATATCATGTCACATTGTGTTTATGGAACATATCAACTTATTCTGAAGGTCCTGATACAATGTGTATACAGAAGTTTTCAGCTGATTCAGAATATCTTGTCAGATTGTGTTTATGGAACATATCAGGTGTTTCAGAAGGTCCTGATACAATGTGTATACAGAAGTTTTCAGCTGATTCAGAATATCTTGTCAGATTGTGTTTATGGAACATATCAGGTGTTTCAGAAGGTCTTGATACAATGTGTATACAGAAGTTTTCAGCTGATTCAGAAGATCATGTCACATTGTGTTTATGGAACATATTAGCTGATTCAGAAAGTCCTGATGCAATGTGTATACGGAAGTTTTCAGCTGATTCAGAATATCATGTCACATTGTGTTTATGGAACATATCAGCTTATTCAGAAGGTCCTGATACAATGTGTATACAGAAGTTTTCAGCTGATTCAGAATATCTTGTCAGATTGTGTTTATGGAACATATCAGGTGTTTCAGAAGGTCCTGATACAATGTGTATACAGAAGTTTTCAGCTGATTCAGAATATCATGTCACATTGTGTTTATGGAACATATCAGCTTATTCAGAAGGTCCTGATACAATGTGTATACGGAAGTTTTCAGCTGATTCAGAATATCATGTCACATTGTGTTTATGGAACATATCAGCTTATTCTGAAGGTCCTGATACAATGTGTATACAGAAGTTTTCAGCTGATTCAGAATATCTTGTCAGATTGTGTTTATGGAACATATCAGGTGTTTCAGAAGGTCCTGATACAATGTGTATACAGAAGTTTTCAGCTGATTCAGAATACCTTGTCAGATTGTGTTTATGGAACATATCAGGTGTTTCAGAAGGTCTTGATACAATGTGTATACAGAAGTTTTCAGCTGATTCAGAATATCATGTCACATTGTGTTTATGGAACATATCAGCTTATTCAGAAGGTCCTGATACAATGTGTATACAGAAGTTTTCAGCTGATTCAGAATATCTTGTCAGATTGTGTTTATGGAACATATCAGGTGTTTCAGAAGGTCCTGATACAATGTGTATACAGAAGTTTTCAGCTTATTCAGAATATCTTGTCAGATTGTGTTTATGGAACATATCAGGTGTTTCAGAAGGTCCTGATACAATGTGTATACAGAAGTTTTCAGCTTATTCAGAATATCTTGTCAGATTGTGTTTATGGAACATATCAGGTGTTTCAGAAGGTCCTGATACAATGTGTATACAGAAGTTTTCAGCTGATTCAGAATATCATGTCACATTGTGTTTATGGAACATATCAGCTGATTCAGAATATCATGTCACATTGTGTTTATGGAACATATCAGCTGATTCAGAATATCATGTCACATTGTGTTTATGGAACATATCAGCTGATTCAGAATATCTTGTCAGATTGTGAGTATGATAGATTTGCATTAAGCACAGCGGCATGATAAGCCTACATTTCATCCATTATTCGCTAAAGAAATGTTTATGTCATGTTTATTTATTTGGAGACTAGCTGAGCCCGCGGCTTCGTCCGCTTGGAATATTGACATTTTTCTGGTATATTTTTTGTTTTTTTTTTGGAATATAAACACCTTCGTTAGGGGATTTTACAAAACCCTACTTCACAGTAATGCTCTATACACAATATTAGTCGTATATCCTATAGGGGATGAAGCTTATAGGCTGCTAGGATTTCTAACACTTAGGGATTGTTAACCCCTGGCGGGTAAGTGTGTCTGGTAGACACAAGGGAAATATCATTGAAGTACGTATCTAGAATCTAGATGCTGACTGCTGCGAACATACTGTAATTTACCTCGCGAATCATAATTTAATTGTGGTTGCGAAACATAATTCTTAGGAATTAGAGGAATCCGAGGTATAAAAAAAGATATTATATTTATAATTATAATATATATTATTATAATAAATTAGTAATTAGAAATTTGTGTCCGGAGTAAACCCGCCTTCTAATGTTCCGATTTAGTTTATTTTTACAACACAGTCTTCTATTAAGATTACCAGAACGAATACCATGTTTCGTTGCAATACAAAAAAAAAAAAAAAAAATGCGGCCGGTGAAACCGGCATCTAAATCGGATAAGCCGTTTCTGAAATTAGCGTGGTTAGGTTATATTTCTATAGGTCATATAAATATAACCTATCTATAAATCAAGAACAATATAAATCTAACTGAAATGTATTTATAGTTTAACTAATAAGACGTGTTAACCTAATGTGAAAACAAAACAAATATACAATAGATATTTGATTGAAGGGCATTTTTTTTTTTTTTTTTTTTTTTTTTTGTTAACACTTTATAGCGATGTACATCTTACAGAAAGGCATATTTAAGAATTGGTTGGAGACAGAGAAACAAACCATATAACATCAATTACCTTCCGAGTACGACAGCCTACTATGTATCGAGAATCGATGCTCTAGTTCATTAAATACTCAACGTGATTCTTTACATTAGCTTAACGTTTTTATTTATGAACCGATTGACTCGACAGAAACACTAAATGTTAACTCAAGCTTACCTCAGGAGATATTTTAGCGAAAACTGTATGTACGAGGTAAGGTCCATAAGTTTCCGGCCTGTCCTGCTTCCCCTCCTTCAAACGTGCCGGGACCTGCACGCCTATGTCATGCCTGCTCACTCCATACCCATCGCCCGCACTTCCTCAGTCTTGTCAGTCAGTGTCCAGCCTTGAAGGAAACTCCCCATTTTTACAATGTTCAAACTCGAGTACCGTGCGGTAATTAAATTCTTTTGTAAAGAGGATTGTGTATATGGGCAGTCCGTCCCCTCGTATCCTCAGTGAAAGAATGGGAAAAATTATTTAAGTTAGGGAGAGAAAGTCTAGAAGATGACCCACTGTCGCCCATTGGAAGCTGTCACTTCTGAAACAATCCAACTTGTGGAATCTGAATTGCTGTCTGACCGGCGACTAAAACCCAAGGAAGTAGCAGCGAGGTTAGGGCTTTCAAAACCAAGTGTTTTGAGGAACATTTGCATATGAACAAGGTTAGTGCAAGATGGGTTCCAAAAATTCTTTCAGCTGATCAAAAACAGGAACGAGTTCACAGCTGCAATGAATTTTTACGCGAGTATAATGTCGACCAAAGGAATTTATTGGACTCAATTGTAACTGGGGATGAGACAATGGTTCTATATTATTACCCACTCAGCAAAAGAGAGTCCATGGAATGGAAAAGACCAGGAGAAGCGCCTCCTTTAAAGGCAAAAGTCACACAGCCAACAAAAAAGGTAATGGCCACAATTTTTTGGGAGTGTAAAGGAATACTACTCATAGATTTTAAAAAAGGAATACCACAATGAATGGTGAGTATTATGCAGCCCTACTTCAGCGGTTACGAGACGCCATTAAAGAGAAGAGGCGAGGGAAGTTAAGCAGAGGTGTCCGCCTCCTTCACGACAATGCCTCCTTCCACACAGCATTGATTCCCAAGTCCGCTGTGAAGGACTGTGGATTCCAAGAAATCTCTCATCCACCCTACAGCCCAGACTTGGCCCCTAGCGATTTCTACCTTTTCTCAAAGTTAAAATCTGACCTTCGTGGAAGGCGATTTAACACCGAGAGCTCCAAGCAGCAGTGGAAGAACATGTTTTTAACAAAGAAGAAAATTATTTTTTTCATGGTATAGAAATGTTGCCAAAGCGTTGTATTAAGTGTGTTGAACTTAGAGGAGAATATATTGAAAAACAGTAAAACCAGTTATTTTCTTTCACCTTTCCTTCTATCCCAGGCCGGAAACGTATGGGCCTTACTACGTAAATAGCATAAACCGTTTCTAAGATTAGCGTGCACAGAAAAACAGACATTGATTTGTACAATTTTATTCTACTTATAGATGACCCATTGCATTGGAAGTTCATGAGAAACTGTTGGAGTACAATGAGGGATATATTGATTTTACAACGGCCTGATTGGCATTCCTAATTCGAGGAGTATTAATAAGAAAATGGGAGACCAATCCAGGCCAAATACCATTTCTCAATCCGATTTCTCGCTTGCTATTCGAGGTCCAAGTAAGGGAATCCCCATGCCCATAAATATGCTGATTTGAATATTGTAATTCGTACAGAAAAGCATACGCGCCCCCTGAGGGATGATGTATCTAACTTGGTCTTGTTGGTTCGTAGACCGGGGAGTTGGAGGGAAGTGTGGGTGTATTATAAGACAGGGGTGATAAAATATTCCATGAGAAGGGGGGGGGGCGCTGTCCCCTCGAGAGAGACGAATGGCAGTTTAATAGAGGCCCCACGAATAGATGAATAACTGGATAATATGATGGATTATATCAACATACAGGTGTGTATATATATATATATATATATATATATATATATATATATATATATATATATATATATTCAGACACTTCCACAATGGTTACTTAAGTGTTAACTTTGGTCTTACTCTGCCTCCCGGCACTTTCATTGCTGACGAAGGCTACCAAAGAGTAGCCGAAACGTCCTGAATATAGATTTTTTTTACAATATATATATATATATATATATATATATATATATATATATATATATATATATATATATATATATATATTGAAACAGGTGTTTGGGCTAAAACAGGAAATACACAAAACAATTTTGCTCTATAATTCTAACTAAAATTGGCCTTCATATCGCTACATTATGAACAAAATTACAATGAATACATTCAAAGTAGTCCTACAAATATGAACATTGGAAGTGGCTTTGGAAACTAATCAAGTTGGAATCAAAAATTTACGTTTTATACAAGTGGAAGCTAAAGAAGTGCACAAACACCATTGCTCTTACTCGACGACGACAAGTAGCTTACTAATACTTAGTATATTCAATTATATAAGGTATGATTCCTACATTCTCCACATTACATTAAGACCACTTTACTCCGGCTATGAACAGTGGAAGAGCATAAGTTCTTTGTGCTACTGTATTCGTAGCACAATAATTACGAAGACTGAGATGAAGTAAGCCGTCTTGCTTTCATGTATAAAATTATAACCTTTTTAGATCATAACCTTTTTATTACTAATTATGCATTTTAAAATATAGCATATAATTGAATGTTGAATATTTGATCGTATTTCATGTAATCGGGAGAATATATTATGAGCAATATTACAACAAGAGCTTCAAAGAATGCTGCTCGCAAAAATACTTCATCTTTGCCAGACAATACGGAGAATGAGGATGCTTTGAAAATTGTTTGTACAATATGTGGGCAATCATTTCCCACATATTGTACAAACAAGAAATTAGAGGTCTTCGGACTCACACAGCAAAAAAACACCACACAGAGGCCAACGAAGCAAAACGTGAGTCCTTGTTTAAGTCATCTAATTCTTCAGGAAAGGAAAACCAGGATAAAATATTAGATGAAAATGTTAAATTAAAACTACAAGAATGGTGTACGGAGTTTAAAAGAATAAAACATAACATTACTAACTTCAATCCTATAGGCTATGATAAACTAGTTACAAATTTTTTAAAATTCCTTAAAGAGGCAAATAATACCTTACCAGGACCAAAACACCCAGCAATAAGGTATTTTAAAATGAGAAAAAATAATAAATCTGAGAATAAAGGTAAGGGTGCTAGTGAATCGTCCAACCCCCAGAGGGCAAACAAAGCAGCAAGAGCGAAACGTGCTGAGCAGTATAACTATGAACTAGCTTAGTACAACTAGTACAATCGAAGGAAGAAGGTCGTTAATCAAATTATGAATGCGGATTCAACAGCAGAGCATTTTAAATGGACGTTTGAGCATGAGAAGCCTTGCATTAGAGAAAGCTACACGGAGAGTGTTACAAGTCCCAACTTGATGAACATCGACCTGAAGATAGTCCACAATGCCATCAAAAGGACTTCAATGGACACCTCTCCAGGACCTGAGGGAGTGCTAATTAGGACTATAAAGTGCCTGGGTGTGGCTCATATTCTCAAGGATATTACAGAGATACTGCTGAAGACTGGGTACGTCCCAGAAGCACTCAGACAAGGCCGAACGATTTTGATCTATAAAGGTATAGGCCCTGTAGAAGAGATTGGTTCATGGAGACCCGTGACGATCTATTCCATAGTCAGGAGAATCACCGAAAAGGTGCTAGATCACGAGCTAAAGCAACAGGTTACCTTTCACTCTAGCCAAAGAGGATTCATTAAAGGGTTACCTGGTTACCATGTCAACACTCGCATCATCCAAGCGATATTGAATGAATCTGCAAAGAGAAAAGATGATTGTGTTCTAGCAATTTTAGATGTAACGGGAGCATTCGACAATATCGGCCATAAGCATATTTGGAAGTCGTTGGAAGCTCAGGGAATATCTCCAGACCTTATGAATGCTATCTCCGCCTTGCTCTGCAACAATGAAATAAGAGTTGCCTCCGGTATGAAACAAACGGACCCTATAATGGTTACGCGAGGCGTGCCACAAGGAGGTCCACTTTCGCCTGCACTCTTCATATTAGGAATCGACCATCTATATAAAGAAGTATGCGAACCAAACTTCGCTAATGAATTTGGCTACAAGTTGCATGACAGTGCGGACAGAGTAATTCTCACGGGGTTTGCTGATGATCAAGCCGTGACAGCGTGCAATGTCAATGCTGCTACGCGCACAATTAATATTGTTACGCGGATCTTCAGGGGATATTGGCTTGTTTATAAATGCCCGAAAGAGTTCCGCCATAGTGATGCAAAAAGGCATACTTGAAAAAAGAAAACTAATCCTAGAGAACGGGGACGAAATAGATTCAATTAAAGATGGCGCAAAAATAAAATATCTAGGTTGCAATTTCGCCAAGGAGCTTGAAGTTAACGAAAATGGGATACTCAAAATAAACGAAAATTTAAGCAAGCTTACTTCGTCAAACGTATTAAGAGGTGATCAGAAGCTGAATATTATAAATTAGTATGTTGCCCCTTGATGAAATTACGTCCTACATTTCTAGAAGGTGTCGATGTCATAATAAGAAGAAGCTTCAAAGCCATTCTTGGTCTCCCTGCAAACACCTGCAGTGCAATGTTGTATGCTCCTCGAAGATTCAGAGGTCTAGGTCTTCTAAAATGTCAATGGGAAGCTCCACTGCAACACTGGTCGATCGCTCAGAAGTTGGATCGAATATCGGATGGAATTTTTCGGACGATCTTCGATTATGATAAAGAATCGACTGAATGTATCGGCAGATTAAATATGGACATCAGAGACCTACCTGAAGACCACAGCATTAGACAAATTAGGAGATCTCTGCGTGAGAAGTCTTTTGAGGAATGGACTCAATGCAAATGGCAGGGCATTGGAGTGACCCATTTCAGAGATTGTCCAAAGAGCAATAAATTCATTTACGACAAAAAACTCCTGTCCGGCTCTGAATGGACTAACGCTCTGAAATTAAATGTCAATTATGCCCCACTGCGTGGCGTCCCTGGTGTAGCAGGAGCAGCTGATATTGGACCCCTTTGTCGTAAATGCGGCAGAGAGCCTGAAACTCCAGCCCATGTGCTGGGTAGTTGTCCAAACAGTATGCTCCGGGTTACTCGGCGACACCACAATGTGAAGCACAGGCTGATAGCTGTCCTTGAAGATAAAGACGAGTGTCATGAAGAAGTATACGCCATAGACGACCAAGGTTCTTCAAGATACGCTGACATCGTCGCATTCCCCCAGAATAGTACTACAGCCTACGTTCTTGACCCCACGATCAGATTCGAGAATAATGATCCTGAGCAGGCAGAATCCATAGACAGAGGAAAGAAAGGAATATATTCAAAATGCGTGAAGTACCTTGAAGATAAATTCCATGAAAAATATGGGTCGAGGAACTACGTTATTAAGGGTTTATGGTTCGGCACGAGAGGCACAGTTCCGAAAATGACGTCCAATTATCTGGAAGAACTAGGAATCCCTCCAGAAAACCTTCCTGTTTTAGCCGAGTCAATACTAATTGACTCGCTAGGCATAATAAGCCAACACATATACAGGAATTGATTAAATAAATTCCTTTCAATTTTTTTTAGGCTGAATAGCTTTACTTAACTTAACTTCAGTTAACATTAACTTATTTTCTTTATTACTCCTATAAAGAAAAAAAATGGTGTTCCAGAAATATGATCTCTTTTGAAGAAATGTTTTCACCACTTTATAATGAACAGGACTGTGATTTGAATCATCAATCAGAAATCAATACCAAACCTGGAGGATCAGCATGCAGTGTTGCCAGCAACCCAACGAAGTTGGGCAGCCCACTTTATTAATTAATTCATTTTAATAAAGTTTTCTTCTTCTTCTTCTATATATATATATATATTTATATATATATATACAACAATAGTTTGTTCAAGTCATTTCCAATACAACAAGAAGTTATAAACAACTTTAATATTTTCTAATTAACAAGAATTCACTATTTGTATGGATAAAAACGACGCAAAATAGTTCTTTATGCTATGCAAATATCGAGGTTACTATAAGTGCTACAACCGGTCAGTGCGCAAGTGAATTGTCAGACTCACGGGAACTGCGTCATCTTAGCGAATTTACATTTTACTCACATTTGCAAAACTTTCAATAGAAACAGTTAATGTTTTTTTGTTTTTTGTTTTTAGCGCGGTTCCTCCCTCCCCCATAGGGAGGAACCCCGCTTATAAGGTTGATACAATGAAACAATCCGGAAGTGCCGACAAGAAAATTTCGCGTTTCAGAACCCCTAGAGACCGAAAATAATGGTGGCTCAAATTTGTATATATATATATATATATATATTTGTCTGTTCGCTCATTTCTGGCTTCCCTGATGGTCCGATTTTGATGAAATTTGGTACAAAAATCTGTCGTCCAATTTGAAAGGTCAAGTTCGTTAACCAGCAAAATCCGCCCACTGGAAGATGGCGTTTGGGGCGAAATTCGCGCAAAAAAAATCGTAACGCTTACGTTTTTGAGTTCATAAGCTTGTAAGGACTCTTTTTATATGCTTCTTGGGCTAGCAAAACGAATGAAACCATTTTCAAGGCGATAGTTTTAACCGTTTTTGAGAAAATTGGAAAAATAGTTTTTGAATGCCGTTTTTGGTTTGGGTACTTAGAATCACGGGAGATTCAGTTGAAACATTATCTGCATGTTCTTCTTTCATTAAAACTAATATGTTGAAAGTTTTGTTACGTTTGGAGTTAAGGAAGGGTTAGAATAAAATATTTTATTAACAGACATGAAAAGTTTTGGGAACTTTGTATACTTTCATTAATATCTCGAACACGATTGGGAAATCGTGGTAAGTAGATAGAAACTATTTGAAAGCTTACTAAAGTTTCTACAAAAAAGATTCTAAAACTATTTTTGATTAGGTTATGTCAATCGGAGAAATAAGTGCTTAAATCTTCAAATACGTCTGTTTTTTTCTTATGAACGGGTTTTTGTCGTTCTTTTTGTAATTTTTGTCTCTTTCCCTTGGTTTTTTATTGCTTTTTATTTTTGTAATTTCTTATGTTGGGAAAATGTATTTGTATGTAAAACAGGATAGGAAAAATGAGACCAATTTTCTGTTGCTAGAAATAATGAAAATTTTGGGAACTTTGTATACTTCCATTAATATCTTGAAAACGATTGAAAATCTTGGGAAGCGAAAGGTTACCATTCGAAAGCTTACTAAATGGTCTACAAAAAAGGTTTTGAGGAAAGTTTTGAATAAGCAATGTCAATCGGATGAAATAAGTGCTTAAACTTTGAAGTAATTGATTTCGTTTATTTCATACGGTTCTTTTGGTCTGTTTTTATTCCTATTTTTTCATTTCTTATGGTTGGATAATGTATTTGACAATAAAACAGATTAATTAAAATAAGAAAAACAATTCATTGTTAGAAATATATCAAACTGTACCGTATGAAATGTCAGTTTTTGATTTGCCGATTTCCTTCAAATGTCTTGAAACTGTCGAGGCTCCTAATCCGAGTTCTTTGGCATATTCCCTATTGTTTGCTATTGCTTATAGTAGTCAAATGTATTTGCCAATAACACAGGATACGGGCGCTAATGACGCAGAAGTAGATGCGCCGTAAAAAAAAGAAAAAAAAAAAAAAAAAAAAAAAAAAAAAAAAAAAAAAAAAAAAAAAAAAAAAAAAAAAAAAAACAGGATACGTAAAATTAGAATATTTTATTTTTGCGGAATCTTGGGATTCTCAGATCCCGTATGAATATCTATTAGGCCCTCTTCGTATATTTTCATTAATATCTCAAAAAGGGTTAGGAAATCGTGGAAAAATGTTTTGAAGAAATGTTTGATGGGGTCGTCACATTAGGAGAAATAAGTGCTTAAAACTTCCATTTATTTAAACGGATCTATTTGTGTGTTTCCCGCAGTTTTTTCAGTGCTCGTCATTTTTGTAATTTCTTATAGTAGTCAAATGTATTTGTCAGTAAACAGGATACGTATAATTAGAAGCAATATTTTGTTTGTTAGAATTCGAAGATGCCGTACGAATATCTAGATATTACCTGTGGGTTAATATGTTTTTTGAGTTGAAGCTTTAAAGCCTCAACAGGAATATTTGTGTAATCACCCTTCACAGTTAATTTATTAGAATCATGAGTGACCGTTTTTGTGTTACAACTAACAATCTTTGAAAACGAAGTTTAACTATCCTTGTTATTGTTATTTTCCTTCTGTTTGGCCGAAATTTTCTATTCGTGGTGTAATTCTCCTTGAATTTTTTGACTAGATCAAGAACCTATTTTAAGCACTCTTAAATTCCTTAATTTAATTCAGGAAGTTTATCAAGCTTGACATAATCACTTTTGGGTTAATACGGGTGGTCTATACCGAGTCCTTTGTTTGTAAACACAAAGAGCTTTCTGAGTAACGGTAAAGGGCAGTAAAAGTATATGACGACTACCTGGAAGTAGACCCTGCATACAGAGAATTGCAATACGAGACCTCATTCATTCTTTCACCAGCTACCGTGTTACACCTTAGATCTGTTTATATTGTTTTACTCAGTGTGAACAAGTGTTGAAAGTGCCTAAAATTTTATATTTTTATTCCTTGTTATTTTTTAATTGCTTAGAGTTGGATAATGTATTTGAAAATAAAACAGGTTAAGAAAAATAAGAAATCAATTTAATGTTAGAGATATGGATTTCCAAGATTTAGCTTTTTAACTGCCTAGCGTCCTTCCTAGGGAGGGTTGTTTGTCTTTGAATTTGGTACTTAGAATTATGGGATACAGTTGAAACATTTTCTGCGTGTTCGAATTTCATCAACACTAATATGTTGAAATTTTTGTTACGTTTAGGGTAAAGGAAGAGTTAGAATAAAATATTTTATTAACAGACAAAAAAAGTTTTGGTAACTTTGTATACTTTCGTTAGTATCTCGAAAACCGTTGACAATCTTGTGAAGCGGAAGATTACCATTCGAAAGCTTACTAAATGCTCTACAAAAAAGGTTCTGTACATGGACGTATATAAAAACAATTTCGGGGGGGGGGGGCTGAGACCATTTCTAGGGTATGGAATACTAAATATTTAGAGCTTGGAATAGTTTTAGGCAACTAAAACGCTATTACACGTAAAATAAAATATGTTTTGTGAACTAAGTGATCTTATTTAATTTATTTTTAAGGGTTTTACGAGAAGTTTTCATCATTAATTCAAAATTTCGGGACGGGGCTGCAGCCCCCTCAGCCCCCCCCCCCCACCCTCATATATGCCCATGCTTCTGTATCCTCTAGAAAGGCTTTATTAGGCATATTTTGTATTGATTTATAGAGCTTTGCTTTAGAATGAGAGCCGGATTGTGTAATTTACGCATCTGTGTAAAAGTTAGTTACTGTCGGTGTCCCTGACGCCTTAATATCACTTTTATTCGAGATATTCGACAGGATTTTGACAATTTTCACGAGATATATAAAAAAAAAATAAGTTTATTTCTTTTCTAAGCTTATCAAATGGCACTAGGGACATGAACGGAACCGCGCTAAGATGCTGCAGTTCCTGCGAGTCGGACTTTTTTTAAATGGTGCTTCTACTACTGAGGTCATTAACACCATTTTATAAGTCTCACATTTTTATAGGAAACCCGATGTGGCAGTTTATAACTGCTTAGGAATACAATTATTATTTAAACTATTTACATTGGTTCTTCCTTTTAAATATGTACCGTGAATCTTAATCCTATAAATAAGCATAAATATACAATATTATTTACATTCACATAAACGCAGCCACTCAATAAATACAGACATACGTTCATATAAAAAAATAATAAAAATATACCGAATTCGGGATTACAAAGACTTTTAGAACTAATAAATAAAATATTCGATAGCGGCAAATTCCCGACGACCTGGAAGGAATCAATTATTGTCCCAATATTAAAACCTCATAAGGATAAGACTGAACCCGAAAGTTATAGGCCGATTGCTTTAACAAGTTGTATATCGAAGATATTCGAACGAATGTTAAATAAACGCCTATTATGGTTTATTGAAAAGAATAACTTACTATCGGGGTTTCAATGTGGATTCAAAAGAAAATATTCTACAATAGATCACATATTGAACCTCGAGAGTGCGATACTTAATGCCTTCATGAACACTAGCCTTTTCATTCGATATTCGAAAAGCTTTCGACTGTGTCTGGCGTCGGTCTATCCTTACTAAACTTGCAGATTGGGGAATTCAACGGAAAACTTTGAAGATCGTTTCTGAATGCCTTTCAGAAAGAACCTTTCGAGTAATGCAAGGGAGTTATATATCGGGCCCTGAAGTAAAAGAGAACGGAGTTCCGCAGGGCTATGTACTAAGCACTACATTGTTTAAACTTGGGATTGATAGCATTCAAAAATACATACCAAATGTGTCTTACTGTCTGTTTGTCGACGATCTGCTCATTTATGAAAAATCAACTTCCTTTCGGACCGCAGAATATTCTATCCAACGTAAAATAGATTCTTTAGAAAACTGGAGTAGAACAATCGGCTTAAACTTCTCTAGTGAAAAAACAAAATGCATAGTCTTCACAAAGAAGAGAAACCATCCAGTCCCACAGATTACACTTAAACAAGAAATTATATCTCTTACACAACTACATTAAAATTCCTTGGCATTACATTTGATCAAAAACTCACTTGGGTACCACATCTTAAAGCAACGGCTGAGAAATGTAAGAAGTCACTAAACATCCTAAAAATAATAAGTACCACAAAATGGGGAGCAGACAGGAAAACTATGCTTATGTTTTATCGCTCCTTTATAAGATCTGTACTAGATTATGGATGTGTGGCTTATGGATCAGCAAGAAGTGGTGCTTTACAAATCCTAGACACCATACACAACACAGGTCTTCGTCTCTCAATAGGAGCTTTCAGGAGTAGTCCTAATGTTAGTTTGTAACAGGAACTTTAAGTGATATTTTCATTTAAAACCCTATTACACTACCTTTACACATACATTTAAACATATACAATCAAACAAGCTGATTTCCTAGTGAGACAAAATTCAGAAGATGCTGCTCACTGTGTTATTGCCAAGAAGCGGAACACTGTTTAAATTAAATAAATAAATATAACCTTCCTTTTCCTCAAGAACAGACAGACAGGTGGTAGATAATTTTGACCTAGCCTCCGACACTCCTGTATCAAGTCCAACCTGTGTGCAAAGTTTGATCAAAATCAGTCAGACGGTGTGAATTTGTATGAAGAAGAAACATAGAGACAGACAGCTGGTAGATGTTTTTGATCTACACTACGGGACTCTCCGGATCAAGACCTATCTGTGATACCAGTTAGGTCAAATCGGTCAAACGGTGTGAATTTGTATAAAGAACAAACAGCTGGTAGATGTTCAGAAACCGGGTTGGTTTGAAACTCGAAATATTCTAAAGGATGTGTTCGAAAGCTTATTACATTTCCTTGCTTAATACGATTTTTATACGGGTTCTTATTCTGATAAATGAGAGATGCTTAAATGGAATAATTTTCTTTTTCCTGTATTCGTTCCTATGAGTTTCCTTCATATAGAGATTTCGTTTTACATTTTATCAAGTGTATACATTGTTCACGAAAAATTAATAGCAAAACAGTAACTCTGCTCTTGTAAAGTAATATACGAGAATGTATAGTAAAATTAAGTATTTATTGAACTTATGTATGTACTTAGTTGAAACAATGTAGTGCTTAGTACACAGCCCTGCGGAACTCCGTTCTTCAAACGATCTTCAAAGTTTTCCGTTGAATTCCCTAATCTGCAAGTTTAGTAAGGATAGACCGACGCCAGACACAGTCGAAAGCTTTTCGAACATCGAATGAAACGGCTAGTAGGTACTCTTTGTTCATGAAGGCATTAAGTATCGCACTCTCGAGGTTCAATATGTGATCTATTGTAGAATATTTTCTTTTGAATCCACATTGAAGCCCCGATAGTAAGTTATTCTTTTCAATAAACCATGCTAGGCGTTTATTTAACATTCGTTCGAATATCTTCGATATACAACTTGTTAAAGCAATCGGCCTATAACTTTCGGGTGCAGTCTTATCCTTATGAGGTTTTAATATTGGGACAATAATTGATTCCTTCCAGGTCGTCGGAAATTTGCCGCTATCGAATATTTTATTTATTAGTTCTAAAAGTCTTTGTAATCCCGAATTGGGTATATTTTTTAACATCCCATAAACAGTGCCGTCAGGTCCTGGTGAGGTGTTTTTTGTCCGGGAATGTGCATCTGTAAGTTCGTGTAGAGAGAATGGATCATTTAGTGGCTGACAGTGATTATATTCTATAGGTATTGGAGTCCGTTCTACGTGATATTTGTTAGTAAGAAAGTTTCTGTCATAGTTGGATGAACCTGAAGTCGAATGAAAATGTTTGGCTAGGACTTGGACTATCTCTTGTGGGTCAGTTGTTAGTACATAATCGACTTGATTACTGTTATTGGTGTTCTGAATTTTTTGTTTTGGATCTTTTGAATATTTTGCCAGATAATTTGAGTTGGCGTGTTTTGATTAAGAGATGTTAAAAAACCTATCCAGCATCTCCTTTTAGATTCGGTTATTACTCTCCGGGATCTTGCTTTCGCTTTCTTATAATAAATAAGATTTTCAGTGGATGGACTTTGGGAGAAAATTTTGAAAGCTCTACGGCGTTCTTTGACAGCTGACTTGCAATTCTCGGTCCACCAAGGGACAGGGTGTTTCTTAGTTATTCGGGAACTTGTGGGAATGGATACGGCCGAAGCAGATATAATTAGACTGGTAAATTCTTCTATAGTAGAAGCAGAGGTGATATTGTCCTCTATGTACGTTTGGAATTTAGACCAGTCTGCTTTCTTTAAATTGTGCTTTGGTATAGTTTGCAAAATTGGAGGTTGTCTATAAAATTTAACACGGAGGGGAAAATGATCACTGTTGAAACTGTCAATACTCACCTCTAGATTAATATTCATGTAAATATCAGGTCTACAAGTAACAATATGAATATTTGTAAGAGTTCCTGTGCGTGGACAGAGGTGGGTAGGTCGTGAGCAGTAAATTGGAATGATATCCCACTTTTTAAGGACATCATTAATCTTCTGACCTTATGCATTATTAGCCGAAGCTCCCCAATTAGTGTGCTCGGCATTTATATCACCCAGGAGGAGAAGAGGTCTGGGAAGCAGCGATATCAAATCATCTAATAAGTGAGTATTGACAGGTTCCCTAGGTGGCAGATAGAGACTGCAGACAGTTATCTTACTAAATTTTCATTTGTAAGATTGTCTGTAGGTGTGTTTGTGTTTGAAGGTTAGAGTATTGTACCTGCTGATTTCCTAGGAGGGAGTTCAGAGGACACTGTTGCTTTGCCGGGGGATGATCCAACGTTCTTCAACTTCTCAGTCGTCTGGGTTTTTTCTTTTTTCGTTGGTGCTTCTGCATTGAGTCTTGGCGCGGTTCCTGCTCTGTGAAGTAGCTCCAAGGTCTCCAATCGCTTAACTATTGCCTGTACAGTTTGGAGAACGACTTGAAGAGAATCTTCTTTGATGGAAGGTAGGGAATCTTTACTGGATATGTTCGCGTAGGATTTCTCAGTATTCAATGTGTTTACTTTCTTCTTGACCTCCCAGTAAGAAAGCTTCTGTAACACCATGAACTTCCGTAAACTAGACTCCTCTTGATATTTCTTGCAGTTCATGCTTCGGACTCTATGAGCACCTCCACATGTTGGACAGATTATTGTCTTGCATTCCCCATCATGTTTTGCCTCTGAGCATCCTCCACATATTTCTGGTTTCTCGCAGGAAGTTGCTAAGTGGTTATATGTTTGGCACCTGTAACAGATGGTAGGGCGAGGGATGCATGGGCGGATGGGTACTACAAGGTAGCCCAGTCTTATTTTCTCTGGAAGAAATTCTTCATTACATTTTGAAGGTTATAGTCTTAGCGAAACTTTAATACACTTTTTATTATTATTGGTATGCTCCGAAAATTTGAATATAGAGGTTCGAATGTGCTAAAAACCAATCTGAAATCCGTTTTGAATTCAAAAATTGTTTTATTACTGTTATACTGAACTTTATAGTAGCCATTATTTAGCCAAAATATTCACGTTTAAGTTTTTGTCGAGTGTAAATTAATTTTTCCATTCCTTTTGAGAGAATAACGAGAACATAGTGTCTAGCCCCATCAATTCATCTTCTTTTTGCAAAACATTATTTGGAACATTAAACAAACTGGGATTTTCTCAATTATATTTATGCAATTCATATATCTCTATCACCAGTGATGAGCATAATTTTATTTAGAAATTAAAATACGAAGTTACTTGTAATTTACATATTTCTAATCACAAATGTAAATAAATTCGTATACATAGGTTTAAATAGAATTTATTTATATATTATTTATATAGAATTTATGTATATACACTTATATTAAATACATAAATATAAATAAAATTTCGTTCCCAAATTTTCCCGAGGATTAGCGGCGAGACATGCTCATACCAGGGAGTGCTCCTATTGCTGAGCTCCCGAGGATTAACGGCAAGACTTGGTCATACCAGGGAGTGCTCCTATTGCTGAGCTCCCGAGGATTAACGGCAAGACTTGCTCATACCAGGGAGTAATCCTATTGCTGAGCTCCCGAGGATTAACGGCAAGACTTGCTCATACCAGGGAGTGCTCCTATTGCTGAGCTCCCGAGGATTAACGGCAAGACCTGCTCATACCAGGGAGTGCTCCTATTGCTGAGCTCCCGAGGATTAACGGCAAGACTTGCTCATAACAGGGAGTGCTCCTATTGCTGAGCTCCCGAGGATTAGCGGCGAGACCTGCTCATACCAGGGAGTGCTCCTATTGCTGAGCTCCCGAGGATTAACGGCAAGACCTGCTCATACCAGGAAGTACTCCTATTGCTGAGCTCCCGAGGATTAGCGGCGAGACCTGCTGATACCAGGGAGTGCTCCTATTGCTGAGCTCCCGAGGATTAGCGGCGAGACCTGCTCATACCAGGGAGTGCTCCTATTGCTGAGCTCCCGAGGATTAACGGCAAGACCTGCTCATACCAGGGAGTGCTCCTATTGCTGAGCTCCCGAGTATTAACGGCAAGACCTGCTCTTACCAGGAAGTACTCCTATTGCTGAGCTCCCGAGGATTAACGGCAAGACCTGCTCATACCAGGGAGTGCTCCTATTGCTGAGCTCCCGAGGATTAGCGGCGAGACCTGCTCATACCAGGGAGTACTCCTATTGCTGGGCTCCCGAGGATTAGCGGCGAGACCTGCTCATACCAGGGAGTGCTCCTATTGCTGAGCTCCCGAGGATTAGCGGCGAGACCTGCTCATACCAGGGAGTACTCCTATTGCTGAGCTCCCGAGGATTAGCGGCGAGACCTGCTCATACCAGGGAGTACTCCTATTGCTGAGCTCCCGAGGATTAGCGGCGAAACCTGCTCATACCAGGGAGTGCTCCTATTGAATATCATTCTTATACTTTCTTATTCAGACTTTTTCTTTCTTTTTTTCTCTCTCTCTCTCTTTCTCACTTTACTTGTTTTTATTTAACACTTTCTTAAGTTCATTTAGTCCTAGTTCTTAGTGCTTTAATAGCGCTATGAATATGGAAGAAGATTTTGAAAATAAACCACCCGATATTACTTCTTTGTTTAACATGAAGCTGAAATGGTCGAAGAAATTTGTTATAATGAAAATTAATGATGATATTGACCAATTAGGCTTTAATAAGTATAGCCCATTTAAGGTGTGTAAATTTATTAAAGGCTACGCACCAAAAAAACAAATAAAATTTTTAAGGAATGGAACTATCCTGCTTGAAATTAGTGAGTCAAAAGATTTAATAAATCTAGGTAACAACGCTAGCTTTGACAATAAGCCTACTTCTTTTATTGCTCACAATACTCTAAATTATTCCCGTGGGGTAATTTCATGTTTTCAATTGTCAAACTGCTCTGATGAGGAAATATTATCAGAGGTGAGTGACCAAAGTAGTTAGGATGACCAAAAATATCAGAGGTGTTAGAACATTAATTAACTCATGGGCCCTAATGTTTGAAAAACACCACCTGCCCGAGCACGTCACATTTGACTTCCTTCGGGTCAAAGTACGACCATTTGAGCCTCACCCTATGCAATGTTTCAACTGCTTTAAATATCGTCATGTAACAAATAATTGTTCAGTTAAATTATGCGGGAAATGTGGTAGTACTGGTCATAAAGCTGAAACATGTGAAAATGAAATAAAATGTGTTAATTGTGGTAATAATCACCCCGCATGGACTCGTACATGCCCTGTTTATGTAAAGGAAAAAGATATCCAAATTATTAGAGCTCAACAACGCACTACCTTTAAGCAGGCCGAAGCAATTTATAATCAAAGAAATAATTTAATTGATGGAAATTCTTCAACTTCATACTCAACAGTAACGGCATCTCAAAATATTGTAGACAACTTAAGTAGTCAAATAGAGAAATTGGTTGGTATCATCGGTACTTTATCAAATAAAATTACTTTTTTGGAAGAAAAAATTAATAAAAATAATGCTTCTGGATCGTCTGTTGACAAAACTTTTAATCACGATTTAAATATATGTTCTAAAAATAACTCACAAAATCTAACTAAGAAACAAGTATCCCAACCGAATTTTGATATCAATAAAAACAAAAATTTAAATGAAGAACAATCTAATAGTACAATCCAAACTGAAAAAATCCGGGAACCAAAAAATTTTAAACGACCTCTTTCCAGACCTTCTACCTCATCGACTTTAGATTCGACTGATAATTTAAATCCAAATAAAATTCCCCTGAATCCCCCCTCACAGAAGTTTAAAAAAAAATAATTTCTTACTCATAAGAACAAAAGACTTAACACATATGTGTATATGCATGTATGTATATGTGTATACATTTATATGTATGTATACTTGTGTATTTTTGGATATGCATGTGTGTGTGTGTGTGTGTGTGTGTGTGTGAGTGTGCAATTTTTGTTGTTGTTTACTTCTTTTTTTCCTTTTTTTTAAACGTAATATATGATCATAACACAATGGAATATAAATGGTTTATCTTCCCACCGCGCTGAGTTAGAATACTTCATAAAGCATACCCATTCATTCGTCGTATGTATTCAGGAAACACACCTTAATCCAAAATTTCCATTCAACTTCCGAAATTATACGAATTACCGGAAAGACTTCACTGGTGGAATACGATCGTCTGGAGGTGTTTGTATTTTAGTTCACAATGATGTACCGAGTGAAACTATAGTTGTTAACTCAAATCTACAGATTGTAGCCACTAGAATCTATTCACCATTTCCTATTACCTTATGCAGTATTTATCTTCCGCCTGGCAGCGATTTTTCACACAATGAATTGAGAAATGTATATTCTCAATTACCCCCAGCTTTATTGATATTAGGTGATTTTAATGCTGAAGGTGCAGGAGCTGGTATACTCTGTCAAGACCGCCAGTACATGTTTTCCCTCTCCCCACTCTGCTCTAGTTTTACTGCTGAACTCCTAGCGATTTATAAAGCCCTATGTATCTTTGTATCTCCCTCTCCATCTATTGTCATATGTACCGACTCGCTCTCCTCCTTAAGCTATTCAAAATTTCTATACTAACAATTCTCTACTTATCGATATATTAAATGAAATTAACGATTACTGAATAAAAGACCGAAGAACTATTTTAATATGGATACCTGGTCATTGTGACATTAAAGAAAATGTAAATGTGGATAAAATTGCAAAACATGCTATTCTTAAAAGCATAACATATTCACAAGTCCCATTCTCTGGCCTTAACCCTATAGTGAAAAATAAAGCGTATGACTTATGGTATGAAGAGTGGAACAGCATGGAACTTGGTGAAAAGTTGCGGGAAATAAAGAGTGAGGTATGCAGCTGGAAATGTTCAATCCGTGAGAGCAGGCGTGAAGAGGTTATTCTAAGTAGACTAAGAATTGGACATTGAAATCTCACAAATGGTTACCTGATGGCAGGGGAGTCTGAACCTCCTCTATGTTCAACTTTTAATGTCCGTCTTGCAATAAAACATATTTTCACGGAGTGTATTCGATACAGTGAAGAAAGAGAAAGGCTCGGTTTTCCCACGGACATGCGAGAAGTATTTGGTAAAGGTTCTGAGTACATAGATAAATTATGTTATTGGCGGGTGTCCGGGAGGGGGTGGGTGGTGGACGTCTGGTTGTTGGTGGGGAGTCAGGCCGACTTATTCTGGACTGTAGACCCACTGGGTCATGCTAGCTCTGGAGATCTGGAGGTGGCACTTACATGCAGATCTCCTTCAGGAGCTTGGCTATCTTATCTAGATTGCGGATTACCGCTGTATTGTCATAGAGGGTATTCCGTTCATTCAGGGTATTTTTACGTGTTCTGGAAGGTTATGTGCAAAAAATTTAAATTTTGTTTTTAATTTAAGATAATACAATATCCATGTATATTCTTAGAAAAACGAAGCTCTCTTCGTTTCAAAGAACCAAAGGACGCGAAAATTTGATTTTCTCAAAAAAAGATATTGAATTTCAAAACGTCACGTAAATATTTTGCTTACAAATCTTTAGGCCCTTCCAGAAATTTCAGAAAAGTTACTTTTTTTGTTATCGATGATATTTACCACATAATAGTTTCTTGGGGTGCTGATTTTAAATAAGGTATTATTTTATTTTTAGAGAAAAATCTTTAATGCTAGTTGAAAACGTAACCATATTTTTAAATTTACTTGACAAAATATAAATTATTGTTTAACGATTATATATTTCCTTTAATGTTGTCTCTAAAACAAATTAATTGGCTAAATTCCTTCGGAAAGTGCTAGAATTATCATAAAATATTGTATACAAATCTGTTACATCGGATTGAACCCAACTTGGATTTCAAAAAACTGGGAAATCGGCGATTCGCACATTTCATGAAAGCGAAGCCTTCATTCCGAAGTTTTGGCAATGGCTGATGTCAGGTCAATTGGAATTTCCATTACAACAGGAAACTACTAGAAATAAGATTTTCCGAGGGAAAGGGAGATTTTATGCTGGGTTGGGAAAAATCTCAGTCTATTATTTATATTACTGTTACCCGGCGTGCCATGCTACACGGACTTTCTATATCTAGAAAATAAAAAATAAATTGTAAACCAAATAAGTAATATTAAAATGTAATAACGCAAATCATTAACTGTTCACAGTTTCGAACCAGTGCACTCCCCGGATCAAGACCTACCTATGTGCCACGTTTGGTAAAAATCGGTCAAACGGTTCGGATTAGTATGTGGAACAAACATACAGACAGACAGGTGATAGACGTTTTTGACCTAGCCTCCGACACTCCTGTATCAAGTCCAGCCTGTGTGCAAAGTTTGGTAAAAATCGGTCAAACGGTTCGGATTAGTATATGGAACAAACATACAGACAGACAGGTGATAGACGTTTTTGACCTAGCCTCTGACACTCCTGTATCAAGTCCAGCCTGTGTGCCAAGTTTGGTCAAAATCGGTGGCGTAGATTTTGTATAAGGAACAACCAGAGAAAGAGACAAACACCTGATTTTATACATATATATATATATATATATATATATATATATATATATATATATATATATATATATAATTGACTAAGATTTTACCCAAAACTGCATATAATCTCCCTTTCCCTCGAAAAATACAATTTTTTCTAACCCGCAGTTCCCACATCTTGTAATCCAATTACAGGCGTGTAATGGCTATTCCCATTTGTAATTGTAATCGAAATTGCTATTACCTTTTCGGATTACAAGTAATGGTAATAAAAAAAAGTCCGTCGCGCAGGAGCTGCATAACTAAGCACTTTCCTCAGAATTTGGGTAGTGTAGACTGCTTTCCAGAACAATTTGCTTAAAATATACTACATAAATAAAATAAAAACGTGAATAGTTCTCATTTTGTAATGAGTAACTGATCAATTATTAATTTGCATCCAGAGTTATGTTTACACATGGTACCTACTACACTACGTAATAAATACAAAAATCCTCATATTATCGTATTTTGATCTAACGCAGGAACAGGATACAGTCACTCTAGTGGTAGAAAGCGCTCCTTGCGGCGGCTTTGTGAACCTACGTCTGCCGGCTTTTCTATTCAAACGTATTACAAATTAAACCCCCGCTTTCCGATTGACCGATTCAGCTCATTTTTACAACACTTCTTTCTCATGAGTTACACACGACGTACACAGCGTTTCGTTACAATACAGCAGAAATTACGACCGGTATGAGTATATTAGGAATTTGGGTCCGGAGTAAACCCCCCCCTTCTAATGAACCGATTTAGTTTCTTTTTACAACACATATTTACCTGTAGATTACCACTACGAATACCGAGTTTCGTCGAAATATACCAAAAATCACGGCTGGTAGTGGCGAATTGGTATTGTGGGTCCGGAGTAAACCCCCCCCCCCCCTCCTAATGAACCGATTTCGTTTATTTTTACAACACATATTTACCTGTAGATTACCACTACGAATACCGAGTTTCGTCGAAATATACCAAAAATCACGGCTGGTAGTGGCGAATTGGTATTGTGGGTCCGGAGTAAAACCCCCCTTCTAATGAACCGATTTAGTTCATTTTTATATCTCACTTTTCTCTCTATATTAACACTACGAATACCAAGTTTCGTTGAAATATTACGGCTGACATAGTCAAATAAGTGTTTTGGGTTCGGGGTAAACCCCCCCTTCCGGTGGACCGACTTTGGTGGTTAACGAACTCGTTCAATCGTTTGCTAATTGAATGCTATATACCAAGTTTCGTGACGAAAAAACAAAAACTCTGGCCGCTATCGTGTTAACAGACACACACACATATATATATACATATATATGCATATATATATATATATATATATATATATATATATATATATATATAATTTTAACGGGGGTCATTTTCGGTGTCTACTAGGTAGGATCGATAAAGATTTGAAGAAATTTTTCCAAAATTCCGTCATGAGTCCAACCTCAATAGCTACTTTCCTTCGGAGGAAAGTGCTAAAACCGTATCCATAACTTGTAATTGGAAAATGTAATTGCAATTTCCAATACCATTAATGGAATCTGAATGGGAATGGCAATTACTTTTGATGTAATTTTTAGTAAAAATAAGCCTGGATTCCGAATTTTAACAATGTTTGATGTCATCCCAAGGTAAATTCCTGTAAGAGGAAAGTAATTTCAAAAGTAATCATTACATTCCTACTCTGTTATGTATCATATATCAATTTCCCAGAAAAATGTAAAGCTAACTCGCATTTTTATTTAGCTTTATGGCGATGTACACCTTGCATTTTATATATGTTATTAAAGACCATTATGCTACCTTATTGCCTATATATATACATTTTTTTTGTACTTGTTATTTTTTTATTTTTATTACAGAGACTCGATAAAGCAGAACACCATTCGTTTTTGTTCAACTACTTTATTTTCTTTATTTTGTCCGACATGTTTCCTGCTTTTTTTCGCACCTCTTCAGGAGCTTTCCTATGCAAAAAAAAATTTTTGTAAATCCCAAATTCAAATTTAGTACAACAATAAACATTTATCGTTTTTCTAAATTAATTTACTTTTAAACAAATATTATTTTCATAAAAGTTCTTATCCTACCTTATCGGGAAGCCCTCTCGTCATGTGTACTAGCTTGAGTCAGGCGTAATACTGATAAGTCATCTGAGGTTATGAATATGGCCGTATCCTATCGATTCTTTCGGCTCTTTTAATTGTATCGATTATCGGTAAAATAGTTCATGGGGTTTAATTTATAATGCTATGGAAAATTTAATAGACATTTTTCAAATAGTTTTTTTTATTTATTGCTTTTTTTGAGTTTTTAAATATATAAATGTTTTTTTTTTATCTTCCTTTTTAATATGTTCCTTTCATTATTTAAAATATCAACGTCTGTAAAATTAAAATTATGTTTATTATTTATTGGATGTTCCGTATTATTTAATGGGAGTTGTGTTACTAAAGTTGTATTTGTGAGAATCTAACTTTGGAAAAAAAGAGAAATTATTGTTGTTAAAAAATTGCATGGATATAAGAACCAGATTCACACACACATAAATATATTTGAATACAAGTATAAATATAGTATATACATATATATATATATATATATATATATATATATATATATATATATATATATATATGCAGTAGAACTTGGATAATTCGAACCCCTAGGGACCGATAAAAAAGTTCGAATTATCCAAAATTCGAATTATAAAAGTTTTTTGAAAATAAAGGGGTAAAAAATCGAATTTCATATTTTCACATTTTTTAATTTTAAAAAATACCTACATTTTATTTAAACAATAACGAACCTTTCATAAATTGATGATTACGTACATAAGTAATAAATAATTTATCAAAAATGTAAAAATGATGTCTTTTGTTTTAAAAAAAAGTCATTTTCATGGACAAGAATTTTTTGTTTATTTCTCAGGTAAGTTTATGAAGTGTTAGGAGGAATTTCAGGTTTTTTCTTTATTCCTTTTTCAACTTATTTAATTGCAGCTATTTTCTCTGACAACGTTAAAGTTTTATAACTTCTAGGCTTCGACATCATAAATCAACAACTTACTGAACTGCACTGTACACCGGAAATTCAAGGCACAAACAATATAACAGATCTAGACGCTGACTCACTTATCACTGAATAAGAAATTTAATATGGGAGGGACAGTGGGAGGGAATTCTAGGATAAAACGACAGGCTGTAACTACAACCCCTGGAAGGGAGGAAGCGCGACCCACCACTTTGCAGAACTAGAGTCCAAGAACTAGACTATGGGCCAGGTGAATAAAAACAAGTAGGACGAGTAAATACTCGTGGAATCTCAAAAGACAAGTAAAAACTTAAATTGATGTGAATAAAACGAGTATTTACTATTACTTGCTAGTAAATACTTGTACGGCAAGTATATACTAAGTAAATCCCTTGAATTGGTGTGAATAAGCGAAAGTAAATACTTCCGTGGCAAGTAAATACTTGTAGATTTGCAAGTCTACCTGACCCCAGACTTGCCAGTCCGTACTTGCTATCGGGATGGCTGCATTTCTCAACCTCCGTCGTGTCAAACATTACAGAGACCGGCGAGATAAAAGTCCTGATGTATCAAAGAGACTATTAAGGTTCGAGAGTGAAAGTGTAGATTTTATTACAACTTACTTTCTGGATGAAAACACCTACTTTCTGGAGGTGGAGGGTTAACGGCAAGGAAAAATGGAACTTTTTTTCAGGTATGTGAGTGATCCAGGATATCAAAGTGGTGTTGCTAACGATATCGGGATGGAAAAAAGTACTGTCAACAAAACATTTTCGTATGTATTAGACCAGATAGTAACCAAATCATCACTATTTTTCTTCACTGCAGTTTTCATATTGTTTAACAGTTTTTTCATTTGCAAAACACTGGTTTGTTTCCCAGAGTTTTTTGATCGGCTAAACAGGACCAAGCCTTTTCTTTTTCGGATGTAATTTTTGGCAACATTGATTTATTTAATACGATGCTGTAATATTTTAATAACTCTACAAAAATAACCCTACTCTCAGAAACAGCAATCGTACCAGTTTCATTCATAGCTGCAAATAAACTAGGCGTCAATGACAAACACAGCCAGGTACAACTGCTGACTACCAAGAAAAGAAAGGATGTGAGTCGTGTTGCCAAGGGGATGCAACGGCTAGACACTCCAGGAAAGATGTGTAGCCATTGGCCGCTACAAGTAATTACTTGCGTTTCTAGTGAACTCGGCTGATTCGTGAGTGAATACTTCCAAGTATACTCTCGATCTGGGAAGTAAACGGTAGTAAACGGTCACGAGTAAACTCTTCACTTTATTCACATCGGTTTACTTGCCCTATAAATACTTGTCACACTTTACTTGTTAGTAAATACTCGTCTTACTTGTTTTTATTCACCCGGCCCTATGAGACCGCCGTGCTTCTATTCCCGGAACCCCTTCATCCGTATCTTACTCTCTGCCTTACCAGAGGGGGAAATATTTTCGCAAGACTTAAGATTGAACACTTCCCATTGGAGGTAAAGACACGTAAAAAATTCGAATTATCCAAAATTTTATTCGAATTAACCACGATTTATTTACATTTTTTATGCCCTAAATTCTAGGCACCGAAACTCAGTATTCGTAGTGGCGACCTACAGAGGAAAATGGGCTGTAAAAATAAACTAAGTCGGTTCATTAGAAGGGGTGTTTACTCCGGACCCAAATTACTAATATACTCATACCGGTCGTAATTTCTGCTTTATTGTAACGAAACGCAGTATACCTCGTGGGTAACTCATGAGAAATAAGTGTTGCAAAAATGAGCTAAATCGGTCATTCGGAAAGAGGGGTTTAATTTGTAATATATTTCAATAGAATTAGCCCGCCAGACGTAGGTTCGCAAGGCCGCCGCCAGGAGCGCTTTCTACCATTAGAGGGACTGTATCCTGTTCCTGCGTCAGATCAAAAGACGAAAATATGAAGTTTTTTTGTATTCATTAAGTAGTGTAGTAGGTACCATGTGTAAACATAACTCTGGAAGCAAATCAATTACAAAATTAATAATTGAACAGTTACTCATTACAAAATTAAAAGAGAACTATTCATGTTTTTATTTTATTTATATAGGATATTTTAAGCAAATTGTTCTGGAAAGCAGTCTATACTACCCAAATTCTGAGGATAGTGCTTAGTTATGCAGCTCCTGCGTGACGGATTTTTTTGAATATTTATTTTGGATAAAGAACTTTTTAATATTTGTCTGTACTAACATTCATTTTTTCGCATTTTTCTGTGATTTGGCAGGATCATCGTTTAGATCTCTTTTGTGCTTCTTATTATTTTTAGTATACTTATTAAAACATTTTGAATCCAATTTAACTTTTATTTGACATTGAATTTACACTAGCATCAGAATATTTCATTTTTCTTTTCTTTTGCATTCTATATTAAAACATTCGTCGGAAATGTTAAAAAGTTCAGGGTTTTATTCAAATTTATCTGGCTTTTTCGAAAGTTCAGTTAGCCTTTTCGTGTAAACTATACATTTCTCTGCTCTTTTTATTGGCTGCTCTATCATTAATTTGGGATAGTTGTAGGGATTTTCTGACCCCGGATTCGAATTCAGCGACTCCAAAAACATATAGTAAACATTGTCTACACTCTGGGTCCGGGCTTAGTATTTATAACTATTAATCGATTTTGTATATAATATATGGGCATAGGAATTAATTATTCCTTTGAACAGGACGTTATTATTTTTATTTATTAATTTGTGGGTGTTCCGCTTCATGGATAAGT
Organism: Gonocerus acuteangulatus; assembly: GCA_946811695.1. Lineage (NCBI taxonomy): Eukaryota > Metazoa > Arthropoda > Insecta > Hemiptera > Coreidae > Gonocerus > Gonocerus acuteangulatus. The sequence continues at coordinate 164,671,823 of OX328123.1, forward strand.
ACACCTTGCATTTTATATATGTTATTACAGAACATTATGCTACCTTAATGCCTATATATATATATATATATATATATATATATATATATATATATATATATATATATATACAGGGTGTCTTTTTTAGATGGCCCGGCTAAATTTCTCTTGAACGGATAACGTTATAATAAAACAAAAAAATACGTATTTTATAATTTTTAGTCTAGTTTAAGATTTTTGCCTGTTTAAAAAAAAAAAAAAAATGACGGGGTATCCCAAAGCCTATACAACTTTGAAATTTCAAATGGGATCCTATACCTTTCCATACACCATTTTAAAGGATTTTTTACACTGAAATCAATGATGCAATCAGATTTTAATTTGGTCAATTAATAAAAAAGTTATAGCATAAAGGTCGAAAAAAATGACAGTACATTTTGTTAACTGTTTTTAATATTAAAAAAAACCATCGTACCTCCATCTCATGTTCAAACTGCCTGCCTTCTTTGAAGATGCAAAGATTCGCTCTTGTTAGCCACTCTTCGTTGGTGCTCAGTGCGATGGACTGAGGAGAGACCAATTGACAAGCATTTTCCCCTCTTTGCTGCAGTTCTTCAACTGATGTTGCTATCCACCGGTCCCGGTAGTGTCGATTTAAGTAGCGTCTCGCTTGCAGAGAATTGTGTGCGGGACACCCATCAAGCTGCAGTATCATTCTCTGCCGATGCTGCAGAGGTACACCTTCTAGTAAAGCCAGCAATTGTTTTCTCAAGAAATTTAGAAACTGAGCTCCATTTAAATTATTTCGGTATAAATAAGGACCAATTAATTTATTTCCGAGAAGTCCGCACCAAACGTTGATACTGTGAACCACCTGGTGATGACAAGCATAGGAGGATGAGAATTCTAGGATTTTCCTGTGCCCACGTTCGAAAATTCCAACGATTTAACATACCGTTAGTGGTGAACTTCGATTCATCAGTCCATTGGACATATGGAAGCATGTTTTCATCAACTACCAACATTTGTGCAAGGAACGTTAGACGCCTGTCATAATAAGTGTCCCGGAGCCCCCGGACAAGATGAGAGCGATAAGGCTTGAAATTATAGGTCCGTAGTACATCTCTAATTTTGTTCTTTGAAAAACCTAAAACCCTTCCGGTATTTCGGAGAGAAGAATTTGGATTTCCCATAACATTCAATAAAATATCCAGTTCCTCGTCGAAATTGCGCTGCCGATATCTTGGTCGATCAGCAACTGATCCAAATGTCCTCATATTGAGAGCAACACGAATAAGTGTTTTGTGGCTCACTTGAGGACGAGCGGGAAATTTCTGGGAGTACAACACAGTTGCACGACGAGCGATACCACCACTTTCAATAAAACAATGGTACATATCAACTTTTTCCTCACGGGAAAACTGCACTCTTCGGTTCATTTTGACTAACTGATTAATACTGAATGTAGACAAGTAGGCATTGTTGTAATAGTTATCTATTTCCAGGAATTAAAGTTCCCTTACTTAAGACCATTTGGATTAACCATATGAGTGAATGTAAACAGCTCTACCTTCACCCAACATACAGGGGCTTATTCTGATTCTTCTCTGCATCTTTAAAACAAACATTTATTACGAATTTCGCCTAATAAGTTAATTATTTATTAACAAATTATTTCCCATGTAACAAAAGAAATGCAAAGCAGTTTAAAGTACTTACTACCGAAACAATCAAAATGTATTTTGTTTCGAACATTATGCCATAACTTTTTTATTAATTGACCAAATTAAAATCTGATTGCATCATTGATTTCAGTGTAAAAAATCCTTTAAAATGGTGTATCGAAAGGTATAGGATCCCATTTGAAATTTCAAAGTTGTATAGGCTTTGGGGTACCCCGAAATTTTTTTTTTTCCAAAAGCAGGCCAAAATCTTAAACTAGACTAAAAGTTATGAAATACGTATTTTTTTGTTTTATTATAACGCTATCCGTTCAAGAGAAATTCAGCCGGGCCATCTAAAAAGGACACCCTGTAAATATATATATATATATATATATATATATACATATATATATATATATATATATATATATATATATATATATATATATAATATTAGATTACATGATTTTAAATTATTTTGAGTATTTATACATTGTGTTTGTATATCAATCTTTTTACATTTGCATCTTAGGAAGATCAGTATGGATCAGAAGTTACATGAATTATCTGCCTTCGGTGGGATATTCATGTCTCCATAGGACACTATGGTACAGAAATATTAAGCTGCGTTCAAATGAGTTGGTATAATCCATTGTTGTGTAGGTAATGGAGTATAGAGTCTATGTGTTGGCTATCTTCACTTAACAACTCGCATAAGTTGTAGGGTTAGTTCAGGTCACGTCGTCTCATGCATTCTGTGAGTGTTTTATCGTAAGAGTTGTGTTACATATTTCACATTGCGGCTGTTATTGTATCGTCATTAAGTAACTGTGAGCAAGTCGAGAATGACCAATCCTTAAGCGGGTCAAAACCATTTCTTCTCTTCGGTTTACACGGGAACTGGGTGGCCATTCTTTAACTGTATGTTTGATAAAACGGGGTTTATTTTCTGTCAGTTGTGTCCACGAATTTTGCCAGAAAAATTTTATAATGTATCTTCTTCTATTTGTCCAATCTTGGTGGGTTAGTCTTGTTATTTCTACGTTTGTTTGTTCTGTAGCTGTTTTAGCATGAGAGTCGGCCAACGAACTTTGGCCTAAGTCTTGGTGACCTGGTAGCCAGTGGATGGTGGTTACGTGTCTGTTTAGTGTGTGAGCCTGAAATAGTATTCGTTGTAATAGTGGATGATGTGTGTAGCTGTCAGTTAGTGCTTCAAGTGAACCTGTAACAGGTATATTTTCCAGGCCAATAAGGATACCGTAGAGCTCAGCTGTAAAAATACTCGCCTGATTGTTGATCCTTTTTGTTATTACATTTTCCCTTCGGTTTTGGAACCGTCAGTGAAGATAGAGAGTTTTTCTAAATTCATTGACTTAAGAGTGTCGTAATGTTTTTTATATATTAATTTTGATAACGGGTGATTGTTTTTGCTAGATCTGTATTAAAATTCCTACGATTTTAAGAGCCAGGGGGGATTTGTTAGTCGGCCGTCAGTCAATATTTCGGAGTCATTAATATTGTATTTCTCTGTAACTTACACTGAACGGTCTCGCAGCCTGGGGTTTGTGTCTGTATGTTTTAAAGTATGGATTATTACAAATCATTTGAAGAAACGGTGAGGCGCCCATTGGTATGAATGTATGCATGTGAGAAGCGATTTGTATATCTCTTCGGAGGTTAAGTGGGGGTTCCCCTGTTTCTTCATATAAGCTAACACTTGGGCTACTTCGGAATGCACCTATTGAGATACGAAGACCGGTATTGTGTATTGTGTCAAGTATTTTAAGTGAGCTAGGCTTGCCAGATGATTATGCGGTTGATCCATAATCAAGAATGGACTTTGTGAAGGAGCGGTAGAATCGTAACATGGTTTTCCTATCAGCTCCCCATTTAGTTGTTCCTATTACCCTGCTGTTTTTTTTTTTTTTTCAGAAGAAAAGGATGGTCCATGTGTAAGACTCCAATTTTCTAGAGACATTATTGTATTTTGCAGAGCTTTCTCGGCTGTGTGGATTAGTTTTAAGGGTTTGTAAATAAGGAGGTCGTCAACATACAGGCAGTACAATACGTCTGGTGGGATATGTTCTTTAATGGAGTTGAAACCAGTTTATAAAGTTTAGTGCCAAGTACACAGCCCTGTGGAACGCCGTTTTCTTGCTCGTAAGTTTCAGATAGGTAATTTCCTTGCTTTACTCGGAATTTTCTTCTTGAGAGAAATTCTGTTATGATTTTGAGGATGTTCCCTTGGATCCCCCACCCTGCTACATCAGAAATTATAGACCTACGCCATACAGTGTCAAATACTTATTCAATATCAAATGAAACGGCCAGTAGGAGTTCCTGATTAATGAATGCGTTGAGTATCTCGCTGTCCAGGTGTAGAATATGGTCTACTGTTGAGTGTTTTTTTCGAAAACCACATTGGAATTCTGAGAGCAGATTGTTCTTTTCTAGGAACCATATCAACCGTTTCTTGATCATCTTTTCCAGCAATTTACACACACAGCTAGTCAAATCAATTGGCCTATAATTGTTTGCATCTGTTTTTTCTTTGTGGGGTTTGAAGATGGGAATTAAAAGCGACTCTCTCAAACAGTCTGGACAATATCCCTTCTCGGAAATGTTATTCATGACTGATATTAACATCTCATAGTATATGCCGTCCGATCCTGGTGATGTGTTTTTGCTTTGTCTTAATACAGCGTTCAGTTCGTTCATTGGAAATGGTTCGTTCAATGGGTGTAGGTTATGGTATATTTGTGCATGTATTTTCTCAAAGTGTTGCTTGTATTGTAGAAAGGTCTGGTCATAATTTGATGTGGATGAAACAGTGTAAAAGTGTTTTGCTATTGTTGAGACTATATCTTGAGGGTCTGTGGTTAGAATGTTGTTCACCTTTATTCCAGTAATAAGTTGTCTGTATTTCTTGCGTTGGATTTTTGTAATTTGTTGCCAGATGAGTTTTTGTAATCTAAAAATTGTTTGTAGATTATTTCTGAATTGTCTTAATTCGATACGACGAGCCTTGAATTGCATTCTTCGTTCCACCAGGGAGTAGGGGGTCTTTTGTGAATTTGCGAGCTTAAGGGGATTGAGTTGCTTGCAGCTGATTGTATTAAGTTGTTAAAGTTTTCTATTGTAATAGGAGTAGAAGAAATATGATTTTGTATGTAATATTTAAATTGTATCCTATTAACCTTTTGCAAGTTGTATTTTGGTGGACTTTGGAATTTACTGGTTGGAGCATCAATTGATAGAACGAGTGGGAAATGGTCACTATTGAAGCTCTCAGCTAATACCTCTAAGGTTAGACGGGTGAAGATATCTGGAGAGCATGCAGCTATGTCTATATTAGTGAGGGTCCCGGTTCGCGGGCAGAGGTGGGTTGGTTTTGCACTGAAAAAGGGCAGAAGGTCCCACTTTTCTAATGCTTCTAAGACTTTCTTTCCTCTTGAATTATTAGTCGATGCTCCCCAGCATTTATCATCTCCATTTACATCTCCGACTATTATTGAGGGTCGAGGAAGTTGTGATAACAATTGATCTAGGAGAAGAGGGTTAATAGGCTCCCCTGGTGGAAGATATATGTTACAAACTGTAATGCTATAGGGGATGTGACTCTAACAGCTACTGCTTCAAGGGTAGTTCGGAGAGGAAGTGCTTCACTGAAAAGTGTATTACTGACCAGTATAACTACCTCTCCCGAAGCTCTGTCTCCGAGTGTATAGTCTCGCCTGTATGTGGAGAACACGAATAATTTTGTCGGTGTCTTGTCTATTGTGTGTTTCTTACAGTCCAATGATGTTGGGTGCTTTTTCTCTCAATAGGCATTTCAAGTCAGCAAGGTGTCTAGAGAAGCCATTTATGTTCCACGATATTAGCCCATTTAGAAGTTTATTTGATACATATTTTTACAGGATTAGTAAGAGAGTCAATTTTATCAGACAAAATTAAGAATTTTGTAGGTTTGAAATTTAGATCTCGAAGGGATAAGAACATGTTCTGCGGTTGGTAGCTGAGGTTCTAGCTGTCTGGTTGCTCCTGCTTGCACTCCATGTTACGCGGTTGGTAGCTCAGGTTCTGGCTGTCTGGTTGCTCCTGCTTGCTCTCCATATTCCGCAGTTGGTAGCTGAGGTTCTGGCTGTCCGGTTCCTCCTGCTTGCACCCCATGCTCCACGGTTGGTAGCTGAGGTTCTGGCTGTCCAGTTACTCCTGGCTAGGTGATAAAGCCTAGACTGCACAGTCCCTGACTCATTGGTCTGTGCAGTAAATCTATTGATTTTTCATTCTACTTCGATGGACTGTACAGTTCAACTCTAGCCTCAAGGCTGCCCCATACACGGTGAGGAATATCTCAAGATTTGGACTGCGCAGTCAAAATCTTGAAACATTCCTCAACGTGTATGGGCACCCTCAGCTATAGACACTGGTCCGAATAACCCGGATCGGTTCTTCCTATTTGTGAAATCCATTAAACACTCTTGTGAAGACGCCGGACCGATTCCTGGAGTAAGTGATAAGTCACAGAAACTACACCGGAGAGGGACACAAATTCAGTATCTTGATAACGGATTAACGTAGAAACCTGGGACAAGTCTCATTCGACTCAGAACAAAAAAATACTTACTTATGAGTTAATGAAAGCCTATTGGAATGTTAAATTTGTTTGAGATTTGCAACAACTATTATGAGTGTATATTTAAATTAATGCAGGGTGATTTTGTTGAAGGGACGCATCGAGGTTTGTACCACCTCACAAGCACTCATACAAATCGCGGTATTTAATTTTAACACATAAGAGCTCATGACTAAACAATGTTAGCTCCTAGAATTGAAAGTGTTTTGACGTACGGACATATATTATCTGAGCCAATACGGTAATGTAGATAGTGGAACAAATTAAGGCCTACTCTAATCCTTTCCTTTCCTTTGTGGTGTTATGATCGGATAGGCAGGTAAAGGCAGATGATTTTTTTACTAAAATTTACTTCAACACGTCTCGTTTGAAAAGTGACATGTTGGCCGTAGCTTTTTTCTAATCATAGCTGTTCTCAATGCTAATTTAAAATTCCTAACTTTTAGCGTTGTAAGGCGCTCTAATTTTAATATGCCCAGTTTTACTCATGTGTAGTGCAGGGAAAATATAGACAATTATTTTCTCCCTGTTTTACAATTACATGCCACTCATTTGGCAATAGTGTATAATTTGGTCAAACTTCCACTACTCTGACATTGGACCAAAATTAATAGGAATACCCTTAAAACATGGAAAAAATCATCCTGCTCCTAGATCCTAATAGTAGCGAATATCGCGTGGTTATCACAAATTAGATAATTGAAATCAGCGCTTTAATAAATCGATTTTTTTTCCGCTGCGCGCTGGACCAAGTCCTGCTGTAAACATTAAAACATAGACACAAGTCCAAAGATGTTATCTTATCTAGTGTCAATTATTTACCTGCTTGAACTTAACCCATTGTGATTACCTATAACCTCATGAATAGTGTAACATTGAGAATAAAATAATGTATTCCTGTTTATTATAGGTATGTATTATTAATCAAAACCCCTGAGAATCTTCGCTGAACGCTGAGATTTTCATTCTCTCAGAAGCTGGTCCATTATGTAAATATTCTTGCGGTGGTAAATTTCCATTTGGAGAGCTCTTATGATCTCCACGGTCCTTGAATGCTAATCGCCTGATCAGGAGCACATTTTACATACATTAAATAGATCTTCTACTTGGGTAATATAGTTCAGTACTCCCTGGAATAGTTCTGGTCGTTCCAAACTTTTTCTTCTTCTTAAGAGGTACTGGACGAAGGTAATAAACAATATAAACTTTGTTAATTTTTACTTTAAGGCCGAAGTTACTTAATAATTTAATGTGTTCTGGATGTGTTTATTTTTAGAAAATTTAGGGCGAAAAACCTCGCGGTCGTCAGCGCCCTACCATGAAAAGAGGAATATGCATTCCATTATATTGGGTTGGGGTGCGCTTAGATTGAGTAGCATTCCTGTCAGGATATTTTTTTTTCTTCTTGAATTTATTGTTTCTTTTATTTTTAATTCATTGTTTCCTTTATCCATTTTTTTTTATTTCTGGACACAATAATTCGAATGTTATGAAAGCTCTTATCTTCATTGGTTCCGTGATGAAGTCGAAGGAAGGAGGAAGAGGAGGTCGAAGGAAGGTGGAAGAGGGAGATGAAGGAAGGAGGAAGAGGGAGACGAAGGAAGAAAGAAGACGGAGTCGAAGGAAGGAGGAAGAGGGAGACGAAGGAAGAAAGAAGAGGGAGTCGAAGGAAGGAGGAAGAGGTAGATGAAAGAAGGAGGAAGAGGGAGATGAAGGAAGAAAGAAGAGGGAGTCGAAGGAAGGAGGAAGAGGAAGTCGAAGGAAGGAGGAAGAGGGAGTCGAAGGAATGAGGAAGAGGGAGATGAAAGAAGGAGGAAGAGGGAGTCGAAGGAAGGAATAAGAGGGAGATGAAGGAAGGAGGAAGAGGGAGTCGAAGGAAGGAGTAAGAGGGAGATGAAGGAACGAGTGAGTGGGAGACTCAGAAAGAGGATCTATACGGAAATAAGAGGCAAGTTGCCGAGGGGAAGAGGAAGACGAAACTTTGCGGTCGAGAGAGAGGATTTAGGAGGGTGGGAAAATAGAGTCGACACTTGATCCTATTAGATGTCGACTTCTTATCGAAACAGCCACACCCGGCTGCTCCCTACTAGAAGGATTACACGATTTTTCGGCTAAATGCATTCTTGTGTCCCGATCTCCCCTCCTTCATCTCCCCCTATGCTGCACTTGTAAAACTCAATAAGCCCTATCTAAGAATTATGTCGAAGCTATGGGTCAGAAATTATTGATGATTTATCCTGTCGGTCCGTACTACACAAAACACTCTATTATTAGTCCCCTTCGCACGTTCAGAACTTTAACGTATTTTTCTCCTTTTTTTTGTTAATTTATAAAGCCTTAATACAGTTCAAATCCCAGAAACAACATCAACAGAGCGCTTTTCCCCAATGCTGTTTGAAAAGCTTAGAGCAGAAACAGGGTTTTCTTAATCTTTTTGGAACAATGAAAACAGGTTAAAATATGAATTGAAATTTAAAGCGTAGCAAGATCATAAACGCCACAACAGAAAACTGACAGTATCCTGAGTGGAAATTCGCAACGACGTCCAAGGTTTTATTCTATCTTCTTATAGCCAGATATGCAATAAATAGTAAACTGTTATTATCATTCAAAAATAAGAACAGTCTTCAATAGAAAGGAATTAAGCGGAGGAAAAAGTAAAGGGCTTCCATTCAGACTAAAAAAAATTGATGGAGCTGATCAATTTTTGTTTGTAGTGTTTTTCTATGTTAAAATGTTAATATTAGGTAAAGCAATTTTAAATGTGTGCGGGATTGTTTCTTTTCTTGTTGATTTTTTCAACAGTCATTACTATCTCCCTATTTTTAAAAAACTTGCTACTTTGTAATTGTGACATTTCATAGATTAAATCGCCAGCTTTGCGCAAGTCCTCTAATAAATAAATAAAATTGAATTTGGAGGAATCTGGTGTCCTTGGACAATGTCTGCTTAGATGTGATTTAACCCCTTTTTTACAAATTTTTGAATTAACTAAGAAGCTTTACTTCTGAGAAGGCAATGTCGTTTCTGGGATTGCTCTAAAAAGAAGATAGCTCCAGTCTACCGCCGTCTACAGTTATATTAGCCCATTCAACATTGATAGCTACTGTCCTGACGACAGGCTGGCATGACTCGTGGCCTGGTAGGTACTGTCCTGACAACGGGCTGGTATGACCCGTGGCCTGGTAGGTCCTATCCTAACAACGGGCTGGTATGACCCGTGGCCTGATAGCTACATTCCTGACAACGGGCTGGCATGACCCGTGGACTGATAGCTACTTTCCTAAGAACGGGCTGGCATGACCCGTGGCCTGATAGCTACATTCCTGACAATGGGCTGGCATGACTCGTCGCCTGTTAGCTACTGTCCTGACAACGGGCTAGCATGACCCGTGGCCTGATAGCTACTGTCCTGGCAACGGGCTGGCATGACCCCTGGCCTGATAGCTACATTCTTGACAACGGGCTGGCATGACCCGTGGCCTGATAGCTACTGTCTTGACGACAGGCTGGCATGACCCGTGGCCTGATAGCTACATTCCTGACAACGGGCTGGCATGACCCGTGACCTGATAGCTACTGTCCTTACAACGGGCTGGCATGACCCGTGGCCTGATAGCTACATTCCTGACAGCTCTTGTCACCTTTGTATCTGCTTGAGTTCATAAAAATGCAATTTTTGCCTTTTCAATGTGTGTATCTTTCTACTGCCCTGATCCGTGGCATAGCTAATGTCCCCCGAATGACCTTCGTTGAATTTTGCTAATGATGCGTAAAAGTCCGACTCCCAGGAACTGCGTCATCTTAGCGCGGTTCCCGAGTGTCATTAGTAAAGGAATAATACCTAATTCCATTAAAATATGTCCATGTTTTAGAGAACTAGCGAGTGATCTGAAATACTAAATGAGATGAAGAGTTGAGGTTACGCGAAGTCAAAGGATGGTTGAGACTCGGCTGAGAGAAAAAGAACGTCAGATCTTCAAGAAAAACTCGATATTGGACGTTTAGGCCGCACTTTGGAAGTGCATGTAATGAAGGGTGGGAATTTATGACATGCCCGCCGTCATGCTTGCCCGAGAATCTCCTGTCAAACAACATTGGCCTTTCCAGCAAATGAAACTTCCTGTTCCATATCCTACTCCTGGGGCAATCTGAAATCCAAGGGCTTATTGCCATAGATATGAATCCCTTAAAATAAAATAATAAATAATCTGCAATCCTTTTCATTAAGAAATTTTATAATAGAGTTCTCTGTAAAATGTTTATGTGCTCTATTTAATACGTATTTTCCAATTTCCATTAATCCTTATAATTTTAACTATTAGTAGTATATATAATGCGGGTTCTGCATGTGCAAAGAACTATGGCTGGGCGAAGTGGGGAAATATAGGCGAGCGGGGGTGGTACCGGAAGGGGCAGGGTTTGCTTTTACCTGCACAGCATCTATGACTCATTGGTGCGGAAATTGTTACACTTGTTCAAGACAAGGAAATAATGAGATGACAGACTAATAAGGTAAGTGAGTTGTATATGTAATTAGAGCATCTTTTTAATATTATACTTTGAAATGCTAATTAGTCAGCTGCTTTTTCTGAATATTCTAAATGGCAGAAAGCGAGCTAAATTAGCTACCGCATGTTCTTCATTAAAGCTACATGTGGGACTGCGAATTGTTGGAATTATCAATGGCAGAACAAGATGAAAATGTTTATTTACGTCAGCTGTTGCGGACGTACATCAAGCATTTTATCAGAGTACTACAGAATAGCGTATGCATGTAGCTTGTCCTCTCTAAATTCTAAATCAAAGTTGTAGATTAAATATTTAACGGGGTATTATGAATGAAAACAAAGGGATATTTTTTTTTTTAGTTTTATGATATAATAATTTCATATGGAAAAATAAATTTATTCTGTTCTGTTTTATAATAATTTTTATATACTTTTTTTCATAAAGTAAATAAGTACTTTTTTTTATTGTTTATGCCAGCTACTTTTTTTCTATTCATATCGATTTTCTGAATTGTTACTTTTTAAAACTTTTAAGGTATACTTTTCATTCATAATATCCCGTTAAATATTAAACCTACAACTTTGATCTTGGTATCACCTGAAAGAAAAATTAATAGGCTACAACGTTTGTATCGTGGTGTTTTTACGTAAAAGGCTTGGTTTCAGTGATAAATAGGAATTTGTCTACAAAAGGGCGATATTTTTCAGTTTTTTCCGTTTTACGCGCAAACGGTGTGTCGGATCAAAAGATGTCTCGGAATAAATTAGTCTTAAAATTAAATTTTCTATCATAATTCGTCATACAAAATACCTGCAGCCATTAGAAAATCAAGATTTAGATGCGCTGGAGAAAAACTAGAGAATGTTACAAAGTCAACTAAACCTTTAAAAGTAACCTCATGCAACATAACTAAGACCTACCAAGTTTCATTTCGAAATTCCAACAACTCTAAGAGGAAAAGGGGGTGGACACATATACTGGGACACCCTGTATAATAATAATAGCACTTGTACGTCATGTTCTCCTTTACAGCTGACTCCCAGAATTAGCCCCACGACGAGTTTTAAATTAGTAGGGTAAAAAGGTCTGTTTTGACCCAGCTTCGTGAAGAAAATGGCGGTGTTCATGATTTTCAATAGTATATCCTATTCGCAGAATTTAGAGAGGACAAGCTACATGCATACGCTATTCTGTAGTACTCTGATAAAATGCTTGATGTATGTCTGCAACAGCTGACGTAAATAAAAATTTTCATCTTATTCTGCCATTGATAATTCCAACAATTCGCAGTCCCACATGTAGCTTTAATGAAGAGCATGCGGTAGCTAATTTAGCTCGCCTTCTGCCATTTAGAATTTTCAGAAAAAGCAGCTGACTGATTAGCATTTCAAAGTACAATATTAAAAAGTCCAACTCGCAGGAACTGCATCATCTTAGCACGGTTCCGTTCTTATTCATAAAAACCATATTCTTTCCAAATGACATGGAAAGAATGAAATTTCTAAATGTTTATAAAAATAAATACAATTTAAAACAAACAATTAAAAAGTGAGCTAAACAACTACGAAAACCCGTTCAAAAGAACAAAACACACACATTCAAAGTTTTTATCGCCGTTTTCTCCGATTGACATCGACTAATCGAAAATCTTCTCAGAATATTAAATATAGAGAATTTTGTAAGCTTTCGAATAGTTTCTATCCACTTACCACGATTTCGAGATATTAAGGAAAATATGCGAAGTTCTTAAAACTTTTCATGTCTCTTAATAAAATATTTTATTCTAATTCTTCCTCAACTCCAAACGAAACCAAAATTTACACATCTTTGTATGTATGAATTTTAAACATGCAGAAAATATTTTAACCGAACCCCATGATTCTAAGTAACCAAACCAAAAACTTGATTTAAGAAATATTTTTACGATTTTCTCGGAAACGGTTGAAGCTATTGCCTTAAAAATGGTTTCATTCGTTTTTCTTTGCCAATAAACCTTCCAAGAGTACTTGCAAGCATATGAAGTAAGCGTGACGATTTTGTTCGCGCGAATTTCGGTCCAAACCCCATGTTCCGGATGGCGGATTCTGCTGGTTAACGAACTTGACCTTTCAAATTAAACCAAAAAGATTTTTTTACCAATTTTCATCAAAATTGGACAATTATTCGCTGTGCTAGACTGCAAATATATATATATATGCAAATTTGATCCACCGTTATTTTCGGTCTCTAGGGGTTCAGAAACGCAAAATTTTCTAGTCCGCACTTCCGGATTTCGATTAATTAAGGAAGAATTTTAGCCAATAAAAAATTGTAAAAAAAAAAAGTTACAAGGTAGCATGAACCCTTAAATACAATGGCGAGTGCACTAAATAATACGCATTAACATCTAATGGCAACAGCTACGGTTCTGTTATTTTTATTTTCTTTTTTTATTTATTTTTTACGGCGCTTCGATCGAGTCCATTAGCGCCGACATCCAGGGTGCAGCGAGGAATTGCCCTAGCGAGCCGTCGGATGAGAAAACTCCTGCCGTCGCACAGTGTAACCAAGTAGTGAGGATTATGGAAAAAATCATTAACCACTGGTTAATTTCAAATAAACATTTTTATTTATTGATTTTAACTCAAAACAAGGTAACAATAGTATAATAATGCATACTATACGGCTGTAATAATATTAATTATAATATTAATAGAAATAATATAGGAGATAATAATGTTAGTAATAAAATATTATAAAATATATTATAACTGTAACATATAATGTAGTAATAGTATAGTTGTAAATTATACTTATAGTAATATTGCCATAGAATAATAATATATTATCAGTTTGAATGAAATCTATAACATATATAAGAATGAATCACTGAATGTGTTGCTAAGCGCAAGTCTCGAGAGCAGCTGAACCTATTTCGATAATTCTTTTTTATAATATTTCTTGAAGTACGAGGATGGTTCTTACGGAGAGACAAATTTCCTGAAAAAATCTAAAAACCACACTTTTATATATTCCCATACAAACGATTCGTATTAATACTAAAAAACAAATTTGAACTTTAATAAAGTTTAAATATTAGTGGAGGGGTTCCGGGAAGGCAAAACATTTGAGTGACGATAGTATCGTATAAATATTATTGTCAATATTTATACAATGGTAACATTACTCAAAAACAAATTGTCTTTGGTAAAATGTAAATTGTCTGTGGTAAAATGTCACTTGAAATGTAAACATCTCTTTGCTGTGCATCTATAATATTATTAAATCTAAAAGCCACAAATTTCTATAAAATTACAAAAGTGTTGTGTGTTTGTGACTTACTAAATATGCCTCCTACGGTTTGTAATTTTTATTTGTTGAGATAATGTAATTGTTGACTTATTATCTTTCTTTGTTTATCTTACTAGCTGACCCGGTGTCCCGAATAGCAGAATAAGTATCAAAACAATAAAAAATAAAGAATCGACTATTAGGCGGTACGAAGTTCCCCGGGACAGCTAGTTATTAAATAATTTCTTTATTCTTCGTGAGAAAGTAAACTTATATCGAAACCAATATCTATTTGATTATTAATGTCATCCTCCATTATATATTTATTAATGTCTGGACTGATTTTGCTTGGCCTTTAAATATTTTTTTTCTCCATAAAGAAAGCTCTGGGTCGGATTTCAGAAGAACCCGGCACTTTGTCGATCTCTCGCACAACGCTGTAGACTCTTTCTTCTAACTTGATATCTTGTTTCAACCAGTATTTACATAAGAGTTTTTTTCCCCGCGGTGAACACGTTCCCATTTTTTACATTTAATATAAGACTAAACTGGCAGTCTTTCTAATATTGCTCCATCAAATAAAACAATTTATTTTTTCTTCTAAATTTTAACAAAAAAAATCACAGAAAACGGAATCAATCTTTGGGCAAATTCTGAGTAATTTTCATCTGGAGGATGCTCCTAAAGACATATTGAGCAGTATTAGGAAGACTTCCGCTTTAGCCTCGTATTATATGTCTAAAACGTGGGACGTGTCCACCGCACAGAAAAAACTCTTATATAAATACTGGTTGGAACAATATATCAACTTAGAAGGAATTTTTATTAATTATTATCAATAAAAAAGAAATTCGCACCCTTCCGGCTTCCTTAAAGGCAGAACTAAAAATGCGTTTACATTGTAGTGTGAGAGATCGACTAATTGCCGGGTTCTTCTGATATCAGGTAGTTTGATTTATGGAGAAAAAAATATAAAAAGTCCGGCTCGCAGGAACTGCATCATCTTAGCGCGGTTCCGTTCTTATCTCTAGACTCATTTAGAATGATTAAAATAGAAGCTGTTATTATTTTGGGTCCACATTTCCAGAAAGGTCTTGATTTACGATCTTACCTGGATGGGTCGGCCAACCCTCCCTAGGAAGGACCCCGCCAGGCAGTTGAAAAGCTATATCTTGTAAATCCATATCTCTAACATTTTATATATATATATATATATATATATATATATATATATATATATATATATATATATATATAGGGTGTCCCGTAAATGTCTAGTCATATTGTGAGGGGTGATAGAAGACCCTTAGGGGAACAAAAAATATTCTTTGACGATTTCCCGAATTCTCGCCCATAAGGGAGAAAACGTCGTTTTGTCGATTTTTCGAGACAAACGTGGTTTTTAAGAGAATAATCTTTGTAGCTCTGTCCCAGGTGGTACTACTAGACAGGAAGTGAAACCAATCGAAAGCTGAGTAAATTTACTATAAGACTAGTTGGAAGTAAACGTAAAAATGAATGAATGTAAGTATGTATATCTTACCAAAAGAAAGCTATTCTAAATTTCCTGATATTATATTGATATTTCTTTCCATCGTTACTCCTCAATGGGCAGGATCTGAGACTTCCGGGTTTCAGAAAAACTTATTCATTTAACCAGCTTTCCATTCATGTATCACAACCCTGTGTTATTGAAGTATTTGAACGGTTAAAGAACAAAAGTTTAAAAAAAAAACATGGATCTGTGAAAAGAAAATTATATTTTTTTCTTCAGTTTATTCAAAAAGCTGAAGAGAAATATTTATTTTTATAAATGTTTACATAAATATTAAGTAAATATTTACTTAAAACAATAAAAAAAATTACTTCCACGAATATAAAAAAAAAATCCGAAAACAGTAAATGAATAAAATTCACATTTATTTTGAATTTATTAATTCAGGTAACTAATACTGGGTCCAGGAGGCGGCCATTAAGGAACCCCAACCATACATTAACCTCAAAAATTATTATTTTTACCTATATCACGCATTTGAACACATTTTTACAGGACTATGTACATCTTATTTATGAGGTATAGAATTTTTAATTACCACAACAAAAACGCATGGGCTCACGAGAATCCCAGTGAGTTTCACAAGCATAGCCATCAGTATTAATTTAAGGTAAAGCATTTGTTTTTTAAATAAATACCTGTAAAAATATGTTCAAATGCTTGATCTAGGTAAAAATAGTAATTTTTGAGGTTAATGTATGGTTGGGGTTCATTAATGGCCGCCTTCTGGACCCAGTATTAGTTACTGTAATTAACAAATTGTGTATTTTATTCATTTACTGTTTTAGGAATTTTTTTATATTCGTGGAAGTAATTTTTTTTATTGTTTTAAGTAAATATTTACTTAATATGTATGTAAACCTTTATACAAATAAATATTTCTCTTCAGCTTTTTGAATAAACTGAAGAAAAAAATATAATTTTCTTTTCACAGATCCATGTTTTTTTTAAACTTTTGTTCTTAAATCGTTCAAATACTTCAATAACTCAGGGTTGTGATACATGAATGGAAAGCTGGTTAAATGAATAAGTTTTTCTGAAACCCGGAAGTCTCAGATCCTGCCCATTGAGGAGTAACGATGGAAAGAAATATCAATAAAATATTAGGAAATTTAGAATAGCTTTATTTGGTAAGATATACATACTTACATTCATTCATTTTTACGTTTACTCCCAACTAGTCTTATAGTAAATTTACTCAGCTTTCGATTGGTTTCACTCCCTTTCTAGTAGTACCACCTGGGGCGGAGCTACAAAGATTATTCTCTTAAAAACCACGTTTGTCTCGAAAAAACGACAAAACTACGTTTTCTCCCTTATGGGCGAGAATTCGGGAAATCGTCATAGAACATTTTTTTGTTCCCCTAAGGGTCCTCTATTACCCCTCACAATATGACTAGACATTTACGGGACACCCTGTATATATATATATATATATATATATATATATATATATATATATATATATATCATTATTCGAAAATTACACAATACATCCATTATTTTTTATAATTATTTTGTTCTTGATTACATGTCTTGAAAGACCGATAGGGAAAAAGGCCCATTGGCCAAAACCTATTGTCTTGAACTTTTAAAACAAGTTACGTTTACTCTTAAAGTAGCTATTTACAATCTCTCTAACATTAAATTGTTTTTCTTATTTTACTTAACCTGATTTATTATCAAATACATTATCCAATATTAAGCAATTAAAAAATAACAAGGAATAAAAACTGACAAAAAGAACAGTTCGAATAAGCGAAATCAATTACTTTAAAGTTTTAAGAACTTATTACTCCGATTGACATCGCCTAATCACAACTTTTATCAGAACCTTTTTTGCAGAGCATTTAGTAAGCTTTCTAATGGTATTGTTCCGTGTACCAAAATTCTCAACCTTTTTCGAGATATTAAGGAAAGTATACAAAGTTACCAAAACTTTTTATGTCTGTTAATAAAATATTTTATTCTAACCCTTCCTTAACTCCAAACGTAACCAAAATTTCAACATATTAGTTTTGATGAAAGTAAAACATGCAGAAAATGTTTCAACTGAATCCCATGGTTCTAAGTACCCAAACCAAAAACGGTATTCAAAAACTATTTTTCCAATTTTCTCGAAAACGGTTAAAGCTATCGCTGTGAACTGGACCTTTCAAATTGGACGACGGATTTTTGTACAAAATTTCATCAAAATTGGACCATTAGGGAAGCCAGAAATAAGCGAACAGACGAATATAAAGTAGTAAATATATATATATATATATATATAAATTTGAGCCACCCTCATTTTCGGTCTCTAGGTGTTCTGAAACGCAAAATTTTCTAGTCGGCACTTCCGGATTGTTTCATGAGATCAACCTTACAAGCGGGGTTCCACCCTATGAAGGGAGGGAGGCAAAGCAAAATCAGTGCAGACATTACTGAATGTATAATAGAGGATGAAATTAAGAATTCTTAATGTCATCCTCTAATGATTATAATTATCTATTTGCTTATAATCAAATAGATATTGGTTTCGATATAAGTTTACATTCACAAGAACCCAAAAACAATTCAGACTCTGAATAAAGAAATTATTTAATAATTGCATATAAAATGGTAGTTAGTTCTATTAATATTATAAATATTACAATTAATATTATTATAGCCGTATATTATGCATTATTATACAATTGTTACCTTGTTTTGAGTTGAAAACACTTAATAAAATAGTTTATTTGAAAATAACTAGTGGTTAATGATTTTCTTCCATTATCCCTACTACTTCCTTACACTCTGCGTCATCTAAATGATAAATCTTAATTTAAAAAACTGTCTGCGTATGTAAACATCATCATCGAAAGTAAGCAACAACAACATTTTTCAGTAATTTAAAACTAAATTAAGTTTTAAAACTTTTTGGGGGGGGGGGGTTCTCAAAAACTAGAAAAATTGAAGCTACCCCATTTTTCCAGCGAACCCTACAATTGTATTTGCTTTGGATGAGCTGAAAAGATAACCTTGTTAATTTCATGCGTCCATTGCGCATAAAGTAAGAGCATAAATTAAAATCCATAGAACAATATATCTAGCTATATGTTAATAGAGGATATTACACTGGTAGCAGAGGTATAATACATATGTAAATTAGATGGCCACAAGAGGGGAAGCACGTCCAGGGCGAAATACAGGATTCGCGATAAATAATAAACCTATTTGCATGCTCCATCACTTATTGAACAGAATTGTTAAATCAACTAACAAAACCAACGTTTGTTTTAAACAATAAAATATATGTAAACTATTTAGCTATTAAACAATAAAATATATGTAAACTATTTACCTATTAAACAATAAAATATGTGTAAACTATTTAGCTATTAAACAATAAAATATATGTAAACTATTTAGCTATTAAATAATAATATATGTGTAAACTATTTAGCTATTAAACAATAAAATATATGTAAACTATTTAGCTATTGAACAATAAAATATATGTAAACTATTTAGCTATTAAACAATAAAATATATGTAAACTATTTACCTATTAAACAATAAAATATATGTAAACTATTTACCTATTAAACAATAAAATATATGTAAACTATTCACCTATTAAACAATAAAATATATGTACACTATTTAGCTATTGAACAATAAAATATATGTAAACTATTTAGCTATTAAACAATAAAATATATGTAAACTATTTACCTATTAAACAATAAAATATATGTAAACTATTTACCTATTAAACAATAAAATATATGCAAACTATTTAGCAATTAAATAATAAAATATATGTAAACTATTTACCTATTAAACAATAAAATATGTGTAAACTATTTAGCTATTAAACAATAAAATATATGTAAACTATTTACCTATTAAACAATAAAATGTATGTAAACTATTTACCTATTAAACAATAAAATATGTGTAAACTATTTACCTATTAAACAATAAAATATATGTAAACTATTTACCTATTAAACAATAAAATATATGTAAACTATTTACCTATTAAACAATAAAATATGTGTAAACTATTTAGCTATTGAACAATAAAATATATGTAAACTATTTAGCTATTGAACAATAAAATATATGTAAACTATTTATCTATTAAATAATAAAATATATGTAAACTATTTACCTATTAAATAATAAAATATATGCAAACTATTTAGCTATTAAATAATAAAATATATGCAAACTATTTAGCAATTTAACAATAAAATATATGCAAACTATTTAGCAATTAAATAATAAAATATATGCAAACTATTTACCTATTAAACAATAAAATATATGTAAACTATTTACCTATTAAATAATAAAATATATGCAAACTATTTAGCTATTAAATAATAAAATATATGCAAACTATTTAGCTATTAAACAATAAAATATTTGTAAACTATTTAGCTATTAAACAATAAAATGCCTGTAAACTATTTACCTATTAAACAATAAAATATATGCTAACTATTTAGCTATTAAATAATAAAATATATGCAAACTATTTACCTATTAAACAATAAAATATATGGAAACTATTTACCTATTAAACAATAAAATATATGTAAACTATTTAGCTATTAAACAATACAATATATGTAAAATATTTAGCTATTAAATAATAAAATATATGTAAACTATTTACCTATTAAACAATAAAATATATGCAAATTATTGACCTATTGCATGTGTGTGTGTGTATACATATATATATATAGGGTGTCCCGCATTAAGATGTCATAACTTTAAGGGTTTATGCTGCACCTCATTTGTAGTTGAGGGGCGCAGAAATGAGCGTTCTATCTCAACATGTAGCAGAGGTATTCTTTTTCTTTTATTTATTGAGACACTTGGCAGCATTGGCGACAAGAGCTTTACATATGGATACTATTTACATTGATAGCTGATAGATCATCTTAAATAGTTTTACAGAAATAGACTATAAATATACTTTAACATACACAGTATAGTGCTTTAAATCTCATGTAGTTTTAACACAATGCTATAATTCATAGTTGTAATTAACTTAACAATTTAGCTATTTACAATGTTAACGCAAGGTTATATATATATATATATATATATATATATACATATATATATATATTATTTCGTTTATAACGGCGCGTCAACTATTTGGATATTAGCGCCGGCGCAAGGTTATAATTCATATTTATAATTAAGTTAACAATTTAAGTTAAGTTTACAATGTTAAACTAAATAACATACTTTAATGAACAAACTCTATTACAATTCAACATATTTACATATTAGTTTTCCAATCAATCTATTATAAGTTATTTTGGGGATTATATTGAGGGTTTAATATCATTTAGAGTTTGTCATATAGTCTGGTTTGTTTCGAAAAGTCTAATGTGTTTTAGCACTTTCCTCCGAAGGAAAGTAGCTATTGAGGTTGGGCTCATGACGGAATTTTTGAAAAATTTCTTCAAATCTTTATTGATCCTACCTAGTAGACACCGAAAATGACCCCCGTTAAAATTTATATATATCTATATATATATATATATATATATATATATATATATATATATATATATATATATATATATATATATATATGTGTCTGTTAACAGGATAGCGGCCAGAGTTTTTGTTTTTTCGTCACGAAACTTGGTATATAGCATTCAATTAGCAAACGATTGAACGAGTTCGTTAACCACCAAAGTCGGTCCACCGGAAGGGGGGGTTTACCCCTAACCCAAAACACTTATTTGACTATGTCAGCCGTAATATTTGTTATATTTCAACGAAACTTGGTATTCTTAGTGGTAATATAGAGAGAAAAGTGAGATATAAAAATGAACTAAATCAGTTCATTAGAAGGGGGGGTTTACACCGGACCCACAATACCAATTCGCCACTACCAGCCGTGATTTTTGGTATATTTCGACCAAACTCGGTATTCGTAGTGGTAATCTACAGGTAAATATGTGTTGTAAAAATAAACTAAATCGGTTCATTAGAAGGGGGGGGGGGGTTTACTCCGGACCCAAATTCCTAATATACTCATACCGGTCGTAATTTCTGCTGTATTGTAACGAAACGCGGTATACGTCGTGGGTAACTCATGAGAAAAGTGTTGTAAAAATGAGCTGAATCGGTCAATCGGAAAGCGGGGGTTTAATTTGTAATATATTTTAATAGAAGAGCCGGCAGACGTAGGTTCACAAAGCCGCCGAAAGGAGCGCTTTCTACCACTAGAGTGACTGTATCCTGTTCCTGCGTTAGATCAAAATACGATAATATGAGGATTTTTGTATTTATTACGTAGTGTAGTAGGTACCATGTGTAAACATAACTCTGGATGCAAATTAATAATTGATCAGTTACTCATTACAAAATGAGAACTATTCACGTTTTTATTTTATTTATGTAGGATATTTTAAGCAAATTATTCTGGAAAGCAGTCTACACTACCCAAATTCTGAGGAAAGTGCTTAGTTATGCAGCTCCTGCGTGACGGACTTTTTTATATATTGGCTCTCGTCCTAGGGTAAGTCATTCAAGTTATCAGTGGCATGTCAAAGGTTTGTCTTAGTCTGCATTCAGTTAGTAAGTGTTAGCGCGGTTCCTCCCTATCTCCATAGGGAGAACCCGTTTATAAGGTTGACCTCATGACGCGATCCATAAGTGCCGACTAGAAACTTTCTCGTTTACGACCCCATAGATCACGAAAATATAGGTCGTTCAAATTTGTATATGTGTGTATATATATATATATATATATATATATATATATATATATATGTGTGTGTGTGTATATATATATGCTTGTCTGTTACCTCTCTAGCAAGCTCAAAAATGGTCCGATTTTGATGAAATGTGGTACAAAAATCTGTCTTCTAATTTGAAAGGTCAAGTGCACTGTTAACTAGCAGAATCTGCCCAATTGAAGACGGCGTTTGGGGCGAAATTCGCGCAAAAAAAATCGTAACGCTTACGTTATTGAGTCCATATGCTTGCAGGTACTTTTTTATAGGTTTCTTAACATAGGAAAACGAATGAAACCATTTTGAAGGCGATATCTTTAGCCGTTTCTGAGATAAGTGGAATCAATGTTTTTGTAAGTCATTATTTTTTGGGGGGTACTCCGGGATTCAATTGAAATTTTTTCTACATCTTGGAAATTAATCCCAACTAAGATGTTTAAATTTTAGTTATATTTTGAGTTAAGAAAGTAAGCGAAAAAAAATTATTTTATTATTAGACATGAAAAGTTTTCGGATCTTCATACATTTTTCGTAAATATCTCGATAACGGTGGGGAAATCGTGGTAAGTGGAAGGTGACCATTCAAATGCTTATTATATTCTCTACAAAAAAGGTTCTGAAGCAATATACGATGGGGCAACGTCAATCAGAGATGTAAGCGCTTAAAATTTAAAAAGTGATTGTTTTGTTGTTTTGAAAGGTTTTTTCTCTTTGTTTTCTCACTTTTTAATTGGTTGTTTTTTTGTTTTAAATTGGTTTTTGTAAGTAAAATTAGTATTGTAGTAAAATAAGGTAAGAAACTGTGAAAGGTATTGGTAATAAGTTTGGAGTGGCTGTGGTAATCAAGATGGCTGTGGCTAATCATGATGACGTATGCATAGTTTGTTTTGAATTCTCCTGTCTATATAACCTTCCTCATAGCCTCCAACTAAAGTTATCGTTATTTCATATTTTATATAAAGATTTTACCCTCGAGAGGATGGAATTTTATTTACGATGAAGCACATTTTTATAGTTGATTATAACATTAAAATGAATTTGCTAGTTTTCGTTGTAAAATGACAACGAAGTTTTGGTTGTTTAGAATAGAGCCTTCTCAGCAGTAGTCGAAGAGTAAGTACGTTTTCAGTACATAATTGTATTGACTTATACAGATTAAGAATTATCCGCTTCTGTGTAAGTTGGCTACTGCCAGTTTCCTGTGATTTGTGATGCTAATCTATTCCATTTCTTCGAGATGTACGTAACCGCGCTAAGATGACGCAGTTCCTGCGAGTCGGACTTTTTCATAGTCAGGTTTATGTTGCAATATTGGCAGATAGGTGTGTCTTGTTTCGTCATAAGGTGTGAGTGAGTAAGTCGATAGTGACCTATTCTTAGTCGACACAGAATAATTTCTTCCCTTCTTGTGCCTCTCTGGCTCGAAGGCCATTCACAAACTGTGCTTTTAATTTCCCTCAGTTTGTTTTCTGTTGTTTCGTACCAAGATCGCTGGCATTTTTGAAGGATAAAGTTCTTGGCTTCAAGTTGCATGTCTAGATATAAAACGTCTTGTTTGTCGATGTTGTGTCTAGGGCCATCTTTGAATAAAATTTATGTATATAGAGATGTGTAATACACATATTACATATATATATATATATATATATATATATATATATATATATATATATATATATATATATACAAATTTGAACCACTGTTATTTTCGGGATCTATAGGTTCCGAAACTTAAACTTTTCTAGTCGGCACTTCCGGATTTCCTCATGAGCGCCCCTATGGAGGGAGGAAGGAACCGCGCTAAAATGCCGCGGCGTTTGTAATAATGGAAGATTTACTATACATTGTTCGACCTCCAAAAACAGGATACCAATATGAGAGAATCGATATCAGCTAGTGACCGCTTAAAGGTTACTTTTCCCCTTCTCGCCACTGGTAAGTGATAAGTTTAATTTATTGGAAACTATTTTTTTAATTAAAAGTAGCAATACAAGTAATACATATCTTAAACCCTTCCTTTATTTAATAAAAGTAACACAAACAGTACTAAATTAAAAAAAAAATGCTGTCTAATAAAGAATAAAAATAAAGTGTAATATGAACGACATAAATGTTCGAAACCCCAATTCCTTCCATGGTAATAGTCAAAAACTGAACCACTCGATACGCCAACTTGCACAAAACTGTCAGAAAATATCTCCCACTGTTTGATCGGGCGACAGTGCGAGCGCGAGAAATTCCTAGAGCTGAGTTTCATGCTTAGACGAGCAAGTTGAAGTGTCAGACATTCCCACAGCAAGCTCGCGACATCAGTTGCGCGAGTAGTTGCGACACTGCTCTCCAGGCCGTTTATTTTGACTGTCGGACAGAAAACTCACGCAATTTCCCGCCCGTGTAAACGTACCTTTAGGCTGGATATTGAAGTTAGTACACGGAGAAAAAAAACAGGCTGCTCGCATCTACTTTCAGGCTGCGGGCAGCCTGAAAACTGTGACTTAGTGCCAGTATTTTGAAATAGGACATTTTAGTCTAAAATAGGATTCCACATATTTTAGCCTAAAATAGGATTCCACTAAGTTAGAGTGCCCGCATTTTATAATAGAGTGCTGGAATGCTAATTCTGCATCCTATAGTAGAGTTCTCACTCCCAAAGCTAGCATCCAACAATAGAGTGCCCAGCACTCTACTTTCAAGTGCGTACCCCTAGACTTTAGTTTGCTGGCATTCTGACACTGGCTTCTAGCAGCCTGCCCATATAGGCTGAAAGTATCCTGATGTTTGCTTCCTGTATCCTACCCATACTTTATTATGTGGATAAAAAAGAACAAAGGTAAATTCAGAGTAATAATAATGAGACTTTATTTGGGTGTAATTTACATATACACTTCTTAACAAGTAGATATTTACAAGTAGGTATGAGGTATACACTTTTTAACAAATATAGATATTTACTAGTATTAGGTATTAATATTCTTTTTTGTTTTCATGACACTTATAGCCGTATTCATAAAGCCGAAGACAGTTGATTTCAGCATCTGTTCAAACAGAAACAAAAAGAAATTTTTATTAATAATAAAAGAAAAGTTGTTGTTGTTGTGTTTTATATAATTAAATAGAAACATAAATAGGCATTTTTTCTAGTTTAAAATTTCGCAGTAAATTCAAAGCTGCCAGGGAATTACAAAATAAATATAAAATAAGGTTTTTTTTCTATGGATATGATCATAAATGAAGGAACTCTAGAAACAGAATGGAAACCAAAATAAAAGTCTACTAATATAATTTTGAACTAATATTCTAGCCGCATTCTAGGAACGTATAATAAAAGACTTCCATCAGTTCTCAGCTTACCAGGCTTATTGAACTCCATCTTCAGTTGGTTCTATACCCGCAGCTCCATGTTATATTAAGGGAATATATTCTTGAAAAACAAACACAACTTTCTTCATTCTATTGTATATAACATCTGTTTTTAAATTTAATAATAAAAACAAGAGCCTGTATGCATGGATGCAGACTGTACCGCCAGAACAGAGTTCAGGCTCTTGTTTTTATTATTAAATTTAAAAACAGATGTTATATACAACAGAATGACGAAAGTTGTGTTTGTTTTTCAAGAATATATTTCCTTAATATAAATAATGTATTCCTTAATATAATATGGAGCTGCGGGTATAGAACCAACTGAAGATGGAGTTCAATAAGCCTGGTAAGCTGAGAACTGATGGAAGTCTTTTTGTTGAAACATTTTTTGCATGTTTGAATTTCATCAAAACTAATATGTTAAACTTTTGGTTACGTTTGGAGTTAAGGAAGGGTTAGAATAAAATATTTTATGAACAGACATGAAAAGTTTTGGGAACTTCGTATAATTTCATTAATATCTCGAACCAGGTCGGGAAATCGTGATAAGTGGATAGAAATTATTTGAAAGCTTTATAAATTCTCTACAAAAAAGACTCTGAAACAATTTTTGATTAGGTGATCGGAGAAATAAGTGCTTAAACTTTGAAGTAATTGATGTCGTTTATTCGAACGGTTCAATTTGTCTGTTTTTATTCCTTGTTTTTTTTTTAATTGCTTATAGTTGAATAATGTATTTGACAATAAAACAGATTAGGTAAAATTAGAAAAACAATTCATTGTGAGAAATATAGCTTGCCAAGAGAAAGAGATTCAATGACGTCTTTTGAATATTTTCAATTGCCTTCATGCTGTTGGTATTTTTTTTTTTTTTTAATTGATTTTATTTGTAGAATTATTGCTATAGTAAAAGTACATAGGAATATGTGAAAAATGTTAATATTTTCCAATGCATTGAAAGGTATAAAATGAAATATCGGTAGAAAAGGATTCTAGGGTCTGGCGGACCCGACCTGGTAAAGCCATAAAACCCTTTGAATAAAGGCCGAGGAAAATATTATCTTTTACTATTCTAAGCTTTTCAAATGACAATAGGGATATGATCAGGAACCGCGCTAAGATGATGCAGTTCCTGCGAGTCGGACTTTTTTGTTTCCTGTTTGTTTGGTTGGTTGATTGTCCGGAAAACTAATGATTTCCAATTTGTATGTACTTTTTATCAAGTAATCGTATGTAAAGAAAATACCTACTACATAGTAAAACAATTCTAGTGATCAATTGTGGGACAAACCTGGGTTCTAGTCTAACCTATTCAGTTATTCAACTAAAATATATTATGCTAATAAAATGTAGAATAGAAACAGGCATTTACTTCCATTTTTATTAAACACAAAAATTATCTGAAGCGCATTACCATCCAATAATATATCACTACCGTCCGGGACGCCATTTTGGAAATGGCCTTATTTCGAAAAATAAAGTTGTGGGTGCATGAACAACTATCGACAAAAATTGGTACAAAAAAGTCCGACTCGCAGGAACTGCATCATCTTAGCGCGGTTCCGTTCTTATCCGAAGTGCGATTAGTAAAGGAATAGTAGCAGCTATCGGTAGGTTTTGATCTGTCGTTAAAAATATAAAATAAAATCACAAAGAGAAGGAAGCTTGAAGAGCCACATATGGAAACTGACAGTTTTCTAAACGGATGGGACTCTCCCGTCATCGCGACGCTCACTCTAGGAAAACTATATTACCAATATTATTCTTATTTTCTCAGCTTTAATGAAATACTCATTCCACTGTTAAATAAACTTAAAAAAAGATTCGTTCAAATGAACGAAATTACCTATGTTTTAAGCACTTATTTCTCCAAATATGACCATCCCATCGCAAATGTCTTCACAACATTTTTTGTAGAAAATTTAGTAACCTTTCGAATGGTAATCTTTTGCTTCCCAAGATTCCAAACCGTTTTCGTGATATTAATGAAAATATACGAAGTTCCCAAAACTTTTCATGTCTAAAAATGAAATATTTTATTTTAATCCTTCCTTTACTCCAAACGTAGCCAAATTTTCAACATATTAGTTTTGATAAAATTCAAACATGGAGAAAATGTTTCAACTGAAGCCCATGATTCTAAGTACCAAAATCAAAGACAAAAAAAACAGTTCGAATAAGCGAAATCAATTACTTTAAAGTTTTAAGCACTTATTTCTCCGATTGACATCGCCTAATCAAAACTTTCATTAGAACCTTTTTTGTAGAGCATTTAGTAAGCATTCTAATGGTAATCTTTTGTTTCACAAGATTCTCAACCTTTTTCGAGATATTAAGGAAAGTATACAAAGTTACCAAAACTTTTCATGTCTGTTCATAAAATATTTTATTCTAACCCTTCCTTAACTCCAAACGTAACATAACTTTCTACATATTAGTTTTAATGAAAGTAGAACATGCAGATAATGTTTCAACTGAATCCCGTGATTCTAAGTACCCAAACCAAAAACGGTATTCAAAAACTATTTTTCCAATTTTCTCGAAAACGGATAAAGCTATCGCCTTGAAAATGGTTCCATTCGTTTTCCTCGCCCAAGAAGCCTATAAAAAGAGTACTTACAAGCTTATGAACTCAAAAACGTAAGCGTTACGATTTTTTCTGCGCGAATTTCGCCCCAAACGCCATCTTCCAGTGGGCGGATTTTGGTGGTTAACGAACTTGACCTTTCAAATTGGACGACTGATTTTTTTACCAAATTTCATCAAAATCGGACCATCAGGGAAGCCAGAAATGAGCGAGCAGACAAATATATATATATATATATATATATATATATATATATATATATATATATATATATATATAAATAAATATATACATATATATATATATATATATATATATATATACAAATTTGAACCACCGTTATTTTCGGTCTCTAGGGGTTCTGAAACGCGAAATTTTCTTGTCGGCACTTCCGGATTGTTTCATTGTATCAACCTTATAAGCGGGGTTCCTCCCTATGGGGGAGGGAGGAACCGCGCTAAAAAGTTGATTTCTGTACAATTCTAAGAGTAAAATCTAACTGAATAATGCTTACATAACGATGTAGTAAAGCGTTTTTCGGGCCCTATTAGGTATTGAAAGCTATCCGTGTATAAATTTCGTATTGAATAAGCACGCATTCCCCTCCCCCCTCCTAGGAAAGTAACTCGAAGCGTTGTGAGCGAAGGACACTAGAAAAGCACACTTCCAGTATGTAGAGAGAACTGAGAAGTTTCCGAGGCAATAATCCATCTTGTGAACTGGCGAGCTGACAGGCACGTTCTACCTGTACTCGGTCCTGGAGAAACTTAATCTCCAAGTAGTGAAGGCCTTTTCTTGAGCCTCAATTTCTTTCCGGAGTATCATAGCACCTCGCCGACGGCCATAAAGACCGTGAATTCACCCGGTACCTGAGATGAACGAATTCAATTAAGTTTCCATTTGAATTATACAATCTCCCCATACTTGGGCATCTCAGTAGATCAAACAAAGTCCCTCTGGGTTTTATGATCTGCAAACATGGTCATCGAAACCCACTGAAGCCTGCTCAACGTCTTGGTACACTGGAATTCGCGCAGTATTGAGCTTATTTCTAGTTTTAAGGAAACTAGCGGTTGAGAAGTGCCTTTATGTTGGGTAACCACGTTAGTTTTTTGTCACATTTCAAGCCTAAGGAAGTGAGTAAGTCGGTTTTTAATTGTCTGAATTAACGTCAGTTGGGCTATTTGATTGGCTCTTTTTCTAGAGATAATTATGAACCTTGTCTTAACCCTGGAACACTAACCTTAATTCATCCTACACTATTACTAACCTGTGTATCAATTTGACTTATACACAGGAAAATGACTCAGAACTTGATTATCGGGGATAATGGAGAAATTTGTTGCTAAAAAAATGAATATTTATCAATATTTAATACATGAAAATACAAATAAAAAACATAAAACATAGAGCAACAAAAAATATGGAAGAAAGAGAAGAAAATTTGAATGTAGACAAGGAATATTACATTTCAAAAAATATATTTAAAAAAATATTAATATTTCTCGTACATATACAATACAGGCAGTCTTATAAACGGAACTCAATATTGCCTTCAAGGAATTATGTAGGAACTCTCAATGGGGAATGGAAGAAGGTAGATGTGGGAGGAAGACACAGCATATGCACATCATGTGTGTTTAAATGAATTGGTTGGCTAAAGACCTGAAGGGGCGAAGCCTTTATTTATTCTTAACAAAACAAAAAAAAAATCAAGAAAGCTGATCAAAGAAATTATATGCCTTTCACATGGGTGTATATAAAAAATAATTTTATAGGGGGGGGGGGGGCTGGGAACATTTCGGGGGGGGGGGGGCTGGGACCATTTCCGTGCTATGGAATACTAACATTTTAGAACGTGGAACAGTTTAAACAAACTAAAACGTTTACACCTAAAATAAAACATTTTTTATGAACTAAGTAATCTTATTTTATTTATGTTTAAAGGTTTCATGACACATTTTTACCGATCAAAAAAAATTGCAGGGGGGGGGCTACAGCCCTCTCAGCCCCCCCCCCCCCCCTGTAATTTGCATAATTAATGGTGTAATTATATTTTAGGTGCTCACTACTACCTCTGTATCAAATTGATCCAATTTATAATGAGTCTTTACTACCTTTGCATAAGAGCGACGTAGACTTATTGCTCATATTACTAACATTGCATGAAAATTACGTAGAAAAATGTACGTGTATTACTAACCTGTACGTCAATTTGATGCACTGTCTTCTAGGAAAATCAAGGTCACACCTATCTAATCACTCGCTGAGAGGTGAAATCACGCTGGATAGGGGAAGGAGGAGTTGCTTCAGGAATAGGTGGGGGGGAGACCGGCTCTAGCCCCATTTTACGAATTAAAATGACAATTGATTACAGTCATATGCTTCAATATGACGCATGTTAGTGTTCCAGGGTTAATGACGCTTTCATTCATTCATATTGCATGTTTTTTTAAATATAGTTTTAGCAGTGAAATTGATTTTCCAATAAAAGATGCCAAGCAAGATTTATTATTAGTTGTAATAGATCTTTCCGAGCAGAAGTCTAAGTGGCCGAATGTGTATTTTCCTTTACGTGTATTGTAGGGCCCAAAGATGTCACTGCAGTACCTAGGAATAAACATATTTCACAAAATACTAGTTAAATCTATTTAAATAACACTAGAACGACCAGAAGAAACGCTAGGCTTTCTAAATGACATTAGAACGACCAGAAGAAACGCTAGGCATTCTAAATGACATTAGAACGACCAGAAGAAACGCTAGGCATTCTAAATGACACTAGAACGACCAGAAGAAACGCTAGGCATTCTAAATGACACTAGAACGACCAGAAGAAACGTTAGGCATTCTAAATGACACTAGAACGACCAGAAGAAACGCTAGGCATTCAAAATGACACTAGAACGACCAGAAGAAACGCTAGGCATTCTAAATGACACTAGAACGACCAGAAGGAGCGCTAGGCATTCTAAATGACACTAGAACGACTAGAAGGAGCGCTAGGCATTCTAAATGACACTAGAACGACCAGAAGAAACGCTAGGCATTCTAAATGACACTAGAACGACCAGAAGAAACGCTAGGCATTCTAAATGACACTAGAACGACCAGAAGGAGCGCTAGGCATTCTAAATGACACTAGAACGACTAGAAGGAGCGCTAGGCATTCTAAATGACACTAGAACGACTAGAAGGAGCGCTAGGCATTCTAAATGACACTAGAACGACCAGAAGAAACGCTAGGCATTCTAAATGACACTAGAACGACCAGAAGAAACGTTAGGCATTCTAAATGACACTAGAACGACCAGAAGAAACGCTAGGCATTCTAAATGACGCTAGAACCACCAGAAGGAGCGCTAGGCATTCTAAATGACACTAGAACGACCAGAAGGAGCGCTAGGCATTCTAAATGACACTAGAACGACCAGAAGAAACGTTAGGCATTCTAAATGACACTAGAACGACCAGAAGAAACGCTAGGCATTCTAAATGACGCTAGAACCACCAGAAGGAGCGCTAGGCATTCTAAATGACACTAGAACGACCAGAAGGAGCGCTAGGCATTCTAAATGACACTAGAACGACCAGAAGGAGCGCTAGGCATTCTAAATGACACTAGAACGACCAGAAGAAACGCTAGGCATTCTAAATGACGCTAGAACCACCAGAAGGAGCGCTAGGCATTCTAAATGACACTAGAACGACCAGAAGGAGCGCTAGGCATTCTAAATGACACTAGAACGACCAGAAGGAGCGCTAGGCATTCTAAATGACACTAGAACGACCAGAAGAAACGCTAGGCATTCTAAATGACACTAGAACGACCAGAAGAAACGCTAGGCATTCTAAATGACACTAGAACGACCAGAAGAAACGTTAGGCATTCTAAATGACACTAGAACGACCAGAAGGAGCGCTAGGCATTCTAAATGACGCTAGAACGACCAGAAGAAACGTTAGGCATTCTAAATGACACTAGAACGACCAGAAGGAGCGCTAGAACGACCAGAAGAAACGTTAGGCATTCTAAATGACACTAGAACGACCAGAAGGAGCGCTAGGCATTCTAAATGACGCTAGAACGACCAGAAGAAACGCTAGGCATTCTAAATGACACTAGAACTTAACATACGCGTGCTATGATGATGTAGTTCCTATTCTTCTTTGGCTAATCCTTCTTGCCTCAGCAATAGTAGTGCCACGTATTGGAAAATCATAGTTTATTTTCTCCATATTTTCAGTTTGTTGATAAGAATAGGCTTATCACTGATTGCTTCCTGCTCATTTCGTCGATCGCATCAATTTATCGAGGAGAAGTGAAGCAATCCGATAAATTGGCACTAACAATTATCTGCCGAGTCCAACTTATTCCATTTAGCAGACGGATCACCATCCCCTTCAGATGTAAATCATCCATCGACAGAACTAACTGGTAGATGTAGAAATTATATATGCACAAATCAGTGGCTATTCAGCCAATCAGGTCCGTTCTATTTGCATTCTATTACTAAGTCCTGACTTTAAGAGGTGTCTATGTCATTGGGGATTAATAATCAATTTCTCCAGATAATTGTCTCATTTACATTTCCTGTAGGATTTATAGAACTTTCCGACAACAATATCAAAAAGGGATTCTTTCTTTCCTGCATTGTTCTTGATAACTTTTCGGAACGTAAATATAAGGGTAAGGTAATTCCTTACTTTAACCACAACAATGTTAAAATTTTTTTTGGATTATCGGCACCACGCTTAAATGTGCAAGTCCATACTTTGTGTTTACTGCAACAATCCCAGGCACGAGGGAGAATGTAAGGCTGATAAATTATTATTATTTTTTTTTTTTTCATTTTTTTTTATTTGCTTTTAAGTTACAACTTATAGCATTTCTTATATAATCTCATTAGTACCTAAGTTAGTAAATTAAATAATTCCTTGGTGAGTTTACAAAACTTATTTGTTAAATAGCAAAATAAAACAGTGAAACTACATAGATTATTTATACCATGTTTTGAATGAAAATAAGAAAGGAAAATAAAATATATATTTACATTTGTATATTTCTAGTTTTACCCTGGCCTTAAGAACTATAGGACGTGTAAGCCGCTGGAGAATCGCTTAGTGTTGTACCATTTACAATAATTAGATTATTATTGGCCATTAACTCTATAAGAATTCGCGCTCTCTTATTAAGTACCGTGGCGAAGGTATCATGAGAAATATTAATGTTAAACGCCTCAACATTATCAGGTAGCTCTTCCTGAATACCTACTCTACAATTAGTATCACAAAGAAGAATCACTAAATCTACAGGCTGGATGTTAATATTACCATAGAGGTTTGCAATAATTCTATGATTTTAGAAATATCAGAAAAGGCCTAAAGTAATGAATGAATGAATGAATAGCCTTTATTGTGCGATATTAATAATAATACAATAGTAATAATAAAGCCAATACTTATTTGATAATCACAATAACAATAATAATGCTTCTTTGATAATAATAGTAGATAATAACAATAATAATAATATTAATACTTGTTTGATAATAATAATTATAACAATGATAATTTTTCTTTGATAATAATAATAAAAATGATAATACTTCTCTTTGTGACTATAATGAAAACAATAATAAAAATGATAAATGTATTTTTATAATAATAACAATGTTAATGCTTCTTTTAATAATAATAATAATACTTCTTTGCTGAAAATAAATTCTTCCGCACAGGCCTCCCTTTTCGGGGTATTGGTCTACGCTTTCCATGAGTGACCAGTTCTACCGGAAAGCGGTAGAAATCTTTAGGCCTTTTCTTACTTTAGAAAAGGCGTAAAGTAAACAAAAATTAAATATATTTAATCGGCATTATAATTAATTTCACAAATTATCCAATGTTGAGTTATATCTAAAACGGTTAGTGATTTTGTTAGTAAAGATAATCATACCACAACAAGCTCTGCTCCTGGATCCTTGACAGCAGGAGAGAAGGCCGACATCTGAAAGGGGATCGAAGATAAGTCCATTGGTACGCCGGTGAGGCGTGTCTCCGAGCAACAGAATAGTCGCTAAACGCATGTGCTTCAGTAAGAAAATTTTTGAATCCTGTTGAATTCCAAAATAAAATTGTAAACATAGCCTTGTTAGATTATTGACCTGAGTAGGTGTTAATCCTTTGTTCTCCTGTTGACGGTAAGGAGGGTCTACTTTAAGGCTGATAAATCATGCTAACACTGTTCATCTACTCATCCCTCATGGCCCAAAATTCTTACAGGCCGCTTCGAAGAAATTAGATTAAATTTTAGAAATACAATTTCGTATAAACAGGCAGAGCGATTATTTGAAAAGTATCAACGAAATGAACAAGTTGAAAGAAACATTATTCCTTCGTACAAAGAAATATTGACAAAACCGTCTAGGTCGAGAGGAAGAGGTCTGTGAACCCTCTTGACTTAAGATAGAGATCTATTGAGTACCTGTTACGATTTATTCAGCGTGATCCTTGGTTGACACTAAATGTCCGGAAGGTATCTCATGGAGCTCTTGCTTCACGACCAGTTCAGCGTTTATGTCCTTATCTCGATGACTTTGGTCTGCTTCGAGCTCGCAGCCGTAGGCTGGACCTACATTGGACCCGTATTTCACCCGGTCCGATCCGATCCGATTTCGTTTGATCGACAGCGGCCGATGTGAGTGCCTACATTGGTCTCGATCCGATCCGATCCGATTTAGTCACAGCTCGTCAGTAATGACCTCGTAGTGAAGTGAAAATGAGTGATTAAGTTAAGAAATGCCATCTAATAAGCATAGAAAACATTGATTAGGTTGAATGTTGGAGGTAAGAGAAGAATTGGTATTAATATTTTAAAATTATTTATAAGAAAGGTAACTAGAAGGTTATAAGCATTGAAAGGTTATAAACATTAGAAGGTTATAAACTTTGGAAGGTTATAGACGTTGGATGGTTATAAACATCTTTCCACGCAATTTAATAAACAAGGGAAAGTAAAAACAAAAATGTGAATTGACAAAGTTGTTCTAAATTTTATTTCCTTTGGTTTAAAAAAAAAGTGCATTGAAATGGATTAAGATTTAGAATCTGTAGACCTTTATAAAACGCAATAAGTGCGTTGGCGCCATTTTGCTTCGTCGGTCCGAAATCGGTCTAGAAACGAACAAGTTTGAATGGCCAAGAATCGGTGGCCGTTGGATTGGACCGGATTGGATCGGGTCGGGACCAATGTAGGCACCTCCATTGAGACGCAAGAGTTAGTTTTTCTTCTGACAGTCGGTGGCTATCGGATCGGAACGGTTCCAGTGTAGGTGCACCCTTAAAAGGCAAGAATGTGGTTATTTTGTCCAAACACCACCGATTGGTTCATCTGTTGATAAGGGTTTGTCATATCCAGCTAGGTCATGCTGGAACTACTCAGGTACAGTATCGATTTTCATTAAACTATTGGATTTTATCCGCACGTCAAGTAGTCAGGCAAATTATTAATGATTGCGTATTCTGTTTTAAGACCGAGGCCCAACCTGTCATGTCCCTTAATGGCCGCTTTACCTCATTGTCGAGTCAACCCTGCTCTTCCGTTCCATCATACGGGCAAGGATTTTTGTGGTCGTTTTACTCAACGTTCTTCTCATCTCCGTAAGGCTCAATTAATCAAGGATTATGTTTGTATATTTATTTGTATGTGTGTGAAGGCTATCCACATTGAATTAGCTCTTGATTTATCAACCAAAAAATTTGTTGACTGTCTTAGGAGATTTATTGGTCGCCAAGGTTAATCTAACGATCTTTATTCCGATTGTGGACTTTGTTGGTTCGAAATCCTTGATGATGAAGGAGATCCAGGTTTTCTTAGAAAATGCACGTGAGACCAAGCTTGTAAGGGACTTTGCGCTTGATAATAATATCAATTTTGTTTTTTCTTCTCCTTCAGAACCCCATCACAGGGCCGCCACGCGGGAGGACAGCCGGGTACTGTTGTCCCGGGCCTCGCTAATTGGAAAAAATGTATAGGTTATGACCTTGTAAAAATAGAAATATAGACGGGCGTAGCCTATATTTATTTGAATTGGATCTATATTTGTTTAATGTAAATAAACGATAAAACAAGTGCATTCCCAGAATAGTATATTTCATTAGGAGTCGTAATAAAACTACAAGTACCGAAAGTGACCTTTGCTGCACCAATTGTCGGCTTTTATTCTCATTTTGCTCAAAACTCAAGACGAAAATAATTTTAAAATGTCCTAGGTCCTAGATCAAAGTACTAGAGAACTGGCTCTGACAAGTGGGGCCCGGCTCTGAGAAGTGGGGCCCCGTGTACTGGTCCTGGGCCCGGCTATGACATGTGGCGGCCCTGCCTCATCAAAATGGTCTTTGGGAAAGAACGGTGAAGTCGATGAAACATCATCTCCGAAGAATCATTGGTTAGGTTGGGTTGGTGGTTTAAGGATAGAAAACCGCTTGGTCATCTCCAAAGAATCATTGGTTAGGTTGGGTTGGTGGTTTAAGGGCAGAAAACCGCTTGGTCATCTCCAAAGAATCATTGGTTAGGTTAGGTTGGTGGTTTAAGGGCAGAAAACCGCTTGGTCATCTCCAAAGAATCATTGGTTAGGTTAGGTTGGTGGTTTAAGGGCAGAAACTGCTTGGTTATCACCGCCCTAAGAGTATAATTAAATTGTGCGGGTTTAATGTTAGGATGTGTTTTCATATTGTGTGTTTGAGTTGTGAAATTGCATTTGTTAGAATCTTGCAAGGAAAATATTATTATTGCATAGATATAAGGACCAGATTCAGATGTCCTTAAAGAGAAAGGAAAACAGATGGAGTTGTACGTCGTACCATTGTGAGGACCAAGTCAGGGGTGTATGAGGACCAAGTCAGGGGTGTATGAGGACCAAGTCAGGGGTGTATGAGGACCAAGTCAGGGGTGTATGAGGACCAAGTCAGGAGTGTATGAGGACCAAGTCAGGGGTGTATGAGCGGCCTGAGGTCAAACTTTACCGGCTGCCTCAGCTATCAAATTAATAATGTTCAATTGTACTTCTAATTTTCTAGGTATCTTCCAAAACTTAAACAACACCATTTTCTTTTTTATCCCCCACTTTGTCAAAAATCTTTCATGATCAAATACGACTTATCTATGCCAATCGTCATTTTTACAAAAATCAATATATTTTTTAAATTTTAAATTAATTAATTATTTTAATTTAAAATTTAAAAAATATATTGATTGTTATAAAAACGATGAGAGGCACAGATAAGTCGTATTTGAGCATGAAAGATCCTTGACAATGTGGGGGAAAAAAAGAAAATGTTGTTGTTTCTGTTTTGGAAGATCCCTAGAAAATTTAAAGTAAGGTTTTAATAATTGTAATTACCAGGATGACAAGGCCTATATTGAAAAGTTTTTAAAAAAGAGGTTGCTGGAAATTAGATAAACTACAGAATAAAATAATTGACATTGGGTTAAATTATTATAAATGATTTAATAAGAG
Source organism: Gonocerus acuteangulatus (assembly GCA_946811695.1). NCBI lineage: Eukaryota > Metazoa > Arthropoda > Insecta > Hemiptera > Coreidae > Gonocerus > Gonocerus acuteangulatus. Next base: position 164,709,644 of record OX328123.1, read on the forward strand.
GGTTATATTAAGTTTTTTGTTACACTTACTTTATTTTACTTCTGGATATTGATAATGGCCTGAAGGCCGAAAAGTTAAATGAATATATAAATAAAGGACTTATTAAGGTCTGAAGAATAGATCAAACCAATTGAGCCTTTAAAATATCTTTTTTGTTCTTGCTCTAATCCTCAGGGATTCCGAAAGTAATGTTTTACGTCATCCGTTCAAGGGGGCAGTGTTCGGTATTTTTAGACAATATGACGCAATAGATACCGAGAGGGGGGAAATTTCCATTCCCGCCTAATTCGTGGTAGAGGAAGGGGGGTGTATGATCACGTGGTATACAGGAAAAGGGCGCTGATTGGCGGAGAGCTTGCCTTCCGGACCTTGAGCCTATGCAGTCTTTCATGTGGAATTGTAGAATGAGGACGTCTTATTTCTGTTCTTGGGCGTCCTACGAGGAGCTTTGCCTTCTGTTTTCTCCCAACCACGGACTCAACAATACAGTACTTCGGGCAGATGGATCATAGAGGTTTGGCTGTATCTTCCCTCTCATTTTATCCCCAATTCTTATCCATTCTTTCCTGTCCTTTCTAATCGGCCATACTTTAAATACCGGCTGGATGTAAGTGCATTTATTCTATTCACTTCTCTCTAGAGTCCTACCAGATTTACTTTGTTTCATCTATATGAACCATGTTTCCTGCGTGAGTTCTCTGTATTTCAATTTCGTTTTCTCCGCCAGTACCTGGCTGACGAAGATGGAGATGAACCCATCGAAATATCCCAGGAAGAAGTGAGGAGTACCACCGCTGGAGAAAAATGCCGTTCCATCTAAATATATATATATATATATATGTATATGTATACGTATGTACCTACGTACTAGCGTGAAAGCAGGTTAAAGAGGCGGGTCTCGTTCAGAGATCTGGATCATGGATAACGCATTTCTATTGGTCAATCACTATCAGAGATATCATCAACTATTGTGTTTATAGTAGCCATCTTGTTCCCTTTGTCTTTTTAACGCAATTCATTTATGCTTTATTGACCCGCGCAATGTGGGCCATGTTTTGTGCGTGAGTTCTCTATATTTCAATTTCGTTTTCTCCGCCAGTGAAAATTACTCCACTATATATATATATATATATATATATATATATATATATATATATATATATATATATATATGTGTGTGTGTGTGTTACTTACGTACTAGTTGCACCGATTGGCTCCCAGTCAGTGATCCGGATCAGGCAATATGGCGACCGTTTATTAAGACCATGTATTAATATTATCAATGAGTTGGATTGACTAGAGTTTCGATATAACCATGAGCGAGCGGAAACACGCAGCAATTATGCCATTAACATAAGTGCTACTAATTTCCTAAATTATATAACATTAACACTTAAGTTAATTTCATAATTGCTATGCGTTTCCGCCCGCTCAAGGTTATATCGAAACTCCAGTTAATCCAACTCTTTGGTAATATAGATAACTGGTTTTTCGGTGGGCTGATATGCAATTTAACATTACTTCAAAAGGATCTCTAGTCTCGTTGATATTTCGTTGTCGGCATATCAGACACATATTCGCTATCGCACGAAGGACACAAATACAAACACACTAAAACACAATCAACACTAAGAACTGAAACAATAAATTGTAAAAAGCACCAATTAAACAGAAAGTGAACACAAAACAATGAACACTAGAATGGATGAAAGAACAAGTGATATGGATCACTAAACGTGAGCCTGGTCGGGAGCCACTTCTCGAGATCGGTCCAACTAGTACCTAAGTACCATATATATATATATATATATATATATATATATATATATATATATATATATATATATGTGTTGTTCATTCGGCATCTGTCTCCAGCGGTCTTACTCCTCCTGTCATCGCAATATTTCGCCGGATTCCTCTCCGGCTTCTTCAGGCAATCATTCATCCTTGCTGGTTGGTAAGGGATTTCCCTTACCAACCAGCAAGGATGAATGATTGCCTGAAGAAGCCGGAGAGGAATCCGGCGAAATATTGCGATGACAGGAGGAGTAAGACCGCTGGAGACAGATGCCGAATGAACAACACATTTAATTCCCAGCGAAGTAGCTTGAAAAATAGCATATATATATATATATATATTTGTCAAATATCACTCACTCACTGACCTATCATCGCCCAACCCAAACCACATGACAGAAATTTTTTTTTTTTTTTTTACGGCGCATCTACATCAAGGTCATTAGCGCCGACATCCAGGGTGCAGCGAGGAATTTTACCAGCGAGCCGTGGGATGATAAAATTCCTGCCGGAGGTTGGGAATCGAACCCACCATCTCCCGCTTATGAATCCAAGGCGCTAGCCATTAGACCACGGGAGACCCCTACTTTAAATTAATTTAAAGTTTTTAGCACTTATTTATCCGATTGACATCGCCTAATCAAAACTTTCATTAGAACCATTTTTGTAGAGCATTTAGTGAGCTTTCTAATGGTCACCTTCCGTTTACCAAGATTCTCAACCGTTTTCGAGATATTAAGGAAAGTATACAAAGTTACCAAAACTTTTTATGTCTGTTAATAAAATATTTTATTGTAACCCTTCCTTAACTCCAAACGTAACAAAAATTTCAACATATTAGTTTTAATGGAAGTAGAACATGCAGAAAATGTTTCAACTGAATCCCTTGATTCTATGTACCCAAACCAAAAACGGTATTCAAAAACTATTTTTCCAATTTTCTCGAAAATGGTTAAAGCTATCGCCTTGAAAATGGTTTCATTTGTTTCCCTAGCCCAAGAAGCCTATAAAACGAGTACTTACAAGCTTATGAACTCAAAAACGTAAGCGTTACGATTTTTTTTGCGCGAATTTCGCGCGAATATAAAAGTACGAAGGAAATATCATAGGAGCTAAAGTAGTGAAGTATCATGGTGAAATCCTTGGAAGGATATACTTTTCCTAAGAAAGTTTCATTTCCCTGGCTCAATTCTCCGCCATTACAGAATAAAAGGAAAAAATAAAATAAAGAAAAGGTTAGTATACGAGAAAACGGAGCTATTGATTTCCAGGAATACAATATGAAGAGAAAAGGTTCTTCTATACACGAAGACGAAAAGAAAAAACCAATATGGCTCCGGGCGAATGCAGGCCTTTAATATAGGAGAAGACCGACCGTTACATGTGGAAAGAACCGCCATAACCCTGCCCACTAGGAACATGTATTAACTCTTGGAGAAGTAAGTTCTGGGTCTTCCTCTTTCTCTTCTATAGTCTTTAGTACAACTTCTTGTTCTTGAATACCTCTCGGGATGTGAATACATGTTGCAATAACATTTTCTTGAATGCCTAATGAATCCACAATAAGATATCTTCCAAGAAGGCATACTTTGGGAAAATCCTTTTCATCTTGAAGTAATCTCTCTCTCTCTCTCTCTCTCTCTCTCTCTCTCACACACACACACACACACACACACACACACACACTCACAAAATCAATCAACGGTCCCCTGCAATCGGGACCTCACTGGCTATATTCATTGCGGTCCCAATAATTTCCTAACTTAATTTACTGGTTATTTACTAAATACTGACAACATTGTATAATAGTTACATTAAGAATATCCAAAATTAATATCAGACATTCGAGGTTTATGTACAGTATATAATGTATTATATTTGTATCGTATATCTTCTTTTGCTACTACTTGATGACTTTACTAATCTCGTAGTTAAGTATGAAGAAGTAACTAAGAAGACTGTCATCTGTTTTATTATGTTTTGGTTCGCTCAGCTGTTTCAATTGTAATTTAGTCTAAAATAAGTACTTCTTTGAGTAACGTTTATTTAGTAGTTGAGACATAAATTCTAGATCGCTCAATCTGTGTTATTCGATTGATGGTGTTTGCAGAGTTGTGAAACTCAATAAAGTTTAAAATTCGTTAGCGCGGTTTCTAATTAGTTTCGCGATTTTCCCTACACAATTACTTTTTAAAGGGCAAATTACTTTTTAACTACAAATTAGTTTTTCCTTCGATCATGGAATTCGTCAAGGGCATTTATCCGTTGAAAGGTGCTGAAGGTTGGCCTTAGTAGAAAGACAAATTGATGAATTTCTTGATTCGGTTGACACTGAAAAATTAGAAACTTGGAAAAAAAAAAACCGCAGGCCAAGCTAAAATTGTTTTATCTCAGTGTTTCAGCTTTCTGTTTTTACGTAAACCGCTCCTTTTCTTCGAAGATTTGTCTCCGCGAAATCCTGGATTGCATGGAATATTCCAAGAGCTGACTAAATCTTGAAGGTGGCCATTCAAACATAGAGTATTCTTCCGCGAGCCGAAGCCTTGCTCAAGCGGATTTTGGACTTTCTTGGATGATATCGTCTCTACAAAGTCAAACTATCGAATATGAAAATCGGAGCAAACTAGCTAATGAAGTTATTCAAAGCGTTGAAGAAGTAATATATTCAAAAATGGTCTTATTCCATACTTTATTTAAGGCATTGACTGCTTTTCTAATGGGGTTTGAGTTTTGACAATTTGCGACCGTATCTTCCACATCCCAAAAGCATTGTGGCCAGTATTGAAAAATCTAAGGAGAGCTGAAGCTGTCGACTGAATACTGCCTTCAAGTCCACTTACAACACATCGGCCTTGCAACGACGACACCTGTCCACTATCCAAGCTTGGTAGAATGGACGAAGAGCACCTGATGGACTGCATAGCTCTCAGCCACCCGAATGATGACATCGTCAATCGCTATTGAAAGGCTCAAGGGCGAATGGTTGCACAACCGCGGATGGGCGTTGGATAATAATAATAATAAAATACCAATTCAACAGCATAGTCTCGAATCTGAAAAAAGAGATTTTCAGCCTTCAGCCTATGATTAGTTTCGCCGAGGCCTGTTAGCAATTGTGCTGTGTAAAAGTCCAACTCCAGCCAATCCATGTCCAATAGGTAGACACTGTTATAGTTCCTAGTTAGCACGAGGAGGGCTTTCCTTTTGGTCTGAATTAAGATTGAAGTCTGTGCCGTATGTGATAGCCCTGAGCATTACAGAATGCTATGCTTCCTATTGTGCTATATTTTGTAATTATTCACAAATCAATAGCAAGTTTCTATGAGATCATTTGTGCACAGGTAAAATGTATTTGTAGATCGTGTTTAAATCTGTTTACTTAGATCATGTCAGAAATATTTGAAAAAAGCATAGGACAGGAAGACAAACAGACTCGTGTCAGCAGAATTGAATATCAGCAGTAAAGCCGCGGTCACACTAGGCTAGTTACCAGCCGCTGGGGAATTACCAGCAAGCAGCCTAGTCTGACCCAGGACCAGTGGTTGGGGAATGGTGGCGAACTCGTGATTACCAGCCAAAGTCAGAAGTTGAACATGTTTAACTTTTTAGCGCTGGCGGTCACGTGATCTCCTTGCTGCCGGTCACGTGATCTACTCGCTAGCCCCAGCCAGCCAATGAGACATATATATTCTATTCTATATATTCTATCATTTATATTATAATATGAGTGTCAAGGCGTGAGTAATTCAAACTGCGTGCCAAATGTCGTGGGTTCGATTCCCAGTATGGGGTGTTGGCTTTTCTTTAGAAAAAAGAAAAGGCATCAGCCCTATCCTGGCTAGAAAAGGGTGGAAACCTATAGGTAACTCGTCCCAAAATTCTTAGTTAATGATAATGGAAGTTAAAATGTAAATAATAAATAAATATTATAATAATTCTATTAGGTAATGTTTTATTTTGATCAATTGTTTTGTATTGATTTTTTTTTTTTTTGGTTTTAGCGCTTTCATCCGATGGAAAGTAGCTATTGAGGTTGCATTCATGACGGAGTCGTTGAAAAATTGCTTCAAATCCTTATTGATCCTACCTAGTAGACACCGAACCCCCCCCCCCCCCGTTAATATTTATGCGTGTGTCAGACCACCGGGAGGGGGGTTTACCCCGGACCCAAAACGCTAATTTGACCATGCCAGGCGTAGTTTTTGTTATTTTTTAACGAAACTCGGTATTTGTTGTGGTAAACTAAAAAGAAAATCACGTTGTAAAAATATACTAAAGCTGTTTATTAAAGACGAAAATGAGAAGCTTTCGTGTATTTATTAAGTAGTTTAGTATTACGCTTACACAAAAATCTGCAAGGAAATTATTTAAGAAATTAATAATTAAAATAATTTGATCGATCTGCTCTTTACTAATGTAAAAGAGCAGAACTATTCATGCTTTTATTTTATTTATATAAGTTATTTTGAGCAAATTGGGAACTGAATAAGCGGCTATTCACAAGCTAGCGGCTGGTAGGTAGCCTAGTGTGACCCCGGCTTATCTGCTGGCTGCTGGTGCTGCTAGCTAGCGGCTGGTTAGTAGCGGCTGCCAAGCAGCCTAGTGTGACCGCCGCTTAAGAGACCTGGGTTGCTCTATAATTCCCACGATTCCTCAATCCTACCTGCCTATTTAGGCTGGGGAATATCCTAACTTCTCTCTCAATATACACCACCATACTTACACGCTCCCTATCATTCAAAGCCCCACAATCTCCACCACAATCATTAATAGAATGTAGTAACTAGAGAATCAATGAATAAATTCAAAAATAAAATATTAGAACAATTTCTTATTCTTGAGTATCACAGTACATGAAAAAAGGCACTGGCGTTGAAAGGAAATATCTATCTTCAGGAAGCAAGGATGAACGAAATCTCTTGAAAAGTTGCCGCGTGTAGGTATTGTCATCTTAACGGAGTGTTGGCTTGGATGTGGAGTGGTTGAAGCTATTGCAATAAATCCAGAAGAAGGGAGATAGGCCGAGAAAGCAGGGCCTACCTTAGGCCAGATAAAGCCGTTCATGTATCGAAGAGGTCGTTAAGACCAGATTGGGACTTTTGTCCCCTCGAGCCTTTCCAAAGCCTAGATTGAAATACAAGACTAGCCGCCTCTCTCTATCACCTCTATTCTCCATACACTCTATTCACTCTCAAAGTCTTTATCTTATGTCCACTAAATACAAAACTTATTTCATTCTATTTCTCTGGAGATTTATCGAAGGCCTCAGGGAAGTCTGCCAAGTTAAAAGATATTTTCATTAAGTTTCTTCAAGAAGCAAACCTGTAAAATGTATTTTGAATGCAATTTATCTTCTTTTTAGCATGGTTCCTCCCTCCCTCCATAGGCAGGAAACCCGCTTATAAGGTTGACCTTACGATGTAATCCGGAAGTGCAGACTAGAAAATTTCTCGTTTCAGACCCCGTTTATATATATATATATATATATATATATATATATATATATATATATATATATATATATATATACATATATATATTTGAAGGTCAAGTTCGTTAACCAGCAGAATCCGTCCACTGGAAGATGGTTTTTGGAGCGAAATTTGCGCGAAAAAAATCGTAACGCTTACTGTTAATTTTCGTGTCGACACTTCCGGATTGCGTGATGAGGTGAACCTCATAAGTGGGTTTCCTCCTTATGGAGGGAGGGAAAAGAACCGCGCTAAAAATATTGTCTATTAATAAACGAAAGTACTTTTAGGATTTTTGTATATTTTCTTCCGTATCTCTAAAAATAGATAGAAAATTGTGGTAATCCCAAACGCCAGCTTACTAAACTACCTATTAAACCTATCTAAACTAACTGTCAATGGGACGATTGTATTCGGATAAATGGCTGTTTAAAATAAATTCTTGGTTGGTTTCGTTCTTTTGAACGGTTTATTGTTTCTGTTTATTCCTAAATGGTTACATTTAATGTATTTAAGAATAAACTGATTATTTTATTCTAACCAGTTAAGAAATGAGAAATATAGTTGTAATACAGTAAACTTCCTCTAATCCGACACGTTCGGGACTTGAAGCATACCGGATTATCAAATATTCCGGATTACCGGGTGTATGTCGAAAAAAAATGGAAAAAGTTGAAAATTAAACGAAGACTATAAGACTAGTTGTTTGTTTGTTTGCTTGTGCTTAAGGGCAAAAAACTGCGAGGTCACCATTGCCCGCTATACGACTAGTACGTATTAAATGTAAAAACACTGTCAGAATACAAAAAAAGTATGTACAGTGGAACATGGATAATTCGAAATCGTGGTTAATTCGAATATTTCTCTTGGCCCCTAGAATTTAGGGCATAAACAATGTAAAAAAATCGTGGTTAATTCGAATAAAATTTTGGATAATTCGAATTTTTCTTCTTGGAGTCTTTTCCTCCAATGGGAAATATTCGATCTTAATTTTTTTTAAAATATTGTCCCCTCAGATAAGAAGGATAGTAAGATTCGGATGTAGGGGTTCTGGGACAAGAAGCGCTGCGGTTCCATCTATGAGATGTAAAAAAAGTGTGTTGATTTGACATGGAATGACCCATAGTCTAGTTCTTGGAGTCCAGGAGTTCTGAAGTGGTGGGTCGCGCTTCCTCCCTTCCAGGGGTTGTAGTTACATACACCATCCTGTGGTTTTATCCTAGAATTCCCTTCCACCATCCTTCCCATCTTCATTTCTTATTCGAGTATAAGTGAGTCAGCGTCTAGATCTGTTGTATTGTTTGTGCCTTGAATTTCTGGTGTACAGTGCAGTTCAGTGACTTCTTGATTTAAGATGTCGTATCCTACCAGTTATAAAACTTAAACGTTGTCAGAGAAAATAGCTGCAATTAAAGAAGTTGAAAATGGAATAAAGAAAAAAATCTGAAATTGCCAAGGACTCTAGAATTCCTCCTAACACTTTATCAACTTACCTGATAAATAATGAAACAATTCTTCCCCATGAAAATGACTTTTTTCAAAACAATAGACTTTTATTCTTACTTTTTTTATAAATTATTTATTACAGATGTACGTAATCATCAATTTATGAAATATTTGTTATTGTTTAAATAAAATGTGAGAAAATATGAAATTCTATTTTTTACCCCTTTATTTTCAAAAACTTTTGTAATTCAAATTTTGGATAATTCGAACTTTTTTATCGGTCCCTAGAGGTTCGAATTATCCAAGTTCTACTGTATATATAATTGACTATTTTAATTGTCCCGTTGAAGAAGATGATCTTAGTCGAGCGAAAGCTATAAACTGAACTGGGAACAAGTAGGTTTTTGATCAGCGAAAGGGTTTCCCGGAGTTTTTCTACGACTCCGTCGGGTACCACTGGGTTGTTGGTTGGCGATTTCAAGGAATACTGTCATTTTATTGTTGTAGTGCCTAAAATATTTTTTCGCTTTGTATATATTTCATAGATTGAATATTTCATTATACAACTCTACACCTGGCTCAGTTTTTTGTTGTTTTGTTTTTTTACGAAAGATCAACGCAAAATAATAACTGCTTCTCACTAAAATTTCACTACGGGTAAGAACGGAAACCCGCTATGATGACGTAGCTCTGCGAGTTGCATCTTTTTTTGCATTCCTTTTTTGAGTTGGCATGATATGATAATCTTTCTTGTTGACTTATGATTGTAATGAATGAATCCTAATACTACACGAATCATCAATCCAAACTCATCAAAGGGGCCATTAATGAGTTACTGTCGAGAGTAAATAGTGTAGCAATGACGGGCCCCTACTATTGAGTGACGAGGGTGGGCGACCCTCTAGGGGCTGGTCAATGAAACCCTACTCACAGTGAATGAGTCATTAATGAATGCCCCAACATTTACACTGCTCCATGGAGCTAGGTCAATCATCGGCTCCGAGGTTTAATATTACAGAAAACTGCAGTATAATATCCAGGCAATTATAATGCTCATTAAACATCCGTTATACCAATTATGAATTTAGTGACTCAATTACCTGCTAATAGGGGTCGTACTAGAAACCCTCGTCACATATCCCTATCACTTCCATAGAATATCTCAGGGTACTAAAGTATTACCTTCAACGGATCATGCTCGCAAAATTAACGGTAGATACTGCATAGAATATCTCATGGTACTAAAGTATTACCTTCAACGGATCGTGCTCGCAAGATTAACGGTAGGTACTGCATAGAATATCTCATGGTACTAAAGTATTACCTTCAACGGATCATGCTCGCAAAATTAACGGTAGGTACTGCATAGAATATCTCATGGTACTAAAGTATTACCTTCAACAGATCATGCTCGCAAAATTAACGGTAGGTACTGCATAGAATATCTCATGGTACTAAAGTATTACCTTCAACGGATCATGCTCGCAAGATTAACGGTAGGTACTGCATAGAATATCTCATGGTACTAAAGTATTACCTTCAACGGATCATGCTCGCAAAATTAACGGTAGGTACTGCATAGAATATCTCATGGTACTAAAGTATTACCTTCAACAGATCATGCTCGCAAAATTAACGGTAGGTACTGCATAATTTTCTGCAGTTTATTATAGCACGGTTCCAGTCATACTATATGTTATTCGTCAATTGATAAGTAATGAAAGTATAATGTTTCTTGACACTGGGGCGCTCCAGACTAGTTTCAACAAAGAGATGACCTAGAGATACCCGGTTATCTATAGGTTACCAGCAATAGAAGTTTAACCAGTACCGGTAGAAATTCGTTGTCAATAATAAATGGACGCTAAATTAAAAATTTATGTTTCCAAGATTTCATTTGAAAACACACATTATATTTGCGAGCATTACCAAGAAGTTTTGTGACTGGGGCTGCTGATGGGTGAGGAGGCTGTGCAAGGGTTCGGGATATTATTACCTCGGATGGACCATAACCAGGTAAAGCGTAAACTCTATGAGGGACAAAATCACAGTTCACATCTCTATTAATTCAAGGTCTGCCATCATAGTCGGAACGTACCGCAATTAAAAATAATACTATGAAGTAGATGCAGTACGGTAACAGCTATTCTGTTATCGTCCTTGCAACGCATGCTGCCTTGGCGAGCATGCTCTCTTTAAAACTAAAACTTCAAACCCCTGTAAAAATACTTAAAAATTTGAATACCAAAAAATCCTTTTTTTAGCGAGTGTTTACATCCCAAAGGGAGTGCCCATGCAAAATTTCAAATTTTTCTGTCGAGTGGTTTGGACTGGGCGATGATAGGTCAGTGAGTGAGTGGTATTTGACAAATATATAGTAGCTAAAAAAAAATTTTTTTTTTTTCTTTTTATACATGTTATACCCCTTAAAAGTGTCTGCCTTATTTATTATTCATTGAAAAATTGTCTTAATTTTAAAGAATAAAGATAGATAGATGGATCATGATCGCACATGGGCGTATATAAGGGGGGAGCTAAGGGGGCTGCAGCCCCCCTCCGGAAATTTTGATTTAATCGGTAAAAATGTCAAAAAACCCTTAAAAATAAATTAAACAAGATCATTTAGTTCATAAAACATATTCTATTTTGGGTGTAATAGCGTTTAAGTTGGCTAAAACTCTTCCAAGATCTAAATTGTTAGTATTCCATACACCGGAAATGGTCTCAGCCCCCCCCCCGAAATTTTCCCAGCCCCCTCCGAAATTATTTTCTATATACGCCCATGTGGTCGCAAATATAATGTGTGTTTTCAAATGACATCTTGGAAATATAAATTTTTAATTTTTAGCGTCCATTTATTATTATTATTATTACAACGAATTTCTACCGGTACGGGTTAAGCTTCTATTACTGGTAACCTGTAGATAACGGTATATCTCCAGGTTATCTGTTTGTTGATACTGGTCTGGAGCGCCCCAGTGTCAAGAAACATTTTGCTTTGATTACTTATCAATTGATGAATAACATATAGTATGGCGGGGGCCGTGCTATAATAAACTGCAAAAAATTATGCAGTACCTACCGTTAATTTTGATGATACATTCCTTAACGCAATGAATTAACTACTTATCTGCCATGACGAAGCAAGGGTAGTCAGCTAGTTCTAATATTAAATGAGAGTTTTATTCACGCTGCTATTCAAACCGTGACAGCTGTAGAAGATCATGTAAGCAAGAACCAATGAGAGCGCAGGGAACATCCACAACTGCGCGGTGCTCTCATTCACTCTTACGGTTACTGGCACTCTAGTAGTTGTATTGCAGTCTATCATAGGCAAAATTTATTTTTATGTTTCCTGATAATTAAACCCCACAAAAGGGCAGTGTCTGCCCTTTTGTAATTATTTTCAAATATGTTTATTCAAGACGCTGTTTAAATTTATTTTATTTTATTAATAACTTATAGCAACTCTAGCGACGAAACTGCATCAATAAAGATTTAGGAAATGTGTATATCAGCGTTAAAACAAAAAAGTCCGACTCGCAGGAACTGCATCATCTTAGCGCGGTTCCATTCTTATCCGAAGTGCGATTAGTAAAGGAATAGTAGCAGCTATCGGTAGGTTTTGATCTTTCGTTAAAAATATAAAATAAAATCTCAAAAAGAAGGAAGCTTAAAGCGCCACATATGGAAACTGACAGTTTTCTAAGCGGATGGGACTCTCCCGTCATCGCGACGCTCACTCTAGGAAAACTCTATTACCAATATGATTCTTATTTTCTCAGCTTTAATGAAATACTCATTCCACCGTTAAATAAACTTAAAAAACAAAAGTGAGGTAAACAGTGACAAAAACCCGTTCAAAATAACAAAACTAATACTTTCGTAGTTTTAAGCACTTACTTCTCCGACTGACATTGCCCCATCGAAATTTGCTACAGAATTTTTTTTGTAGAGAATTTAGTAAGCTTTTGAATGGTTATATCGTACTTCCCACGAGTTCTTAACTGTTTTGAAGATATTAAGGGGGGGGGGGAATGGTGCTAATACCTACCGATAGCTGCTATATTCCTTCACTAATCGCACTTGAGATAAGAACGGTACCGCGCTAAGATGCAGTTCCTGCGGGTTGGACTATTTTTCAGACAAATTAATGTATTATGTTTATATTATAATATAAATATTATATTTATAAGAAGAGCAAGTCACTTTAATTGCGGTGTAAAATATTGTTGCTAGCTAAATCTAAGTATTATATAAGCTCATAAGGAAAAAATGGTGCTAATGGCTCAGATTTCGATGCACCATAAAAGAAAAAAAAAATCAAAGACCATATACGAAGATTCCGAACCATTTCATGTCTGTTAATAAAATATTTTATTCTAATCCCAATATCGCTACACTTATACACAAATAAATTTTTTTTAGGTACCTATTTAATGCGTATAAAATAAGGTTATAATGAGCGATCCGCTGTGGCATACACCAAGTACTACGACCGTGTGGAGTGCAACTAGTATAAACCGGTACGTCAGTACCACTGTGGTATGTAAAGAGCGGCTGTTCTGATACTGGCGAAAATTAGAAATCCTACATTCCTAAAGTTGTTTGGAGGCTTATCTTTATGACCCTAGAAAGGAACTTACAGATGACGAGGGTACACTGGGAGCTAGCTACCTGGGGACAGGGAAAATGCCCCCCACCGTAAGCCACCTAGCACCTCACCTTCGAATTCCTATGATTTTGTTCAATGAATAAAAAAAAAAAAAATTAATAAATAGGTAAAAACTGCTGAAAATAGGGCTTACCAAAATGAATTCTAAAAAACGAAATCAACACCAGTACAGTAAGCTAGATATTCATAGGGCATCTTCGAATTCCAAGATGCCGTTGAAACAAAATATTGTTTCTATTTATACGTATCCTGTTTTATTGAATAATACGTTTGACTACTATAAGCAATCACGAAAATAACGAGCAGTGAAAAACACTGTAGGAATCACACAAAAAGATTCGTTCAAATAAACGAAATTACCTTTGTTTTAAGCACTTATTTCTCCAAATATGACCGTCCCATCGCAAATGTCTACAAAACATTTTTGTAGAGAATTTAGTAACCTTTCGAATGGTAATCTTTTGCTTGCCAAGATTCCGAACCGTTTACGTGATATTAATGAAAATATACGAAGTTCCCAAAACTTTTCATGACTAAAAATGAAATATTTTATTTTAATCCTTCCTTTACTCCAAACGTAACCAAATTTTCAACATATTAGTTTTGATAAAATTCAAACATGCAGAAAATGTTTCAACTGAATCCCATGATTCTAAGTACCAAAATCAAAGACAAAAAGTCCGACTCGCAGGAACTGCATCATCTTAGCGCGGTTCCTTTCTTATCCCTAGTCTAATTTGGAAAGATTAAAATATTTATTTATTGATAAGGCTTCGCAACTTTGGCGAATCGCCTTAAGATTAAAATAGAAGCAGTTATTATTTTGGTTCTACCAGTCTTAAAAGGTCTTGATTTACGATCTTACCTGGAAGGGTCGGTCAACACTTGAAAGGGTCCCGCTAGTTACAAGGTCTTGGAATCTAGAAAATCTATATTTCTAACAATAAATTGTTTTGTTATTTTACTTACCTAGTTTTATTGTAAAATACATTATCCAACTATAAGCAATTAAGAAATAACAAGGAATAAAAACAGACAAAAAAACCGTTCGAATAAACGAAATCAATTACTTTAATGGTTTAAGCACTTATTTCTCCGATTGACATCGCCTAATTAAAACTTTCGTCAGAACATTTTTTGTAGAGCATTTAGTAAGCTTTCGAATGGTAACCTTTCGCTTCCCAAGATTTTCAACCGTTTTCGAGATATTAAGAAATTATACGAAGTTCCCAAAACTTTTCATTATTTCTAGCAATAGAAAATTGGTCTCATTTTACCTATCCTGTTTTACACACAAATACATTTTCTTAACATAAGAAATTACAAAAATAAAAATCAATAAAAAACTAAGGAAAAGAGACAAAAATTACAAAAAGAACGACAAACACCCGTTCATAAGAACTAAACAGACGTATTTGAAGTTTTAAGCACTTATTTCTTCGACTGACATCACCTAATCAAAACTTGTTTCAGAATCTTTTCTGTAGAGAATTTAGAAAGCTTTCAAATAGTTTCTATCCACTTATGAAAATTTCCCAACCGTGTTCGAGATATTAATGAAAATATACGAAGTTCCCAAAACTTTTCATGTCTGTTCATAAAATATTTTATTCTAACCCTTCCTTAACTCCAAACGTAACCAAAAGTTTAAGATATTAGTTTTGATAAAATTTGAACATGCAAAAAATGTTTCAACTGAATCCCATGATTTTATGTACCAAAACCAAAAACGTTATTCAGCAACTATGTTCCCAATTTTCTCGAAAACGGTTAAAGCTATCGCCTTAAAAACGATTTCATTCGTTTTCCTAGGCCAAGAAGCCTACAAAACGAGTACTTACAAGCATATGAACTCAAAAATGTAAGCGTTGCGATTTTATTTGCGCGAATTTCGCCCCAAACGCCATCTTCCAGTGGGCGGATTTGCTGGTTAACGAACTTGACCTTTCAAATAACAGACATATATATATATATACAAATTTGAACCACTGTTATTTTCGGTCTCTAGGGGTTCTGAAACACGAAATTTTCTAGTCGGCACTTCCGGATTGTTTCATGAGATCAATTTTATAAGCGGGGTTCCTCCCTATGAAGGGAGGGAGGAACAGCGCTAACAATATAAACAGATCTAAGGTGTTACACGGGAGCTGGTGAAAAAAAGAATGAGGTCTCGTATTGTAATTCTCTGTATGCAGGGTCTGCTTCCAGGTAAAGTCATATACTTTTACTGCCCTTTACCGTTACTCAGAAGGCTCTTTGTGTTTACAAACAAAGGACTCGGTATAGACCACCCGTATTAACCCAAAAGTGATTATATCAAGCTTGATAAACTTCCTCAATTAAATTAAGGAATTTAAGAGTGCTTAAATTAGGTTCTTGATCTAGTCAAAAAATTCAAGGAGAATTAGATCATGAATAGAAAATCTCGGCCAAACAGAAGGAAAATAACAATAACAAGGATAGTCAAACTTCGTTTTCAAAGATTGTTAGTTGTAACACAAAAACGGTCACTCATGATTCTAATAAATTAACTGTGAAGGGTGATTACACAAATATTCCTGTTGAGGCTTTAAAGCTTCAATTTAAAAAACATATTAACCCAAAGGACTTATAGATTGGCCTAAAAACAAAAAACGATATAGAGGTTATATCAACAGAGTTTTTAAATATAAGACCTGTTGATCAATAAAATAAAAAAAAAAAAAATAGAGTTCTCTGTAAAAGGTTTAATGAGTTCTATTAAATACATATTTTTCAATTTAGTTATAATTTTAACTATTGGAATTATTATCCAAATATTCATATAATTACTCAACAATAGATTCTAATTTGAAGCACAGCTTTTTTCGATATCTACCTGTTCGAATTGTTTTTCTTATTTTAATTAATCTATTTTATTGTCAAATACATTATCCAACTATAAGCAATGAAAAAATAGGAATAAAAACAGACAAAAAACCGTTCGAATAAACGAAATCAATTACATTAATGGTTTAAGCACTTATTTCTCCGATTGACATCGCCTAATTAAAACTTTCGTCAGAACATTTTTTGTAGACCATTTAGTAAGCTTTCGAATGGTAACCTTTCGCTTCACAAGATTTTCAACCGTTTTCGAGATATTAATGAAAGTATACGAAGTTCCCAAAATTTTCATTATTTCTAGCAACAGAAAATTGGTCTCATTTTTCCTATCCTGTTTTACAAACAAATACATTTTCCTAACATAATAAATTACAAAAATAAAAAGCAATAAAAAACCAAGGGAAAGAGACAAAAATTACAAAAAGAACGACAAAAACCCGTTCATAAGAACAAAACAGACGTATTTGAAGCTTTAAGCACTTATTTCTCCGATTGACATAACCTAATCAAAAATAGTTTTAGAATCATTTTTGTAGAGAATTTAGTAAGCTTTCAAATAGTTTCTATCCACTTACCACGATTTCCCAACCGTGTTCGAGATATTAATGAAAGTATACGAAGTTCCCAAAACTTTTCATGTCTGTTCATAAAATATTTTATTCTAACCTTTCCTTAACTCCAAACGTAACATAACTTTCAAAATATTAGTTTTAATGAAAGTAGAACATGCAGATAATGTTTCAACTGAATCCCGTAATTCTAAGTACCCAAACCAAAAACGGTATTCAAAAATTATTTTTCCAATTTTCTCGAAAACAGTTAAAGCTATCGCCTTGAAAATGGTTCCATTCGTTTTCCTAGCCCAAGAAGCCTATAAAAAGAGTACTTACAAGCTTATGAACTAAAAAACGTAAGCGTTACGATTTTTTTGCGCGAATTTTGCCCCAAATGCCATCTTCCAGTGGGCGGATTTTGCTGGTTAACGAACTTGACCTTTCAAATTGGACGACGGATTTTTGTACCAAATTTCATCAAAATCGGACAATCAGGGAAGCCAGAAATGAGCGAACAGACAAATATATATATATATATATATATATATATATATATATATATATATATATATATATATATATAGATATATATATATACAAATTTGAACTACCATCATTTTCGGTTTCCAGAGGTTCTGAAACGCAAAATTTTCTAGTCGGCACTTCCGGATTGTTTCATTGTATCAACCCTATAAGCGGGGTTCCTCCCTATGAGGGAGGGAGGAACCGCGCTAAAACGGTATTCAAAAACTATTTTTCCAATTTTCTTGAAAACGGTTAAAGCTATCGCCTTGAAAATGGTTTCATTCGTTTTCCTAGCCCAAGAAGCCTATAAAAAGAGTACTTACAAGCTTATGAACTCAAAAACGTAAGCGTTACGATTTTTTCTGCGCGAATTTCGCCCCAACCGCCATCTTCTAGTGGGCGGATTTTGCTGGTTAACGAACTTGACCTTTCAAATTGGACGACGGATTTTTGTACCAAATTTAATCAAAATCGGACCATCAGGGAAGCCAGAAATGAGCGAACAGACAAATATATATATATATATATATATATATATATATATATATATATATATATATACATATATATATATATATATATATATATATATACACAAATTTTAACCACCGTTATTTTCGGTCTCTAGGGGTCCTGAAACGAGAAATTTTCTAGTCGGCACATCGGGATTGTTTCATGAGATCAACCTTATAAGAGGGGTTCCTCCCTATGGGGGAGGGAGGAACCGCGCTAAAAAGAACGACAAAAAGGCCGACTCAGGAACTGCATCATCTTAGCGCGGTTCCGTTCATATCCCTAGTGTCATTTGAAAAGCTTAGAAAAGAAATAAACTTTATGTATATCTCGTGAAAATTCTCAAAATCCTCTCGAAAATCTCGAATAAAAGTGATATTAAGGCGTCAGGGACACCGACAGTAGTTAACTTATACACAGAATCTCTCTTTCTAAAGCAAAGCTCTATAAATCAATGCCTAATATGCCTAATAAAGCCTTTCTAGTGGATACAAAAGGGTCAAGAAGAAGTACAAGAAAGATTGAGTAGAATACCATGCCTAATATAGCCTATATAGAATAATATACCGAATAAAGCCTATCTAGTAGAAGGACAAATAACAAGTCTTGAAGAATAACAAGTGGAGATATAGAATAATATACCTAATTAAGTCTAAGGAGTAGATACAAATGGACCAAAAACAAGTCTTGAGGAATCTTGTTTTTTTTTTCAAATTAAATACTTTTTATCAATATTTAGTATATAACCTGTGTTGAAAACTATTGATTGCTAATTGATGAATCGGGTTACAACTAAGTAGTCTTTATGAATATTTAGTATATAACCTATGTTTGGAACTATGTTATTTCAGAATCTAGTATAGTTTAAGACATTTTGGCGACTGATATCATTATGTTGCTCTCTGTACCGTAGCTAGGCTTTGTATTTGTGTCGGCAGATACCTGGGGTATTTTTACAACTCTTGAGAATTAACTCCAAGCAGGTAAATTTCTTACGGACCTTCTGTTTGAACGAGTACTGAACCGACTCTCTATTCGCTCATAGTATCTAACCGTTGTGAAGTTTATTTTTTGGATTTAGGACTTAATATACATATGTAGACTAAATCATAGCAAGAAGTCTACCTCCGTCGCACAGTGGTCCAAATCCAGCCATCATGGTGCAAAAAATCGAAAAACCCAACATTTTTTAAGAAACATCAAAACATGTCTAGAAGGCTCTATAGTAACCATATATTATATTAATAAAGAAATTTTAATTATGTGTCCGTCCCTGAGACGGACACATAATTATGTTTAGTCTCTGAGACGGTTCAAAGATGGCGGTTCTATACATGTGTGCTCAAACATTATTTGCAACCCTAGGATACTAGTCAATCAATATGCCATAATATTTTTTTTATTTTTTCTGTAATAAAGGTACCATAGATGGACTACAAAAATATCGCAAAACGATCGAAATATCTTGGGTAACAGATTTTTAAAGTTAAGTATTTTTTAACACGCCTATGTGAAATTTAGAAAGGTTTTTAACTTTAGCATCACGAGGAATCACGGAGTTATTTGTGTCAGCTTTTAGCCTTTACATTCCTCTAACAGAATATGTAAGGTTTGTCTGCCCCTCGGTGCCCCTTTGGTATTGGGAGGGAATTTTATGGGGAAAACCTAGGCTCGGTGCGCTGCCTGCTGCGGTAGCAGGTAGTCCTGACCCTCATATGCCAGCAGATGACCCCTACCCAGAGGTCATCTGCTGGCAGTAATTTGGGTCACTATTCCTTGTGTTGTTCTTGCGCGAAGGTCTAGTGCACATAGATTTCTAACAGTGATAAATCTAAATTTGAATCTAAGTTTTCATCGTAGTTGGAAGTAGTAATTATTTTTCCTACTGGGGAAGTGGATGCCGTACCTTCAACAAGCTCGGGGAAAGGGGTCGGCCTCTCAACCCCACCACAACCTTCTCCTATTTAGTCATATTCCTCATAAAACACCTTCTCAACCCTTCAATGAACATCATACAAGATTTGAACAAAATCCTTCAACGAAAAGCAATTGAAAAGCTATGAAGTACCTCCCACTCTCCCTCTTACCCCCACCCCCACCCTTACCTATTTTGTCATAATCCTTTTAAAATACATCCTCAACCATTCAATAAACATCATGCCGAGTTTGAAGGCAATCCGGCCACTCAAAGTATTTTTTGCACCATGATGGCTGGATTTGGACCACTGTGCGTCGTCGGTTCTTAACTATGTAGACTCGCTAATGTTACCCAATCTTAGACACATCGTAATTAAAATCCACAGCAAAAACACGACATTTCATCAGAATCCCCTGCTGAATAAAACATATATAGAATAATATGCCAAATAAAGCCTATCTAGTGGATAAAAATAGAGAAAAAACGCCGTTCGTGGTGGTAGAAAATCTTACAAGGCATTTCGCTCAGAAATCTCCGAAATATTCGTACTAATTTTACGTATCCTGTTTTATAGCCAAATAGATTTATATTCTATAATCAATAAGAAAAAACTACTAGCAATAAAAAACTATGGGTAACAGATGAAAATAGGGAATACCAAGAACAATTCTAAAGAACGAAATCAACACCAGTACTGTAATCTAGATATTCATAAGTAGAGCCCGGAAGTTAGGCATTTATTTTTGGGTGAAATAGGCAGGCAAAAAGGCACTTAAAATACTGAAAATAGGCAATACTGTAATTAAATTAGGCATTTATTAGGAGTGAAGGCGACGAGGAACCTTACTCATTAATGATGAAAATATGCATTTTAAATACTCATTCATTTCTTTATTACCAACTAGCTGTTACCCGGCGTGCCATGCTACGCCTACTTTCTGCTTCCATTATATCAAAAATAAATTAGGAACCCCGTCCATTGTTTCGAACCTGTGACCTCCGTACTGTGAGTCATAAACGGTTTTAACATAGCCTATGACTCTCCCCGAATCAAGACCTACATGTGTGTCAAGTTTGATCCAAATCGGTCGAAATGTGTGGATTTGTATAAGGATCAAACATACAGACAAACAGCTGGTAGACGTTTTTGACCTAGCCTATGACATTCACCGTATCAAGACCTACCAGTGTCCCAAGTTTGGTCAAAGTCAGTCAAACGGAGTGGATTTGTATAAGGAACAAATATACGGACAGACAGCTGGTAGACGTTTTTGACTTAGCCTACGAGACTTCCCTGATCAAGACCTACCAGTATTCCAAGTTTGGTCAAAATGTGTGGATTTGTATAAGGAACAAACAGACAAACAGTCAGACACGTGATTTTATATATATAAATAGATTTATCACAGAATAAGTGTACTTACTCTCAAGGGAATTACTTCCCCTGTTACAAGCAACAACAAGATGATTTTTCAAAGTATCAACTGTTATAGATCTTCTCAGAGAAGATGAGTTTTTCATCGTGGCAAAACTTCCTCTGCATTATCTCATCATTTCTAAATCCGGAATACCAGGTATGTCGCAGCAAAAGGGCTGTGAGGAAGGACCTGTGACTTATTTTCCTCATCCTCTCTCTTTCCTGCTATTCATTATGCTTGTGCATTCCTGCGGTTGGGAATATAAGCTTTCGAATAGATATTTGTGACGTAAATTTGTAATTTGTGGAGCCTTTTTTGTCTTCGGTGAACGGAAATTCAATATGTGCTTTTTGAAACGTTTAAATCACAGAAGTAAATTACATAACAAGCAAAAAAGGCAAAAATAGGCAACGGAAGCCAAAATAGGCAACGGAAGCCAAAATAGGCAAAAAGGCAAAATAAAAATTGTCTTTACACTTCCTAAATGCACGAAAACATATTTATTTCTACCTGATTCTTCAATATATCCATTCAGATAAAAAAGGCATTTTGCCTAACTTCCGGGCTCTAGTCATAAGGCATCTTCGAATTCTAACAAACAAAATATTCCTTCTGATTATACGCATCCTGTTTACTGACAAATGCATTTGACTGCTATAAGCAATTACAAAAATAAAGAGCAGTGAAAAAAACTGCGGGAAACACACAAATAGATCCGTTTAAATAAACGATACTAACTAAGTTTTAAGCACTTATTTCTCCTAGTGTGACGACCCCATCAAACATTTCTTGAAAACATTGTTTGTAGAGAATTTAGTAAGCTTTCGAACTGTTACATTTCACTTGCCACGATTTCCTAACCCTTTTCGAGATATTAAGGAAAATATACGAAGGGGGCCTAATAGATATTCATACGGGATCTGAGAATCCCAAGATTCCGCAAAAATAAAATATTCTATTTATACGTATCCTGTTTTATTGGCAAATACATTGCAAGTACTACTATAAGCAATTGCAAACAATAGGGAATATGCCAAAGAACTCGGATTAGGAGCCTCGACAGTATCAAGAGATTTGAAGGAAATCGGCAAATCCAAAACTGACAGTTCATACGGTACAGCCTGATATATTTCGAACAGTGAATTGTTTTTCTTATTTTAATTAATCTGTTTTATTGTCAAATACCTTATCCAACTATGCGCAATGAAAAAATAGGAATAAATACAGACAAAAAGAACCGTCGAATAAACGAAATTAATTACTTCAAAGTTTAAGCACTTATTTCTCCGATTGACATCGCTTATTCAAAACTTTCTTCAGAACCTTTTTTGTAGACCATTTAGTAAGCTTTCGAATGGTAACCTTTTGCTTCGCACGATTTTCAACCGTTTTCGAGATATTAATGAAAGTATAAGAAGTTCCCAAAAGTTTTATTATTTCTAGCAACAGAAAATTGGTCTCATTTTTCCTATCCTGTTTTACACACAAATACATTTTCCCAACATAAGAAATTACAAAAATAAAAAGCAATAAAAAACCAAGGGAAAGAGACAAAAATTACAAAAAGAACGACAAAAACCCGTTCATAAGAACAAAACAGACGTACAAATAATATAAAAAAAAAAAATAAATAAAAAAAAAATAAAATAAATAAAAAAAAGAGAGAGAGAGAAAAAAAAGTGTATACATACATTAAAAATGAAAAAAAGCACAAACATACACGTATGTTAAGTAAATATATATATATTAAAAAAAAAAAAAAAAAAAAAAAATATATATATATATATATTTTAAAAAAAAATGATCATATTAAAAAAATAAAAATGATACGTAACATGTATTAGAACACTTATTTAACAAAAATGTAAAAAAGATAAAAATGTAGAACTTTAAGTGTATACGATTATGTTAATACTTTTTATACAACCACTGTTCATAAATGTGTAGTTTTAAATAAAATTAAGGCTTAAAATACCTAATACTTTTACCAATATTAAGGCGTCCATCATGCAAACAATCAAACACTTACAGGGAATTACAAGAATAAATAAACAAATAAATTAAATTAGATAATGTCTTTAAAAAAATAAATAAAAGAGCTCCGGGAATGATGACCTCGCAGTTTTTTCCCCTTAAGCAAAAGTAAACAAACAAACAACAAAACAGACGTATGATGATCCGTTAAAATAAACGAAATCAATTACTTCAAAGTTTTAAGCACTTATTTCTCCGTAAGTGCTTACGGAAAAAAAATCGTAACGCTTACGTTTTTGAGTTCATATGCTTGTACTCGTTTTGTAGGCTTCTCGGCAAAGGAAAACGAATGAAACCATTTTCAAGGCGATAGCTTTAACCGTTTTCGAGAAAATTGGAAAAATAGTTTTTGAATACCGTTTTTGGTTTGGGTACTTAGAATCATGGGATTCAATTGAAATATTTTCTGCATGTTTTACTTTCATTAAAACTAATATGTTGAAATTTTAGTTATGTTTGGAGTTAAGGAAGGGTAAGAATAAAATATTTTATTAACAGACATAAAAAGCTTTAGTAACTTTGTATACTTTCTTTAATTTTTTTTTTTTACGGCGCAACTACATCTAGGTCATTAGCGCCGACATCCAGGGTGCAGCGAGGAATTTTCCCAGCGAGCCCTGAGATGGGAAAATTCCTGCCAGAGGTGGGAATCGAACCCACCATCTTCCGCTTATGAATCCAATTACC
Organism: Gonocerus acuteangulatus; assembly: GCA_946811695.1. Taxonomy (NCBI): domain Eukaryota; kingdom Metazoa; phylum Arthropoda; class Insecta; order Hemiptera; family Coreidae; genus Gonocerus; species Gonocerus acuteangulatus. Next base: position 164,733,547 of record OX328123.1, read on the forward strand.
ACTAGACCACGGGAGACCCCTACTTTCCTTAATATCTCGAAAAAGGTTGAGAATCTTGGTAAACGGAAGAATACAATTAGAAAGCTTACTAAATGCTCTACAAAAAAGGTTCTGATGAAAGTTTTGATTAGGTGATGTCAATCGGAGAAATAAGTGCTTAAAACTTTAAAGTAATTGATTTCGCTTATTCGAACTGTTCTTTTTGTCTGTTTTTATTCCTTGTTATTTTTTTAGCGCGGTTCCTCCCTCCCCCATAGGGAGGAACCCCGCTTATAAGGTTGATACAATGAAACAATCCGGAAGTGCCGACAAGAAAATTTCGCGTTTCAGAACCCCTAGAGACCGAAAATAACGGTGGTTCAAATTTGTATATATATATATATATATATATATATATATATATATATATATATATGTATATATATATTTATATATATATATATATATATATATATATATATATATATATATATATATATATTTGTCTGTTCGCTCATTTCTGGCTTCCCTGACGGTCCGATTTTGATGAAATTTGGTACAAAAATCAGTCGTCCAATTTGAAAGGTCAAGTTCGTTAACCAGCAAAATCCGCCCACTGGAAGATGGCGTTTGGGGCGAAATTCGCGCAGAAAAAATCGTAACGCTTACGTTTTTGAGTTCATAAGCTTGTAAGTACTCTTTTTATAGGCTTCTTGGGCTAGGAAAACGAATGAAACCATTTTCAAGGCGATAGCTTTAACCGTTTTCGAGAAAATTGGAAAAATAGTTTTTGAATACCGTTTTTGGTTTGGGTACTTAGAATTACGGGATTAAGTTGAAACATTATCTGCATGTTCTACTTTCATTAAAATAAGTGCTTAAACCATTAATGTAATTGATTTCGTTTATTCGAACGGTTTTTTGTCTGTTTTTATTCCTATTTTTTCATTGCTTATAGTTGGATAATGTATTTGACAATAAAATAGATTAATTAAAATAAGAAAAACAATTCGAACAGGTAGATATCGAAAAAAGCTGTGCTTCAAATTAGAATCTATTGTTGAGTAATTATATGAATCTTTGGATAATAATTCCAATAGTTAAAATTATAACTAAATTGGAAAATATGTATTTAATAGAACTCATTAAACCTTTTACAGAGAACTCTATTTTTTATTTTTATTTTATTGATCAACAGGTCTTTGCATATATTTAAAAACTCTGTTGATATAACCTCTATATCGTTTTAGCGCGGTTCCTCCCTCCCCCATAGGGAGGAACCCCGCTTATAGGGTTGATACAATGAAACAATCCGGAAGTGCCGACTAGAAAATTTCGCGTTTCAGAACCCCTAGAGACCGAAAATAACGGTGGTTCAAATTTGTATATATATATATATATATATATATATATATATATATATATATATATATATATATATATATATATGTATATATTTGTCTGTTCGCACTCTAGATAGAAGACGAATGGTTCGATTTTGATGAAATTTGGTACAAAAATCCTTCGTCCAATTTGAAAGGTCAAGTTCGTTAACCAGCAAAATCCGCCTACTGGAAGATGGCGTTTGGGGCGAAATTCGCGCAAAAAAAAATCGTAACGCTTACGTTTTTGAGTTCATAAGCTTGTAAGTACTCGTTTTATATGATTCCTGGGCTAGGAAAACGAATGAAACCATTTTGAAGGCGATCGCTTTAACCGTTTTCGAGAAAATTGGAAAAATAGTTTTTGAATACCGTTTTTGGTTTGGGTACTTAGAATTACGGGATTCAGTTGAAGCTTTATCTGCATGTTCTACTTTCATTAAAACTAATATGTTGAAAGTTTTGTTACGTTTGGAGTTAAGGAAGGGTTAGAATAAAATATTTTATGAACAGACATGAAAAGTTTTGGGAAGTTCGTATACTTTCATTAATATCTCGAACACGGTTGGGAAATCGTGGTAAGTGGATAGAAACTATTTGAAAGCTTACTAAATTCTCTACAAAAAATATTCTAAAACTATTTTTGATTAGGTTATGACAAATGGAGAAATAATTGCTTAAAACTTCAAATACGTCTGTTTTGTTCTTATGAACGGGATTTTGTCGTTCTTGTTGTAATTTTTGTCTCTTTCCCTTCGTTTTTTATTGCTTTTTATTTTTGTAATTTCTTATGTTGCGAAAATTTTGTGTGTAAAACAGGATATGAAAAATGAGGCCAATTTTCTGTTGCTAGAAATAATATAAATTTTGGGAACTTTCATTAATATCTCGAAAACTGTTGAGAATTTTGATAAACGGAAGAATACCATTAGAAAGCTTATTAAATGCTCTACATAAAAGGTTCTACTGAAAGTTTTGATTAGGCGATGTCAATCGGAGAAATAAGAGCTTAAAGCTTTAAAGTAATTGATTTCGCTTATTCGAAGTGTTCTTTTTGTCTGTATTTTATTCCTTGTTATTTTTTAATTGCTTATAGTTGGATAATGTATTCGAAAATAAAACAGGTTAAGTAAAATAACAAAAACAATTTATTGTTAGAAATATAGAGTTCCAAGATTCCAAGACCTTGTAACTAGCGGAACGGTTTCTAGTGTTGCCGACCCTTCCAGGTAAGATTGTAAATCCTACCTTTCAAGACTGGTGGAACCCAAATATAACTGTCAGGGTTCGGTCACTGCTACTTAATAAAACTACATTTTATCGAAAAATGGTTTTATTGTGCCGACGTTTGGGCTTGAACTTCAAGCCTTCATAAGGGCTGTAAATACAAGTAGGACATATTTAACACTAATATATGCACATATCTATGTAAATATACCTAACATATATATATATATATATATATATATATATATATACATATATAATATATATATATTTATATATATGCATATACACATACACATATACACGCACACATATGTACATATATATGCCCACATACATACACATATGGGGTATGTATTATTAAGTAGCAGTGATCTAACCCGGATAATCCCTACCTTGCATCATCAACGGTCAACAAAATAATAACTGCTTCTATTTTAATCTTTCGAAATTAGACTAGGGATAAGAACGGAACCGCGCTAAGATGAGGCAGTTCCTGCGAGTCGGACTTTTTAATTGCTTATAGGTGGATAATGTATTTGATAATAAATCAGGTTAAGAAAAATAAGAAAAACAATTTAATGTTAGAGAGATTGTAAATAGCTACTTTAAGAGTAAATGTAACTTGTTTTAAAAGTTCAAGACAATAGGTTTTGGCCAATGGGCCTTTTTCCCTATCGGTCTTTCAAGACATGTAATCAAGAACAAAATAATTATAAAAAATAATGGATGTATTGTGTAATTTTCGAATAAAGATATATATATATATATATATATATATATATATATATATATATATATATAACGTTAGAGATACGGATTTCCAAGATATAGCTTTTCAACTGCCTAGCGGGGTCCTTCCTAGGGAGGGTTGGCCGACCCATCCAGGCAAGATCATAAATCAAGACGTTTCTAGAAATGTGGGCCCAAAAAGAATAACAGCTTCTATTTTAATCATTCTAAATGAGTCTAGGGATAAGAACGGAACCGCGCTAAGATGCTGCAGCTCCTGGGAGTCGGACTTTTTCATATTGAATTAAATTATGTGCATGAGTGTATATGCGCACACACGTCATTGTAAAGAATATTGTCCTAAAACAAAGAACCAATAAACAATAAAAATATATATAATGATATTACTCTATAGTTAACTTTTTTTGATGAGCTATGCAAGATAAAACAAGCAATGGAATACTTAATTAGACACAAAAACCCAAAATTTGGTATAAATACTATCGTAATATCCTATTATTTAGATGAAAATAATTATTTACATTTGGGATTTGAGAACTATTTTATGTAATGAATAAAAATACATTTTAGTAAGTTTTAAGTAGAAATAAAATGTTGAATAAATAATCCTAAATGCTAAGAAAGCTGAAAAAAATTAAATTACAATTGAATTCATTCGTTGGCGAAAAGCTGATTTAATAGGGTCCATGTCAGCCCTAACAAATGAGCTTTTTCATCCTCATTTTATAACGGAGTAGTTTTTTATCCACCTTCTCCCATAACCAACCAATTTGCGCTCTCTCATCCTCGTCCGAAATTAAATCTCCACGCCTAACTAATATGTTAAAATATTAAAATAATTTCTGAAATTTTGACTGTCAATTATGTTAGAGTTTCACGTTAATTATGAGAATTGTGGAGTTGTAATTCACTCCAACCCGTATTTGTAATGAATGTATTAGACCAACGGGTGCTGAAAGGCTTTCCAGGTTTTATTTTTTTATTTTATTTTAATTATTCTGCCTCTACCCTTGTGGGTCATTGGCAGTGAAGATCGGTTATAGTTCTATATTATATAGTCTGGTAACTTCTAGGTAGTTTGATAGGTTCAGTACGGTCCGTTCTTCATTTTTCAGTGCTTTCTTTAATGTAGGAGGTATACAACGATTTCCTCGAATTTTCTCAAACTGTTGAACATATGATATTAGATAGGTTTGAATGCTTAGGTTATTTTTTAGAAATATTTTGGTCGATCGGGCGAGAATCTTGAGAAGAAGAATCATTCAGCGGATCTATTGATTTCAGAAATTTAGTTATGCGGACTATAACTACTATTGTTATTCTTAATATGTTTTCGGGTATGCGCTAACAATCTGATGATGCCATCATAATCGGAACTGAATTCTGAAAATATATTAGATGTATTTTTCTCAACGAATGAAATCTGTAGAAGTGATTCCAGTTGTGCAAAGGTTATGGGATAATTGTCCATGTTGGATTCGATGGAAGGCCTTGCTTCTTCGATGCTGAAAGTACGTGAAGGTGTGATTCGTCCTGGGGTTCCTGGATCATTCTTAATGAAGAGATTTCCGGCTTTATTCTTCAGTTTAGATGGCGTTTTCTGAGTTCGTTGTAGGCTTTTGTCTGTGGTTTCTATTTTTAGGTAAGATGAATTGGGGTTAATAAAATAAATTTAGGTTTTCATAACATAACTCTATTTTATTAGAGCAGAGCCCCAGATATAATACAAATCTTAATTGTTTATACCACAATACAGGTATTCTTTAATTATATTTTAATAACTATGTTTTCCAATTTTCTCGGAAACGGCTACACTTACTGCCTTCAAAATAGTTTCATTTGTATTCCTACGTGAAGAAACCTCTAAAACAAGTACCTCAAAGCATATGATGTAAGCGTAACGATTTTTTTCGCGCGAATTTCGCTCTAAAAACCATGTTCCGGTCAAGGGATTTTGCTGGTTAACGAACATGACTTTTCCAATTAGACGAAAGATTTTTGTACCAAATTTGATCAAAATCGGATCATTAATCACTGAAATAGAGCACGAACAGACATATATTGACCCAAATTAAATATATGACCCCTACGCCCTCGATAAGAATAATCTGTATGAAGATATATATCTTAAATGGTGCCAAAAAAAATATTATATTTATACATTTCTAACTAATAAAAAAAAAATGCTTTAAATTGATAGCATCACTAATAAACGATCAATGCAGAGATAAAACTTTATTTAAAATATATAAAATGGGCTGCCCAGTTAAATTGGGTTGCTAGGTACACAGCGTGGTTATCATCCATTCGGAAATAGGGTTAATTTATAGGCTGAAGATGTAAGGAGTTGAAAATGAGTAATACAGAAGAAATGAGCAATAGAGAATAAAGAAGACGAAGACGAGAGAAGGCTGTAGTGATGGATGAGAAGGAATAGATAGAATTGAAATTAAAGTCTAAAGTACATAAGGAAACAGTGTGAATAGATGATAAGCACTCAGTGACCATAGCTATGATTGGCAATTATGCCCAATGTATCCACTAAACTCCGAGTCCTTCAAGGAAGATGGCTGTGGTATGGCTTGTCTCTTGATCCGAACCAGAGTCCTTTCACTATATGTATATTTCCTCTCCCGTATTGCTCTTGGAATTTCTCTTCGTAGTTTTCCGTGCATTTCGAATAAATATTTTTCTTTTCGGCCTCTACTTTTTCGTCCTCATTGGTGTCATTAGTTTCATAGCGTACCGTGGGATCGAGTTTATATGCCGTTTCCTCATTTTCGGGAACGCTATGATGTCGGCATATCGTGGTGTTCCTTCCTCATCGATTCCGTACAACTCTTTGAAACATTGATATTCCTTTTCTTTGAGGAGTTCTATAAGTTTATGCTTTACATTGTGGTGCCTCCGGATGACGAAGAGCATGCTGTTAGGACAACTACCAAGCACATGGGCTGGTGTTTCCGTTTCCCTGCCGCATTTGTGACAGAGGGTTCCTAAATCAGCTGCTCCTGCCACACCAGGAACACCACGAAGTGGTGCATAGTTAACGTTAAGTTTCACCGCATTCGTCCATTCGGAACTGGAGAGGATTTTTTTCTCACAGATGAATCTGTTACCGCTTGGAAATTCCTTAATGTGAACCACTCCGCTTCCTTGCCATTTGGACATTGCCCAGACATCGAATGATTTTTCACTTAGCGTACTTCTAATTTTCTTTGTGCTATGATTCCCTCCGATGTCTTGGATGTTCATTTTAAGTCTTCTGCTGCATTCTGTCAATTCGCTTTCATAGTTGAAGAGATTTGTAAATCACAGACACTTTTTCGAGCTTTTGTGCCATCGCCCATTGCTGCAATGGAGCTTCCCATTCACTCCTCATTAGGCCTTGACCTCTAAATCTGTGGGGAGAGTATAGCATGGCACTGTAGGCATTGGCAGGGAGGCCCAACATTGCTTTAACGGCTCTTTGAATCTACTCCTTCCAAAAAGGTGAAACGTAATTTAATTAATGGCGCCGTTTGAAGTGGATATACTAAGGCAGGAAATGTATATTGGTTTACTATGTTTAATTTCTGATCCGCCCTTAGTAGGTTAGACGAGGCTAGCTTCTTCAAGATCTCGTTGAGCTGGTGTAATGAATTTTCATTGATTATTAGCTCATTTGAGAAAGCACATCCTAAATATTTTATTCTTTCTCCCTCTCCAATGGATTCTATTTCATCGCCATTTTCACGCCATAATTTCCTTTTTTGAAGATGCCTTTTTCTATGACGACTCCTGTACTTTTTGTGGATTTATAGATAGGCCGGTTTCATTGAACATTCTTACTATAATGTTTATAACCCGCTTTGTTGCTGTCACGCTGCATGCTGTTACCGCTTGATCGTCAGCGAATCCTGTTAAACACATTGTAACGCACTGCCGTGCAAATTATAGCAGAATTCGTTGGCAAAACCTGGTTCGCAAATTTCGCGGTACAAATGGTCAATAGCCAATATAAAGAGGGTTGGCGAAAAAGGACCTCCCTGAGGCCCCGCTTTACATCTATATACTCTGTTAGTTTTGCCTGCGAGGTAATTTTAATGCTATTGTTTTAAAGTAATGACGTTATTGCTCTGCTTAGATCAGACGATATGCTCTTAGCCTCTCATGTCTTTTTAATGTGTGCGTGGCCGATATTGTCGAAACCACCTGTTACGTCCAAGAAACAGAGAACACTGTAGTGCTAACCATTGGAGGGGAAGGTTTGAAGGTGGCCATAAAAAAAGAGAAAAAAATGGAATCAATCATACTAACTACTTGTAATTCAAACATAAAAACCAGAACAATGACCCAAAGAAATAAACATATGAACTATTTATAAAGACTAAAATAATTACAATTATTGAGAGGAGATCGTTGACCGTAGATGATGCAAGGTAGGGATTGTCGGGGTAGGGATTGTCGGCACAATAAAACCATTTTTATGATAAAATGTAGTTTTATTAAGTAGCAGTGACCGAACCCCGACAATCCCTACCTTAATTACAATTATATCTAACTAAAATCACCAATTAATTTCCGAGCTGCCTTAGACCCATGTATTTAGTTACAGAATGTCACAATCCAGAGGTCCATACTTGAGCCACTATTCCGCGAGAGCCCGCGCACACAACTGCCGCCCTCCAAGAATAAACGCTGTCACAGCGGTACGGCTATCGCGCCCGGTAGGTCTAGGTAGCTCCACTAGATCGCATCCTCTATCCGTATTTCTACCCGTTACAACACTATCGTCTTTCTTTTCCTTGGATGCTTTTAAAACAGCTTCCATTATTCATGTGTTGACATGGCAACCAGGTAAACATGAGAGGTAATGAAACCTCTTTGGCTCGTATGAAAATTTACCTGTTGCTACAATTCATAATCAAACACTTTCTCTATGAGTCGACGTATGATGGAATACACAGTTTCGTTTTTTTTTTTTGTTTTTTTTTCCCACAATATAGTATCCCTATACTGTGGGACTTAATTTAGATTCTGCAGGTGCCATCTGTCGATACTGCCTGCATTACAAGTAAAGTAATATATATTATTTTATAATTCCTATTTTCGTTGAATTTCAAAGTATGACAACAATACAATTAAGATAGATAAATGATAGCAACTATAATAGTAATGAAAACAATAAAGAAACTAGTAACAATGTCAAAATTATTCATAGTAATAATATTAATAAAGAAAGTATTAACAATATCATATTATAAATTAAGTATATGAAATAAATAAATGTAAAGAAATGAAAATGAATAAGTTAAATAAAGAAATAAATCATTAAAAAGTCCGTCACGCAGGAGCTGCATAACTAAGCACTTTCCTCAGAATTTGGGTAGTGTAGACTGCTTTCCAGAACAATTTGCTTAAAATATCCTATATAAATAAAATAAAAACATGAATAGTTCTCTTTTAATTTTGTAATGAGTAACTGAGCAATTATTAATTTGCTTCCAGAGTTATGTTTACACATGGTACCTATTACACTACGTAATAAATACCAAAAAAACTCATATTATCGTATTTTGATCTAACGCAGGAACAGGATACAGTCCCTCTAGTGGTAAAAAGCGCTCCTTGCGGCGGCTTTGTGAACCTACGTCTGGCGGGCTTTTCTATTGAAATATATTACATAGTAAACCCCCCTTACCGACTGACTGATTCAGCTCATTTTTACAACACTTCTTTCCCATGAGTTACCCACGACGTATACCGCGTTTCGTTACAATACAGCAGAAATTACGACCGGTATTAGTATATTAGGAATTTGGGTCTGGAGTAAACCCCCCCCCCCCTCCTAATGAACCGATTTAGTTTATTTCTACTACACATATTTTTATTTATTTTAATGCTTACAAGATTAGGATCTTTTAGCATGGGGAGGGGGTTACTATATAATTGTATTAGTTTACTAGTGTTAATTGATATAATCTAGTAACAATAATATCAATAATCTTAAACCTAACACCTAAGATATTTACAAATCTGGAATGGAAATACAATCTTTGTTTATAAATTAACACTATAATGCCGAATTGGTTAAACAAAAGACTAGGGTAATGAAAAGAAAAAGTTTACCAACCAATGCGTATTAGACACGCATTTATCCTAGGATTATTACTACATTTATACATAACTTAAAATACAAGAAAATCCTTCTAAAATAAATTAAGCCTTATAAGCAAGTTGATATACATTTATTTGAAACAAAAATCTCTTTTAAATAAATATTATTAAATTAATGTTTGCACATAAAAAAAAATCATTCAAATCAATAATAAATTATATATCCCTTAATGACATCATTCTAAATAAGATTCACTCTATATAATATTTCATTAATAACATATTTTCTTTATAATTAAAATTAAATTATTTTTAATTTATTTTATACAATTCCAGTGATATTGCTTAATTTATTTTATACAATTCCAGTGATATTGCTTAATTTATTTTATACAATTCCAGTGATATTGTTTAATTTATACTGCATATGGCGGCATTATTATTGTAAACCAATTTCCTATTCAATTTGTTTGGTGAGTGAAATTATTTGTATTTTTGAAACACTCTATTTAAGACCATGTACATACCAAGTAATTCTGTTTCCGTCTTATATTTGAGCTTCTGTAAAAATAATTCAATTTAATTCGATCAGTTGTTGAGATTAAGATATCTCCAAAAAAGAGCAAAATTTGAGACTAACCCTAGTATGGATTCTTGCCTTATACTAATATATATCTCAGTGCGGTAAATTAATTACTATTCATTATTCAATTCATCTAATTACGCTTAGTATTTGTTAGTACGGTTAGTGAGATTAACTTAAAATTAAAACTTAATTAAAATAGCTCCAATTTCTATTCTAGGCTACGTTTTAAGCTGTTCGTGAAAGATTCGTACCTGTTAATCTTAAATCTTCTGTGTCTATAGCCTCTCAGAGCTGCTTGATATTTGGTTCCTTCGGCCTATATTTACAAGTGGAGGTAAGCTTCTGTTTCATCTCGGAAATTAGTGAAGATCCACAGATGAAGTGTTCGCCTTTACCATCATTAGCTATGCTTGTGATGTTTGTCTTGGACCATTCTATTACTTCTTGAAGAGTATAGGTTTTCCCTGCGATGATTAGCTTATCCTGGATTAGCTTTGCTGGAACATTCTCTCTCCTAGCTTTCTTCAAGTATGGAATAAGTTCTCTTCTTCTAATTCTCACATCTTTAGAATAATCTTCAGATATAACTATAGATTTTCCTCTTAATGTTTTTGTTCCTCTCAGTATTTCTTGTTTTAAACGAAGAGTTGTGAATTTAATTAGAATTGGTCTACATTCGCTTTCCCTGCTCCCAAGGAGTTTAATATAGTCTATTTCCCGCAGACTGACAGAAACATTCATTGTACCATTAAATATGTTCAATACTGTTTCTTCCGCATCTTTATAGTTATTTAATTTTACGTTGTAAATAATGATATTTTTCTTTCTCTTTTCAGCCTCAGTGTAATTTTTAAAGTCATCTTCTATTTTTATATATTTTATTTCCAATTCTTTAATCCTATCTTTTAGGTAACATATATCTTCTTTTATGAGTTCAGTTATTTTGGTCATATCATCTATCTTCTGTTCTGAGATTTTAAAACGTTCTTTAAGAGATAAAATTTCTACTGTCAGTTCTGCTAGATTTGCATTCAAAGAGATTTTCAAATCTGTAATAGCCTTTGTTAGTTGATCCATTGTCCTTAAGCACAGTTTTTAGATATATAATTATTTATGAATATTTCTGACACCCAACAGCTAACACTCTCGCAAGAAGAGATTACCTACAACCCTTTGCAGTTCTAAAGATAATAACCTTAATCCCAACAGTTCGAGCGAAACTCAATTAGTGATCAGTGCTCTATCATCCACTAGTAGGTAATCAGCTGTTGTATTGCAGTCAATGAACTCCAACAGTTATAATGATGGAACTTAGGACACGTCATAGTGACGTAACAAAGCACGTGTTACTAACTAGGCATTCAAAATGGCTGAATAATTTGTTCTGAAATAGATTTTCTTATAGTTTTTATTGTGATGTAAACATCTTGTCTATGTTTGTGTACATTATGCGAAATAAGAGATCACTAGCTTATGGACTACTACACATATTTACCTGTAGATTACCACTACGAATACAGAGTTTCGTCGAAATATACCAAAATCACGGCTGGTAGTGGCGAATTGGTATTGTGGGTCCGGAGTAACCCCCCCCCCCTCCTTATGAACCGATTTAGTTAATTTTTATATCTCACTTTTCTCTCTATATTAACACTACGAATACCAAGTTTCGTTGAAATATAACAAATATTACGTCTGACATGGTCAAATTAGTGTTTTGGGTTCGGGGTAAACCCCCCACTTCCGGTGGACCGATTTTGGTGGTTAACGAACTCGTTCAACCGTTTGCTAAGTGAACGTTGTACCATGTTTCGTGACGAAAAAACAAAAACTCTGGCCGCTATCGTGTTAACAGACACATATATATATATATATATATATATATATATATATATATATGCATATATATATAGATATATATAAATTTTAACGGGGGTCATTTTCGGTGTCTACTTGGTAGGATCGATAAAGATTTGAAGAAATTTTTCAAAAATTCCGTCATGAGTCCAACCTCAATAGCTACTTTCCTTCGGAGGAAAGTGCTAAAATCAAGCGAACTCAGAGCAGGGTTTTTGGCCGCCCTGCTCTGACACACACACACACACACACACACACACACACATATATATATATATATATATATATATATATATATATATATACACGTTCATTAACATTTTTTAACCATTGACATCCAATATATATTCAGTTGTATTCAAATTAATGTTAATTTATCAATCTTTATTGTCATTTATATTCACTATTACCATATATGTATTTACAGCCCTGAAAAAGGCTTGTATATCAAGCCGAAACGTTGGCGCTAATAAAATACATTTTAACTATAAAATGTGGTTTCATTGAATAAAAATTAGACCGAAACCCCGACGATAAACACTTTCTTCTCCTCTTTAACTTACAATATATTTATGATTATAATTAGTAAAGGTATCTAAATAAATATACATTTGATGCTTAGAAAAATGTTTTAATGATTATTTGATAGGAGCACGGGTTTAGGGCAATGTTTTGAGCCTTTTGAGCAAACCTCTCGTCATACAATTTCTAGTGGAAACGAAATCCTAATCGTCAGATTTGTGATAACACGAAAGTAGCCATAATTTTGGTTCCTTCGTCCCGAAAATCGGTATAAGAAACGATTTAATAATTTCTACAACTAGTAAAATCCGCCAAATATTGGCGATGTACAGCATCCGGAGCGGCAGCTTCAACAAGTACTGCCTCCATTAGCTTTATTGCCTACTAGCTGTTACATGGCGTGCTATGCTACACCTACTTTCTGCATCTAGAAAAGCAAAAATAAATTAGAAACCAAATAATTAATATTAAAATCAAAAAACGCAAATCTTTAACTATTTGGGTTCATTGTTTCAAACTCGAGATCTCCGAACTGTGAGTCATAGACGATTTTAACTTAGACTATGACTCTCCCAGTCTCAAGACCTACCTTTGTGCCACGTTTGATCAAAATCGGTCAAACGGTGTGGATTTTGTAAAACAACAACACAAACATACAGACCGACAGCTGGTAGACGTTTTTGACCTAGCCTATGACACTCCCCGTATTACGACCTACTTGTGTGCCAAGTTTGGTCTAAATCGGACGAAGTGTGTGGATTTGTATAAGGAATAAATATACAGACAGACAGCTGGTAGACGTGTTTGACTTAGCCTATAAGACTTCCCGTATCAAGACCTACCAGTATTCCAAGTTTGGTCAAAATCGGTCAAACGGTCTGGATTTGTATAAGTAATAAACAGACAGATATATATATACATGATTTATATATATATATATATATATATATATATATATATATATATATATATATATGTATATATATATATATATATATATATAGATATATAGATAAGAGGTTTACTTATTGGGCCATATCCTGTAACGAGAACCACTAGCCTGGTGCGCCATTTACATGCATGTTTATTCAAATTGCGTATGAAAATCTATCCGAACGTCTTCCGATCCTTTATTTAACACTTTCGGGAAATAATATTGCAGATCATGGGTCCCCATTTGACAGGGGTTTCGGGTACCCTGATATTCATTCTACCATCTTGGCTCTACCGAATAAACAAGTTTTCCATTTTTAGCGCGGTTCCTCCCTCCCCCATAGGGAGGAACCCCGCTTATAAGGTTGATACAATGAAACAATCCGGAAGTGCCGACTAGAAAATTTTGCGTTTCAGAACCCCTAGAAACCGAAAATAACGGTGGTTCAAATTTGTATATATATATATATGTATATATTTATTTATATATATATATATATATATATATATTTGTCTGTTCGCTCTCTAAATAGAAGACGAATGGTCCGATTTTGATGAAATTTGGTACAAAAATCTGTCGTCCAATTTGAAAGGTCAAGTTCGTTAACCAGCAAAATCCGCCCACTGGAAGATGGCGTTTGGGGCGAAATTCGCGCAGAAAAAATCGTAACGCTTACGTTTTTGAGTTCATAAGCTTGTAAGTACTCGTTTTATAGGCTTCTTGGGCTAGAAAAACGAATGAAACCATTTTCAAGGCAATAGCTTTAACCGTTGTCGAGAAAATTGGAAAAATAGTTTTTGAATACCGTTTTTGGTTTGGGTACTTAGAATAACGGGATTCAGTTGAAACATTATGTGCATGTTCTACTTTCATTAAAACTAATATGTTGAAAGTTATGTTACGTTTGGAGTTAAGGAAGGGTTAGAATAAAATATTTTATGAACAGACATGAAAAGTTTTGGAAACTTCGTATACTTTCATTAATATCTCGAACACGGTTGGGAAATCGTGGTAAGTGGATTGAAACTATTTGAAAGCTTACTAAATTCTCTACAAAAATTATTCTAAAACTATTTTTGATTAGGTTATGTCAATCGGAGAAATAAATGCTTAAAACTTCAAATACGTCTGTTTTGTTCTTATGAACGGGTTTTTGTCGTTCTTTTTGTAATTTTTGTCTCTTTCCCTTGGGTTTTTATTGCTTTTTATTTTTTTAATTTCTTATGTTGTATTTGTAAGGAAAATGTATGTGTGTGTAAAACAGGATAGGTAAAATGAGACCAATTTTCTGTTGTCAGAAATAATGAAAAGTTTTGGGAACTTCGTATAATTTCTTAATATCTCGAAAACGGTTGAAAATCTTGGGAAGCGAAAGGTTACCATTCGAAAGCTTACTAAATGGTCTACAAGAAAGGTTCTAAAGAAAGTTTTGAATAAGCGAAGTAATGTCAGCTTTGGATTTGTCGATTTCCTTCAAATGTCTTGAAACTGTCGAGGCTCCTACTCCGAGTTCTTTGGCATATTCCCTAGTGTTTTTAATTGCTTATAGTAGTCAAATGTATTTGTCAATAAAACAGGATACGTATAATTAGAATCAATATTTTGTTTGTTAGAATTCGATGATGCCGTATGAATATCTAGATTACAGTACTGGTGTTGGTTTCGTTCTTTAGAATTATTCTTGGTATTCCCTATTTTCATCTGTTACCCATAGTTTTTTATTGTTAGTAGGTTTTTCTTATTGATTATAGAATATAAATCTATTTGGCTATAAAACAGGATACGTAAAATTAGTGACAATATTTCGGAGATTTCTGAGCGAAATACTTTTAAGATTTTCTACCACCACGAACGGCTTTTTTCCTCTATTTTTATCCACTAGATAGGCTTTATTTCGCATATTATTCTATATAAGTTTTATTCAGCAGGGGATTCTGATGAAATGTCGTGTTTTTGCTGTGGATTTTAAATACAATGTATCTAAGATTGGATAACATTAGCGAGTCTACATAGTTAAGAACCGACGACGGAGGATTACTTCTTGCTATGATTTAGTCTACATATGTATATTAAGTCCTAAATCCAAAAAATAAACTTCACAACGGTTAGATACTATGAGCTTATATGGCGGTTCAATGCCCGTAGAACACAATGGGGCCGCAGGAAATTTACCTGCTAAGAGTTAATCCTCAAGAGCTGTAAATATACCCCAGGTATCTGCCGACACAAATACAAAGCCTAGGCGGAGAGCACCCCAAAAACTCAGATCCAAACATAGGTTATATACTAAATATTCATAAAGACTACTTAGTTGTAAACCGATTCATCAATTAGCAATCAATAGTTTTCAACAAAGGTTATATACTAAATATTGATAAAAAGTATTTAATTAGAAAAAAATCAATATTCCACAAGACTTGTTTTTGGTCCATTTGTGTCTACTCCGTAGACTTAATTAGGTATATTATTCTATTGTAGTTGGGCAACTAAACTTTGTTTTATTTTGTTAAATAAAGTTTTTTTTTTGACTTGTTATTCGTCAAGACTTTTATTTGTCCTTGTGTATTTACTAGATACGTTTTATTCGGCATATTATTCTATATAGGCTATATTAGGCAGGGTATTCTACTCAATCTTGTGTACTTCTTCTTGATCCTTCTGTACATGGGCGTATATAAAAACAATTTCGGGGGGGGGGCTGAGACCATTTCCAGGGTATGGAATACTAAATATTTAGAGCTTGGAATAGTTTTAGGCAACTAAAACGCTATTGCACGTAAAATAAAATATGTTTTATGAACTAAGTGATCTTATTTAATTTATTTTTAAGGGTTTTACGAGAAGTTTTTATCATCAATTCAAAATTTCGGGAGGGGCTGCAGCCCCCTCAGCCCCCCCCTCATATACGCCCATGCTTCTGTATCCTCTAGAAAGGCTTTATTAGGCATATTTTGTATTGATTTATAGAGCTTTGCTTTAGAATGAGAGCCAGATTCTGTAATTTCCGCTTCTGTGTAAAAGTTAGCTACTGTCGGTGTCCCTGACGCCTTAATATCACTTTTATTCGAGATGTTCGAGAGGATTTTGACAATTTTCACGAGATATATAAAAAAAATAAGTTTATTTCTTTTCTAAGCTTATCAAATGGCACTAGGGACATGAACGGAACCGCGCTAAGATGCTGCAGTTCCTGCGAGTCGGACTTTTTGGTTTAATGTTTCGGATGCAATATTGGTAGTATTCAACTTAGAACTACATAGAAGGCTTCGCCGAATTTCCCACATTTGCCGTGACAAGAAATCTAGAGCAGTGATGGTGTCGGGGTGGCAGTTGGAAAGATATAGAAAACCATGTAAAATTTATGTCTGCAATAAATTCTACATGGTTTCCATTAGTCAGAATTTCTCTCTGATATAAATATCCTGCAATAACTATCCTAGTGTAAACGCACCCTAAGCCGTTGTCCGTAAATCAGGGAAGGCAAGTCCACGACAGAACTGAGCCGTTGTCCGTAAATCAGGGAAGGAAAATATGTGAGCAGTCTAAGCAATGATCCGTAACTGCTCCGGTAAATGTACTTAAGGATATTTCTACGAAATGCAGAAAGTAAGGCCTTACAACGAGATTTGCCATTGCCAGTGGATCTAAGTATGAGTGAATAGCTATGGGACGTACCCCACTAATTTGAGACGATGGTCCACACTGACTCCATAACCGGCATTCCAGTTCGCCAATAATTCATGAAATGAGATAGCTTGAATTCCTTTGGCCTTTTGCCTTCGCAAGATTCCTCTCCTTATAGGGCCGCGGCCTTTTCAGTATTCCGTCATCAGTATGTATATTTTTCTTGTTACACACGATCAAAAGCTAAATACATAAGCAATGGATTTTATTATTTATACCCTTAGCAAGAGTTTAATATATTCGGAAAATATATCAGATATCCTTATTCTGCACACTTCTTATTTTTTCATATACGTAGTTCATTATACTTTAACGTAAATTGTTTCATAACGGAGGTTTTCGGGACGTTTTTTTTTTTTTTTTTTTTTTTTTTTACGCGTAGGCACACTTTACGCCTACGCTCAAGCTAAAGTTCAAGTACTTTCTTTTTTTGTATGGAAATCTATACTTAGTACGAAGTTACCCGACGACTTTAGGCATGGAGTGCACAAGCCTTAATACTCACGGCAACCAGTCATTCAATTTAAATTTTAGTGTGATTTACAAGTTTAATTGTTCATATGTATATCTATTTCTCTAATACATTTATATGGTTCCATTTCAATTATAAATCAGCATGTAGCGATTACATCCTTAGGGGGCACCTACATTGGTCCCGATCCGGTCCGATAGCCACCGTCTGCCGGAAGAAGAACAAACGCATTCATCTCAACGGAGGTGCGTACATTGGTCCCGACCCGATCACATCCGATGGCCACCGATTCTCGGCCGTTCAAACTTGTTTCTTTCTAGAACGATTTCGGACCGACGAAGCAACCGATTTCAATGCATTTTTTTTTTTTTTTTTTTTTTTTTTAATAAAAGCTAATAAAATTTTGAACAACTTTATCAATTCACATTTTTTTTTCTGTTTTCTTGTTTATTAAATTACGTGGAATGATGTTTATAACCTTCCAATGTTTATAACTTTCCAACCCTCTAGTTACCTTTCTTATAAATAGTTTTAAAATATGAATACTAATGCTTCTCTTATCGTAGTGTAACTGTTAAAAATTAACTGCTACACTAAGATTTATTTTTTTGGGACCGATATACTTCTGGAAGATTGATTGGCCTCTCAATTCCTCCTTAATACCTCCAACATTCAACCTAATCGAAGAACATATATTTAGCTTCAGACTTCACTTGTCAAACAACTGACAATATGCCGCAGATGATAGAATGTTCCGTTACGGTCCGTATTGCTGAATATCACATTTTTCGATTTCTGGCAATTGACTCCTCTGTAACTGTTCGGGTTCACAGTTTCGAACCCGTGGCCTCCGAACTGGGAGACCATGACCTACCAGTGTGCCAAGTTAGGTCAAGATCGGTCAAACGGTTTGGATTTGTATAATAAACAAACAGAGAACAAACAGCTGAATTTTATTCAAATAGATTTTTCCGAAAATATCAAAACCTACCAATAACTAGTCCTATTGGGGTCTCCCGTGGTCTAATGGCTAGCGCCTTGGATTCGTTATCCAAGTAATTCGAGGAATTTTACCAACGGCTCGTTGGTAAAATTCCTCGCTGCACCCTGGATGTTGGCGCAAATGACCTAGATGTAGATGCGCCGTAAAAAAAAAAAAAAAAAAAAAAAAAAAAAAAAAAAAAAAAAAAAAAAAAAAAAAACTAGTCCTGTTACTTCACTTATGGTACTACGAAGGGAGCCGAGCTAGGATTCCAGTGAGAGTCGGACTTTTTTTTTTTTTAAATATTGGCCTCAAATTATATACATACAAACACACACACACACACATATATATATATATATATATATATATATATATATATATATATATATATATGTATATATATTTTCCACTTGTTCTTTTTTTTTATTTGGCAGAGGGTCGATGAAGCAGAACACCATTTGTTTTTGTTCAACTATTTTATTTCATCTATTTTGCCCGACATGTTTCGTGCCTTAATTCGCACCTCTTCAGGGGCTTTCCTTATCGGGAAGTCCTCTCGTCATGTGTACTGGCTTGAGTCAGGCGTAATACTGATAAGTCATCTGAGATAATGAAACTGATGAAAATTATATACATACACACACACACACACACACACACACACACATATATATATAGTATATATTGTTCGGTATTTTTAGTCAATATGACACAGAGAGGGTGGAATGTTCCATTCCCGCGTAATTCATGGAAGAGGAAGAAAGGGTGGGTATGATGAAGTGATATTCAGGAAAACGCCGCTAATTGGCGGAGAGCTTGCCTTCCGTCTTAGTCTGTCGGAGATAGTCTAAGCAGTCTTTCATGTGGAATTGTGGAGAGAGAGGACGTCTTATTCCATTTGGTCCAATTCTGATAATTGGCGTATTTCTGTTCTTGGGCGTCCTACGAGGAGCTTTGCCTTCTGTTTTCTCCCAACCACGGACTCAACAATACAGTACTTCGGGCAGATGGATCATAGAGGTTTGGCTGTATCTTTTATCCTCTCATTTTATCCCCAATTCTTATACATTCTTTCCTGTCCTTTCTAATCGGCCATACTTTAAATACCGGCTGGATGTAAGTGCATTTATTCTATTCACTTCTCTCTAGAGTCCTACCAGATTTACTTTGTTTCATTTCCATCTATATGAACCATGTTTCCTGCGTGAGTTCTCTATATTTCAATTTAAATTATATATATATATATATATATATATATATATATATATATATATATATATATATGTAACGTGCAGTATATGGGGGGTCTTGAATGCAAAGGAATTAAAGAAATTGTCAATACCAAGAAGACAAATAAAAGATAAATAAATAAAGTTGGATCCATTCCCACGCACAAATATTCCCATTAATAGGAAAAAAATGTAATAAAATTTCATATAAGGCACAAAATAGATAAAAAACCATAACTCTGCGCCTAGTCATCGTAGGGACTCGAATCAAATCCTAAATGACCTGGAAAGGAAATACCTTTTAATGCCGGGTGAGGCATAATCACCACGATCCAGCAACCAGCGGAAAACGCACGGCAGGCGGAGGATCGACAAATAAGGAGCGGGGGTGATGACACACACCGAGAGGGTTAGCCGGACAGGACGGACGCAGGGGACTGAGGCGACACGTGGCTGTAGCTGAAGCTATCCCTTTCTTCTGGCCATCATGAGGACGAAGCCGTAGAAACCCAGGCGAAGAAGACGGACAGCGCAGGTCTGATATTTAAATTAGTCCCGAAATAAATGAATTATAGCATCAGATGAATGTCTCGTTATTTAAAAGGAGTAAGAGGTGTTGAGATAGGATGAGCATCAAGGGTGGAGCTATCGCGCAAGGTAGTTTTTTTTTTTTTTTTTTTTTTTTTTTTTTTTTTTTTTTTTTTTTTTTTTTTTTTTTGTACGGCGCATCTACATCTAGGTCATTAGCGCCGACATCCAGGGTGTAGCGAGGAATTTTACCAGCGAGCCGTGGGATGATAAAATTCCTGCCGGAGGTTGGGAATCGAACCCTAGCCATTAGACCACGGGAGACCCCCGCGCAAGGTAGTGAAAGGAATTAGAAGATAGCAGAGCTTCCTACCTATCCAAATAGATAACACGACGAGGACTTCAATTGAAATACGAAATTATTATTAAAATTAGTTATGGATAGCATAAACGTATATGATTTAATTATTTAAACAGATTGGTGAAGTTTTGTCATCAATTGATGATAAAAGGTAATCTTTTTCCATAATATCTTCTCTAGTAATAATTCTCCTTGTTTCCATGTTAAAATGTCCACAAGTATGTTGTGTCCGTGAATGTATTGTGTTCTGTTCCATTGACCCAACAAAAGGAAGTACCTTTTTGTTGGGTCAATTAACGAAAAATCAATTTCACTAAAGTGCTTTGATTCTTCCTTTCTTTTTTTAATGTTGTTGTAAAAATTTGTGTGCTTTAGGTATTTCATAACGTCATCAATGTACTGGCTACCATCGTTTAGTAAGTCGGTCAAGAAGTTGGGTAATTTCAATTTTGTCCTGAGTCTACACTCTGCCAGTATGTGCTTTATTGAGAGGCCAGTATTGCAGTATGTACATGTCGGTCTGTCTTTTCTCGTCATAATGTAGGAGTGTGTCAGTCGTGAATGGCCAATCCTTAGACGGCATAAAACCACTTCTTCTCGTATATTTGATCTTTTACTCGATGACCATTCGTGTGCAGTGTGCTTGATTTCTGGAAGCTTGTTGTCAGTCGTGTTATACCAGGATTCTTGCCATTTATCTGTTAGATATCTCTTAGATAAGGCTTGTAGATCCTGGTATGTCATGTAATGTACGTCTGGTGCTGGTCGTCGAGTTGCTAGTTTAGCCTGTTCGTCTACTGCAGTACTTTGTCTGATGCCTTCCTGGCCGGGTAACCAGTACATTGTGGAGTGTTTATTGGTGTGATATATAGCTTCAAAAATGTCGCATACTATGGGGTGTGTACTGTAGCAGTCATGTAGGGATTGTAAAGAACTGAGCGAGTCCGTGCATATCGTTGTATACTTTTGAGAGAGGAAAAGTATTTATTCATAACATTTTTTTGGACAGTCAAATATTCGGCAGATTTGACCTTTTGATAGTGGAATACTTTCCCTTTAATAGAGTGAAGTCAGATTGAAGAATTTGCCGTAAATAAGTCCAACAGAAATTATTAAAGATGGACTATGAAAGATGCATTTTTTCGTATTCGTTAGTTTGCTTTTGTATCGACGATATGACAACTTTATTATGTTCTGTGTCTGGTAGGCTGTTCAGTACCAGTTTTATGGCTTCTAGTTCAGCTGTATAAGTGCTTGTGTCGTCTGGAACTTTCCGGGAAAAGCAGTGTTCACCAATAATAGCAGCTACGCCAGTCCCATGTGAAGTTTTCGACGCTTCAGTATAAACAAAAAGGGAGTTACTATTTTCTATACAAAAGGATTGAAAATATGAATTGTAAAAGTGCCTAGAAGTTGGGTCATTCTTTTTGAATTTCGACAATGATAGATTAATTTTCAAATTTTCCAATTTCCACGGGTTATATGAACTTTTAGGGCTCATGAGAACTGGCTTTGTTGATATTATTGTACTGGTCGTGTAGTCCATGGATCGTAAGTGTAATGGTCTTTGTCTTTTTGGGTGATGCTGATAGGTATTTGCTTAGTATTGTTTCGTCGGTGGTGTTTGGTGTACAAGGGCAGTTTAAAAATGTGGCTTTTAATGAAAATTTTATACAATTTAACATACGTCTATACTCCAATGGATGTTCTCCCGATTCAGCATATAAACTGATTGCTGGACTTGACCTGAAAGGTCCGGTGGCGAGACGGAGCCCAGTGTTATGCACGGGATCTAGCATCTTCAAGGTACTGGGTCTGGCAGTTGGAAACACTATACTTCCGTAATCCAGTATGGACCTGGTGTACGCTCGGTAGAAGGCCAGTATTAAGCTTCTGTCAGCTCCCCACTGGGTATTACTAAGGATCCTCAAGAAATGTAAAGACTTTTTACATTTTTCAAGGACTCTTTTCAAGTGGGGTGCCCATGTAAGCCTTGAATCGAAATACATCCCCAAGAATTTTATTGTGTTGGATGTAGGTATCCTTTTGGAATGGAGCAACAGTTCTAGGTTTGGGATTGATCTTTTTTTAGTAAAAACTATACTTTGTGTTTTTTCAGTCGAAAATTTAAGACCATTTTGAGCACTCCATTTTTCCAGGTTGCCTCTTGGATTTTGTCTTGCATTCGTTTCATGTAATTTCCCTTGCTATAAATAAGCAAATCATCAACATACAGGCTATACCTTACTTCTGGCGTGATAAACTCTTCTGGTGTCTATTGCGATCTTGAATAGTGTTGTGCTCAGAACGCAACCCTGTGGTACTCCATTCTCCTGGATAAATGTGTTTGATAGCTGTCCCCCTACTTTAACTCTGAATGTCCTATTCGTAAGGAAATTTTCTATGAATTTAAAAACATTTCCCTGGATATTCCATTCGTATAGTTTCGAAACAATAGTACGGGGCCATACTATAGTACGGGGGTACGCCCTTTCAATGTCTAATGAAACGGCTATAATAGATTCCTTGTTTATAAATGCATTAAAAATTTCATTTTCTAATTGAACAATATGGTCCATTGTCGAGTGGTTCGATCGGAAGCCACATTGACATTCTCAAAGTGGAAAAAAAAAAAATAAAAATATTGCGTGCATGTGCATGGTAATCAATCAAATTCACGGAGCGGGACTATAAAGGTTATGGTAAATAATTTAAATTAGAAATAAATATAAAGGCGTATGACGGCCATTATTCTCATATTAAGCGAACAAGAAATGTATGGGTAGGAATAGGATGGACATTTCTAGGAAAATTTATCAAGTGTAATTCTAATTAATAATACCGGGAATACGATATGAACGATAAAGGGAGAGTTGTTTGCAATTTGCCGCAAATTTCGCTCGTTGGTTGTAATTACCTATTCACATTTTTTACAAGGTATTGAAATTTGTACTCCGGTTGTCACGATAAATTTTGAATTTGACAATAAAATAAATATATAACCATTCGAATTAAGATCACACTTAGAGAACGAGGGTCGGGTTGGAGATAGATAGGAAATGGGCTATTTTAATACTACTAGTAGTAGTAAGAGGTGATATCTTTGGGTCTATAATACAATGAGACTCCGAGAGTTAGTATTGAACAACTATAGGTAGTTGTTTTCGATGATTAATATAAAAAAAAAAATTATATTAGAAAATGGTGGAGATAATGTTAGCCTATCGATGAGGAATTATTGATCAGAGATCAATTTGAATTTCATATGATATTGATAGATCTTTGATTTAATATACTAATGAGTTGTGATCACTTTTGGAATAGTACTGTGATAAATGTGATAATTTAAATTAAGGAGTTACATAAGGAAGAATAGGAAATGGAATTTTTTTTTTGTATGCTTTATGCTTTCCCTAGTTTTATGTGATCCCAGGTGTTAGAGACCAAGGGTCTTTTGTATAATAAGCATACACTTTTCAAGAACTAGTAACAGTTACTCATTTTATTATTATTTGGAACATATGATTCACCTCTAACCTAATTCTGTATTTAAACGCATTCATTTATCAGATTTACATAAAAAACACTAACAATGAATTTGCTTAAGTTAAGCCAGTTAATATCTAATGTGAAAGTTAATAGGAAGACCTATTTCATAAAATATTGCATTCAATGTTTGAATATTGGCCACCTTCAGCATGATTTATTTTTTTCAGTATTAAATAAAGTTATTTTCTTTTTTATAAACAAGCATTTATCTTGTTTTGTAAACATAACCTAGAGTTTAGTAAAGTAACAGTAGAGTAACTGTTACTAGTTCTTGAAAAGTGTATGCTTATTATACAAAAGACCCGAGACCAAGTAGAATAAAGTATAAATTATTTATTTTCTATTATTTAATTATTGTATTGAAGTATTGTAGCGTCTAGCTATACGAGAATAGCGTGGCATCTGAGATAGAGATCCTGAGGCGGTTATCAGTCGATCTTTAATCCTCTTGCGGATCACCACTATCTCTGCGATAGGACGGCTGATTTGCCTTAGAGCCTACAGAGTTCGCCACCTCCCCTTGCAATCTTCGATTGAGGGCAGCACCTTACGGGCTCGTCACTGGATTAACGCCGATTTGCGAGCTGCCCGTCCTAAAACAGTACAGCCTTGAGACCCTTAGGGGAGTACAGCCTTGAGGCCCTTAGGAGCACCTTCACGCTACACCCGCTGCATATACCCTTTGGAGGTGCACCCTTTTTAAGCCCCGTCAAGCTCCATCACCAGTTGGTGTCTAGACACCGTCGGGGTAAGACGTGTTAGGTTAAGTCAGTGCCGATTGTAGCTGTGCTGATTCACCGGGCCGGCTACCACCTGCCTTCAAAGGATCCGCCGCCGATACTTCCTGCTTCAGCATCTATTTCTCAGGGAGTACTTCTTCAATCATATAATTATTACAAACATTTTCCTTTTGTTTTGTGTTGTTTTTACAGGTTTATGAGTATGCTATAGTGTTCTGATCACACTAAGTATACATACCTCATTAAATTTTTAGTATTCTATTTTTATTATACAAAGGCTATTTGCCTCCACCCACTCATCTTATAAAATGGGTTCTAAATCGATTGACCCTAAACCTCCAGATATTTCACGCCCTCAATTTAATGTAACACCCCCTAAAGGCAAATGGAATAAACTATTTCTCTTTATGTCCTTGGTTAAAAATTCACTGAATAAAACATTTAATGACTATAGCGCATTTAAAATCTGTAAATATATCAAAAGCGTATCTCCTCAAGTTAAAATTAAATTTCTCAAATCCGGATCGATACTTTTGGAAGTTACCTCCGAAAAAGACCTTCTAAATTTAAAAAATATAAAAACATTTGAAAATCATGAAGTATTTTTTAGTCTTCATAGAACCCTAAACTACTCTCAGGGGATAATTACATGTGATGAACTTCGTTCATGCACTGAAGAGGAACTAGTAGAAGAGCTTGGCCATCATGGTGTTACCAAAGCAAAACGAATTTTCAAGAACGGAAATAAAACTCGAATTCCAACCTCTTCAGTCATATTAACATTTCCGTCCGGAAATTCCTGAAAGGATAGTTGTAGATTTCCTTAATATTAAAGTCAGGCCTTACATACGTCCTCTGCAGTGTTTCCGGTGCTATGGTTTTCGACACGGTACAAGAACATGTGCTCAACAGATACAAGTCTGTTTGCTTGTACAATGCTCCGAGGTACATGAAGGTGAGTGTAATAACACACCTAAATGCATCAACTGCAATGGAAGCCATCCTGCTTGGGTCAGGTCCTGTTCTGTCTTTAAAACAGAAATGAAAATTGAAGAAGTTAAAAATAAATACAGAATCTCCTACTCTGAAGCAGAAAAATTAATCGGAACATCATCTCAAGAAAAGAATCAGCCAGAAACTAAAACTAATCTCCCATCTTACTCTAATATTGCTAATTCGCCAAAATTATCTCCTGAAACATCAGAAAAGCTGGACAAATTAACTCAAATAATCGAAATACTATCTCAAAAAGTTAGCCACCTGGAAGAAGCTCTTTCCAAACAATCTGGAAGCGAATTCATAAATTCTAAAAAATCGAAAAAATCGATGATCAAAGGAATTAATGAAGGAGACTGTAAACCAAAACAATGGATGGACTGTGGAAAGAATGGATTTATCATCCAATCAAAGAACCGATAAAATAGATGTACAAAATACTCAAGTATCATCAAGCAACTTAGTTATAAAAAACCTCCCCAGTACTAAGGCACCTCAAAACTCTTATAATAATAACAAACTCAAAAATTCTAACAAAAATAAACCAAAATGATCATTTCTCAGTGGAATATTAACGGTATCAAATCACATAAATCAGATCTCATAATCTTATTACGAGATGTCAAAATTGACATATTAGCAATTCAGGAAACTCACCTTAAAGAAAATGACAATTTTACAATAAATAAATATAATATTTTTCGGAAAGACTACACTGATGGTCGCATTGCTCGTGGAGGGGTCTGTATCATTGCTCGCACTGATGTGCCGTGCATTGATATCCCACTGCGAACAAACCTACAGGCTGTTGCTGTTCAAGTTTTACAACCACAAAAATGTTCTATTTGCTCAATATATTTACCACCTGGACACTCACTCACAGCAGATCAATTACAAGAAATCTATAACCAACTACCTCAGCCAGTATACATGCTGGGTGACTATAATAGTCATAATTCCTTGTGGCATTCTACAATCACTGATAGTCGTGGCAGAGCAGTGGAAGCCTTCATGGAAAACACCTCGCTAGGAATATTCAATGATGAAACCTCAACACACCTTAACTATTCCACTAGCTCATTATCCGTTCTAGACTTATCCCTAGCAAGCCCTTGTCTCCTTCCTCGGACCACATGGAAGGTACTTCCTGATCTCTACGGGTCGGATCACTATCCAATCATATTCGAGACGCTGGATAGAGCTCCTCGCCCCCCTGGGAACTTAAGATGGGACTTAAAGAACGCTGAATGGGGAAAGTTCCAAGATTTAGCTAATTTAAAAAATGTTGAAATTGAAACCAACACAAGTAACGAAATAATAAACGAAATTAATAGCATCATCCTATCAGCTGCAGAAGCCACTATCCCTCACAAAAATAACTTTTCTAAACAAGTTAGCGTGCTCTGGCGGAACGGTGACTGCGAAACAGCAGTTAAAAGCAGGAAACGAGCATTAAGACGATTCCGGAAAAATCCCTATTCTGAGAACCTACAAGCGTACATGGACGCCAGAAAAGATGCTAGGTACAAAATCAAAATAGCCAAAAGAAACTCCTGGAGAGAATTCATTTCTACAATAAACCACCAAACACCAATCACGGAAGTCTGGGACACAGTACGAAGAATCATGGGCCGCCCGAGAATGAACATTATAAATATAATGAAAACAGGAAACACGTACCTTTCAAACCCTACAGAGATCGCTAATCATATAGGCCATCATTTTCAATCTGTTTCTTCCGACTCCAATTTCTCCCCGGTTTTTCTTCGAAAGAAACAGCAAACAGAATCCACACCCATTGTCGTTGAACTCCATCCATTAAACCCACTAAACCTTCCGTTCACCTTCACAGAATTCCAATCAGGCTTAAAATCACGGAAAGATTCATCTCCCGGCCCAGATAACATTACCATCTCTATGGTCAAAAATTTATCGTACGAAAATCAAAAAATCCTTCTTTCTGCTTTCAATAAAATTTTTCTAACCGGAAAATTCCCTGATACCTGGTCTAAATCCATAGCCATACCTACATTAAAAACTGGAAAACCACGTCATGAAGCAACCAGTTATCGAATTATCTCTCTGACCTGTAGCCCTTGCAAGTTGGTAGAAAAAATGATTATGAACCGCTTACACTGGCACATGGAGAAGAATAACCTATACGAAATATGGCAAAGCGGGTTCAGGCCTGGAAGAGGTACGAGAGAGAATCTGATTCGTCTTGAAACTGATATCAGAGAAGCCTTTAGCCTAAGAGAAAAATTACTGGCCATATTTACAGATATTGAGACAGCATTCGACAAAGTGTGGCGAAGATTTATAATAGAAAGCCTAATCGAAATAGGTATTACAGGCCACATTCTACAGTTTATAATAAATTTTCTTAAAAATAGATCATTCAAAATCCGTAACGGTAGCTGTTTGTCAGACGAATATTCCCAAGAGAACGGCGTTCCTCAAGGTAGTGTGTTAAGTGCGTTTCTCTTCTCCGTTGCAATAAATAAACTACTCAAGTGCATACCTGCTGCAGTCAAAGCGATGCTCTATGCTGACGATCTCGTCATCTACACCGCCAACACCTCAATAGATTCTCTCCAAAACACCATTCAAAATTCTCTGGACATTATTAGCTCTTGGCTAGCAGATCATGGTTTCTCAATTTCATCTAGTAAAACTGTTGGAGTATTATTTTCTTCAAGAAAAATAAACTCCACCATTTCTCTTACAATAAATAATCACTCTATAGATATTAGTGAGCAGACTAAGTACCTGGGAGTTATATTTGATCCGATCTTTAACTTGGGCTCAGCACATAAAATCTCTCAAATCAACATGTCAAAGAAAGTTGAACATCTTTTAAACCATGACATCCAACTCTTGGGGAGCTGACCGGAAAACCATGCTCATGCTATACCGCAGTTACATTCGCTCCAGGGCCATTCCAAGCCAAATCATCCAGCCAAAAGGCATTTTGACACCCAAGGTTGACAGATTTTAATGAAACTTGGCGAGTATATTCTAGTAATGGACATGAGTACAAATACAAAATGTTATGTTGTTCTGTTCATTAGTTTCTGAAATGCAGCACTTTAAAAATAACCACTCTATAGATATTAGAGAACAGGCTAAGTACCTGGGAGTTATATTTGACCTATCTTTAACTTGGACACTGCACATAAAATCTCTCAAATCAACATGCAAAAGAAAGTTGAACATCCTTAAAACCATGACATCCAACTCTTGGGGAGCTGACCGGAAAACCATGCTCATGCTATATCGAAGTTACATTCGCTCCAGCCTTGACTATGGATGCTCAGTCTACGGCTCAGCATCACCTACAACTTTAAAAATGCTCGATTCCGTTCACCACTGTGGGATCCGACTATCAACCGGTGCATACCGATCAAGCCCAGTAAACAGCCTTTGTGTTGAAGCAGGAGAGCTTCCACTCCACAACAAATTATTCTATCAAATTTCATTGGAATAAAAGCAGCAATACTTCACCCACTTAATCAATATCTAAATTGCAATATCAATCGCTCATATCCATACAATAGAAAACCCTTCTCCATCAGAACTAATGAAATCATAAATGAATTAAACATTGACACTCGAAATATTATCCACAACACCTCCTTTTCAAAACCTCCTTGGACAATGACAGTTCCGAAAATTAACCTTTCCCTTTCCAAATACATTAAAAAGGACACCGACCCTCTAATTTTGCTCACTGAATTTAAAAAATTAAAAAGTGAACTGCCAAAAGGACAAGACGTATTTACTGATGGTTCAAAGGGCAATATTGGAGTAGGCTCCGCTATCTATTCAGAAGAAATTGGTTACAAGTTTACATTAGATCCCAACTGCAGCAACTATACAGCGGAATTATTAGGTATTCGTAAGGCTCTGAATATTATAGCTTCGAAATATGGCAATATTATTATATTCACTGACTCTCTTTCAACACTAATATCTATGAGCAATCCATTCTCCAAACACCCACTGATTATAGAGATATTAGAAGCTATTGAAGAATTGAATCAGCAGACGCAAGCAGTAATATTTGTGTGGATACCCAGTCATTGCGGGATACCGGGTAATGAAGTAGTAGACCAACTAGCCAAGGAAGCGATATACGAAGGGATAGAATATTCCAGAATACCGAAGCGTGACCTAGTAGGTTATGTCAAATATAAAATTCTAAAAAAATGGCAGAGCACATGGGATACCGTAGCACAGGAGAACAAATTATATCACATAAAAAAGAAGTAAGACCATGGAAGACATCTATCAGATCATCGAAAAAAGAAGAAAGAGTCCTGACTCGCCTTAGAATCGGACATACGAGAATAACTCATTCATTCCTGATGTCTCGAGACGACCCACCTATCTGCATAAAATGCAAGGAAAGAATCACCGTGCACCACCTTCTGGTTGACTGCAGAATTTACGAGAAGCAAAGAAGAGAAGCTCAGCTATCAAATACAATTAGTGAAATTCTGGCGGATCGACCCAACCAAATCCTTAAGCTTTTTGAACTTTTAAGCTCCAGAGATCTAATAGATAAAATTTAAAACTAACTAGCACTAAAACCCACAACCAAATCAGCTGTGTTAAAAAAATAGAAATAAATAAATGAAAAAGAAAAAAGAATGCATGTGTGTGTGTATATGCGTGGGTATGTGCTTTGTGTGTGAGTGTGTGTACGTATAAATGTGTGTATATATGTATATGAGTGTGTGTGTGAGTGTATACATATACATATTCTATTTAGTTTCAAAAACAATTAAATAACTCCGAGAAAATCAATAAATAAACAAACACTTCATTACTAAAAAATTGCATCATTATTCGCGAATCTTAAATTTAAAAACTAGTGCATTAATTACTAATACAGCAGTACAGCTCCTAGCTCTTAAAACATGTGTTTAATGACCGCTTGGTGGTTGACAACACATTAAAAAAAAAAAAAAAAAAAAAAAAAAAGCTCCATCATCAACTTGACGTAAGCGGCGCCCCGTCAAGCTCCATCTTCAACTTGGCGTCAGCGGCGCCCCGTCAAGCTCCATCTTCAACTTGGCGTCAGCGGCGCCCCGTCAAGCTCCATCTTCAACTTGGCGTCAGCGGCTACAGCGGAGTCACCACCAGATAAGCCAGACTATAAACATTTTTAAAAAACCCTCAGCTGCCACTATTTCAACTAATAATTGTTATTTTCCTTATTTTTTTTATTTGCACAGAAGGTTATATTTTTTAATTATCGCTAACAGCACTAACCATATCTGCTCCACAAGGAGATATTTTTTCTTTCGTTGTTTCTAAAATAAACAAGTCAATTGTTTTTCTCACTCTATATTTTTAATTATTTTTCTCACTCTATATTTTCAATTATTTTTCTCACTCTATATTTTTAATCATTTAGCCTCAATAATAGGCACCAGTGTTCGGCACCATTTCCGATAAACATTTTCTTTCTTACATTTTCATTAGCAATTTGGTGCTGAGCGTAACACGAGGCGAGACTGGCACGTAGAAATGATGATTCATGTTGTTAATATTTTCCTGGAATGTTCTTTAGACCCAAATTCATGTGATTCTTAGCCATCATTGCCGTTGTTTTATGAAATATTTATTTATGAACTTTTGATTAAATTCTATGTTGAGTTCTATTCCCAGTTAGGCTGTGATATAAAAAAAAAATAATAAAAAAAACGTATAAAAGATTTAAAATATATATATGTTATAAAGTTACCCACTTATATTAAAATAAAAATTATTATCGTTGATATGGGTTGGTAAATTGTTATAGTTGTTAGGGTGTTTTGATATACACGATCAATTCTTTTTAGGTTGGCCTCTCTTTAAATGGAAGATTGATTAAATAATTAAATAGATTAAATTACTTTGAAAGATAAGTTGTGAAACACCGGTCTTGTAATTTCTTTTCCAGCATTTTTATCAAGATTCAAGTAATGTTCATGATGTACTAATTAATGTAAGCATAGTATGTTTGATAATTATAATTTAGAAGCTCTCTGAATTAACAAGATTACATTGTACCGCGAAGGAATTCGAATGAACAACGACTAGGTAGGATGTTTATAAGAAGGTCTTGAATGCAAAGGAATTAAAGAAATTGTCGATACCAAGAAGACAAATAAAAGATAAATAAATAAAGTTCGATCCATTCCCGCGCACAAATATTCCCATTAATAGGAAAAAATTGTAATAAAATTTCATATAAGGCACAAAATAGATAAAAAAACATAACTCTGCGCCTAGTCATCGTAGGGACTCCAATCAAAATCCTAAATGACCTGGAAAGGAAATACCTTTTAATGCCGGGTGAGGCAAAATCACCACGAACCAGCAACCAGCGGAAAACGCACGGCAGGTGGACACACTGAGAGAGTTAGCCGGACAGGACGGACGCAGGGGACTGAGGCGACAAGTGGCTGTAGCTGAAGCTATCCCTTTCTTCTGGTCATCATGAGGACGAAGCTGTAGGAAACCCAGGCGAAGAAGACGGACAACGCAGGTCTGATATTTAAATTAGTCCCTGAGTAGGCTGTATTATAAAATTGCCGGTTATTTTATGGTTTAATATTATGTCTAAAAGAAATTATGCCATCAGTCTAGATTAAAATTATATATAAAAAAAGACTTAATGCATAAACATTTATAATGGGAATATTTATATAATTGTAAAAATAACCGTTGTTCACAACTACGTCGTAAGAGTAAGGGTAGGTTTACACTTGCTAGTTCTTGCAGGAAATTTATATCAGACAGAAATTGCGACTAGTGTAAATCATGAGCAATTTATGTCTGAGATATGTATTTCTATCACGAACTATAAGTGTCGACACTTCTATACCACCAGGTGTAAACACAGATTTTTACGAGAAGAATTTAATTTCAGAGATAAATATCTTGGCTACTGTATTCTCGACACTTCTATACCAACAGATGTAAACACTGATTATTTGTGCTTTTGGTGAATTTATCGCAAATTAGAACAAACCCAGAACTGTCCTATACATATCCATGACATAAATGTCTAGCTATTTCTGTCAGTATGTAAACCTTCAAGAGAATATCTATCCGACACCTGACATATATTTCCTGCGAGAAGTGTCAGATGTAAACGCACCCTAACATCAGAGAGCCAACCAATAGAAAATACAGATTCATATTAAAATTTGTGTCTATAATTTAATTAAAAACCTTGTTTTCTTTTTCTCTTTTTTATTGAATAATAGGTAATATAGCGCTCAAGAGGAGCCAGGATGGACGGAGGAAACAGGTAAAAAGTGTAATACTAACCATAGACATAAGGTTTCTTTCTCACCATATATTTTATGTGTGATATAATTAACCATTTTTCTACTATGCCGGTATTATTATTTGCCCCAAATTAATTTGACAGTAAATGGACCCACGAGATAGGTAAAACCTCCCTGAGAGAAAAAATCCTTAAATAAAGAGCTCATGTAATTTTATTGACAACTTTTTATTGTAACCACGTAAATGAACGTACGTTACAATATATATATATATATATATATATATATTTATATATATATATATATATATATATATATATATATATATATATATATATATATATATCATTTCCAATTAAAATTTAACATGTTCCAAATTCAATTCAATATTTTATTTTATTTATATAATTCAACCTTTCCAATGCAAAGCCAAGGGGAAAAGTTTAAACATAAGTTTGAAAAGATATATATATATATATATATATATATATATATATATATATATATATATATCATTTCCACGATTTCTGACCTTTATTTATGTATATTTATTTATCTATATATATAAAAATCACGTGTCTGTCTGTTCTTCTGTTTGTTTGCTCCTTATACAAATCCACACCGTTTGACTGATATTGACCAAACTTCGCACATAGATACTCTTGATCCGGGAAATCTCGTAGTCTAGCTCAAAATCTTCTAGGATTCACAGTTCGGGAGTTACGCCTTCGAAAATGTCATTTATGAAGGAGTAAATTCTCCGAAATAGCCATTTTCTTCCAGTGTTGCAACTTCTTCAAAGAAGAACGGCAATATAGATGGAAATTAGCAAGCCAACAAAACTCATTTTTTTTTTTAAGTTTTACTTTCTTTTTGTTTTTGTTTTACTTTTTTTTAAGGTTTACTTATTTTTAAAGTTTTATTTTAACTTCTTTTAAAGTTTTACCTATTCTCAAAATAGCCTTATATTCTCAGAATTTAGAGAAAAATCATACTTTTTTTTGTAAGAAGTATATATCAAGTAAGACAACACTGGGCTCCTAGATGTTATTCAGTTTTGCGACAGAATTAAGCTTGCAAATACATTTAAACAGTTTAAGTTTTTAACAAATATTTTTTGAAACATTTCATTAAAACTTTGTTTAAAAACATTTCAGTTTTAACCTTTGTTTGTTTAATTACAAATTACAATTTAAATTACATTACGTTTGCAAACGTGTGTATAAAACTTTTTTAACTTTGAACTTTTTTAAGTTTGAACATTTTTTAAGTCTACCTTTTAGCCTTTTAAGTCTATCTTAAAGTAATATATCGTATAACATAAATTTAGTTCTGTAGGACAACACTGGGCTTAGAAGCCATTTTTCTTTTGCTATAAAACATTTACGTTTTAATCTTGAAAATGTTTTCTTTTTTTAGCCTTAGTGTTTATATCTAACATTCATACATCTAACTTTTTAAGTTTCATGAAACTTTTTTAAGTGTCTGCAAACTTTTTAAGTTTTCAAACGTGCGTTAATCAAACTTCATAAAGTTTGCAAAAGTGTCTGTATCAAACTTTTTTAAGTTTGGTGTTTTCATTTATCTTATAGCCTTAAGTAAGTCAAGTAAGTAGAACTATAAGTTTAACTTCCATTCCCTTTGTTTACTATTTTTGTTACTATTCCATTTTATTGCTTATTAAAAACTATGCCTTTAATAATTAATTTATGCCTCCGTTTCATCACATGCATTTGCTTAGTAAAAGCTTGCAAATACATTTAAACGGTTTATGTTTTTAACAAATCTTTTTCGAAACATTTCGTTAAAACTGTGTTTTAAAACATTTCAGTTTTAACCTTTGTTTGTCTATTTTCATCTTTTAGTTATGCCATACATGGTGTTAATATAGAATATAGAAGTGTTTAATTGCTTGGAAAATTAACCAATAAGAGAATTAAAATTATGAGATGTGACAATGGTAAGGAATATTTAAATTATATGATTTATGCTTTTACAAAGAATAAGAGTATCTAAATTAATCCATGCCCTCATATATTCACAAATTAAAGAGAACTGCTGACCAATTTTATAGAACAATTATGAATATATGTCATTGTTTACTGGCAGAATATATTGTTGTAAAAAAGTTTTGGCCAAAAATTGTTTGTGGAGCAACTTATTTGAAAAATCGCACTTTAGCTAAAACCATTGAGAATAAAACATCCTATAAAATATATTTGGAAAGAAACCAGATGTTTCTAAGTTACGTTTATATGGTAGTAAAGTTGTTCTTAAGAAACCAGAACAAATAACGACTTTTAAATGGGGTAAGAAGGTGAATATTTGCATTTTAATCCGTTATAGTGAAGCTCGGGAATACTTTTGAATAATAAAATCATAGTCTCTATGCATGTTGATGATGATGATTAGTTAATAGTTAGGTTAGTGGGAACTGATGAAAAATTTTAATGAAGAAAAGGAACCGGACTTGATTAATTTTTAGATGAAAGCCTTGGATAAATACAAATGTATAGTTTTAAACAAAATAATACTTGGGATTTAGTTGAAAATAAGAAAGTTGTAAATGCAAAATGTTAAACAGTTGGACATAGAGACTGCATTCTTAAATGGTAAAATCAATTCGGAAGTGTATATTTGAGGAGATTGAAATCAAAGTTGGACAACTCCATTTTTTTCAATTGAAAAAAATGGAGTTGTCTAACATTTGAGTCATATGAATATATTGGAAACATGCTTACAAACTCATTGTGTAAAGAAACATTTGAGAAATTCAGAAATATATTAAATTTGATGTTTTATATTTCATATATTGTTCATACTTCCTGCCTTAGGGAGGAACATTTTTGTTGGTTATACAATTTATAATGTGAAGTGATGTACATCTTGCTGTTTGTGTGTGTAATAAATGAATATGAACTTGACATGCTTTTATGAATCTCACACACTTTTACTACTTTTAAATCATTTCTTATCTCAACAATTTTAATTATAAAAAGGGTCAAAAGGCACATTTAATTTTAAAAAATATGGTAGTAATACCCATTATGAATAACTTGCAGAAGGAATCAATTACATTCTCTTCTAGATTTGTACCAAAAATATTTACTTTATTATCATAAATTATTCCTCCAATCCCTCAATCTTAGAACCTTTAAAAAAATATGTTCCATTAAGGAGAAGACAGCAACCATGGAGTTTTATATCATTTTTATTGTTTCATAACGTTTTGTCCATCACAAGCCTAACTTAATTTCACTTTTAATATTTAAATTTATATCATTTTAATTTGCTGTCATGGAATTGTCTTTAAACCATTTCCTTCTTATTAAAATGAATTCTTTCATTTATCCCCCCCCCCCAGGTGAATTGAATTTTCCATGCAATTTTCTATTAATCTAAATATGCCAAGCCTCTTTATTATTGACATATTTACACCCAACAGTTTTATTACATTTTTATATCTGCTTTCTTTTGTCTGAGATATTTATATCCTCTGACTACTCCATTATTTAAATACGCTTGCAATTTGAGCACAATATTGTTGCAAAATCAAAAAAACAAAACAAAAAAAAAGGCCACGAGGACCCTAAGTGGCAGATACTATAGAGGAATCTGATTCATGACTGTACAGCACACTAGGGAGATAGTGTGGTCAGTACTATGCTCCAGCCGCCTGATTTTCCCCT
The DNA here is from genome assembly GCA_946811695.1 of Gonocerus acuteangulatus. NCBI lineage: Eukaryota > Metazoa > Arthropoda > Insecta > Hemiptera > Coreidae > Gonocerus > Gonocerus acuteangulatus. Next base: position 164,770,405 of record OX328123.1, read on the forward strand.
AGGCTGCTTCGACACCTCAAGCCATTAGCACCCAGGGTATCCATGGGTAAATTTATTAAAGGCTGGGTTGGCCTAGGGACTGCCAGTGAGGCCAAATTCAACCCAAGAACGAAGACATTAGAAGAAAAAATCTTTATTGTTTGCTCGAGATTCGATCTCAGGTGCTCCAGTTTATTAGTCCAGTGCTCTACCACTGAGCTAACCTCGACCCCTCGCCAAATCAAATTAATCCCCTATTAATTTATTTAGTATAAGTCCTTATTGAAATTCCCAAATAGCTTTAATTCATTGTTGTCTATAGCTGCAACAAAAATATCTAAATTTGTTTTTCTTAGATACCCCTATTTCCTATGACAAAAGGGCTATCCTTAAAGAAGAGCTCATAAATCTTAAGATTTGAAAGAGAATTTTTAATATAACGGAAAATGTCAACAACAAAATGTGAAAGTTTATTTGGAACAAAAAGTTTTTAATACTTTCCTTTTGGCTCAATTAACATAAATCCTGCATCAATTACTTTTTAAATCATAGAAAAAAAAACCTTAGTTACAGATTATTACATGAAAAGAAGGTATAGAACATAACGTATTAATATTATATTTAAAAAAACAAAAACAATACAAATAAAGAATAGTTTCAGTTATACTAGATTAAAACTTATAACTAAGTAAGTATAACCTTAATTAAATGCTTCATTTTGTTGCTATTTTTTTAATATATATTTATTTATGGACCACACATTATTTTCTTTAAAAAATTATGCACAGGCAGTTTGGTTAGGATTTTCTTTAATGTGGTACTACAATTACATGATTCCAGTATACTTTTTACAATAAGGGTTAATTTATTTTCCACCCCACATTCAGTGAAAATTTGAAAAATAATTTTTTTAACTGAGCTCTCAACTTATAAACTTACTTTCTCATAATTTGAACAAGTGTTATATTATCATTCATTTTAATATATAATATAAAGTAGGAGTACCATGACATGCTGGGTAACAGGTATTTAATATGAAACATGTGTAGCATGCCACACCCGGTAACACCTATTTAATATAAAGTAGGTGTAGCATGGCACACCGGGTAACAGCTAGTTTTTTATAAATATGGCACAGGTCGAAATAATAGTACTCCATTTTATGTACTATTTTTTTTTTGGCACGCCCTACATGTTTCGTGGCCTTTATGCCACCTCCTCAGGGCCCACTAAATCCCCATGTGTGGATAGCTCGCCACCCATACAGTATTAGTATGGGTGGCGAGCTATCCACACATGGGGATTTAGTGGCCCCTGAGGAGGTGGCATAAAGGCCACGAAACATGTAGGGTGTGCCAAAACTAAAATAGTACTATTATTTCGACCTGTGCCATATTTATAAAAAATAAATAATAAAAAAAAAATACTAAATAAATAAATACGACTATATATTTGTAAGTCAGGAACCTCATATCCAACCTCCCACCCCTTTGGTGTAGTCTGTGTTGACATTGCGGTGTTGGTCCTTATGGATTGACTACACCCTCCCATCGAACACGCCCCGAGCGGTGTTCGATAATCTGTAAACAGGGACACGGTGTTGACTTCCTCCCACCACAGCCACTTCCTCTTCGTCCATTTTACCAACGACATGATCGACGGAAGAACGTCATGAGTCTACAAGCTAAGACTCCAAAGCAAATGTTTGTCCTGTAGTTAGGCGAGCAAACTCGCCGGTATTTTGCTAAATTCAGTTCAAAGAAGATTTAATCTTCTCTTACAGGAAGAAATCGGCAAAGCGATTTTCTCATCATCAACGTTGACACTTTTTTATGGCAATATTATTATTACTTTTGTAAATAATAAAATATAATTTCAGTAGAACGCCAATAGCAAATTCTATAATTTAATAATTATACGAATGCCAATTTGTTTTTCTCCTCCCTTTAGCTTTGAAGCTGCAACATCGGACATGCTTTGGCTGCCTTTGAACGAGAAAGGTTCCTACATCGACTTGTGTTGATTGCTATTTACTCGTGTTTCATCATTTAACTTTGCCTTTAATATCTATTGGGGCATTTCATCTATTTACTTTTCATGTTCCACTTAGATTCGGTCTCTTTTCTGATTGAGTTGCATTTTTTTTTTTTTTTTTTTTTTTTTTTGTGAAATAATGTTGTGTAATAATGTTTTAATAATAAATAAAAATATACAAAAAGTCCGACTCGCAGGAACTGCATCATCTTAGCGCGGTTCCATTATGTCATTTGGAAATGTTGAAATAGAAACAGTTATAATTTTGGTTAGACCTTTCATGATGGGTCTATACCTCATACCTCCTGGACTTGTGAAGGTTCGCTCATAAAACACACTACTTACTGTATCTTATTTTCTTATACTATAATACTAATTTCACAGATAAATGCAATATAAAACAAAAAAAAATAACAATTAAAACATTATTTAAACAAAGACAAAAACCCGTTCAAAAGAACAAGACAAACACATTTGAAGTTTTAAGAACTTATTTCTCAAATTGACATCGCCTAATCGAAAATTGTTTCTGAATTTTTTTGAAGATCAGTTAGTAAGCTTTCGAATGGTGGCCTTCCGCTTACCAAGATTTCCAACCGTTTTCGAGATATTAAGGAAAATATACGAAGTTCCCAAAACTAATTAATAAACTAATTAATAAAATATTTTATTCTAATCCTTCCATAACTCCAAATCTATACAAAATTTCAAAATCTTTGTTTATATGAATTTAAAACATGCAGAAAATGTTTCAACTGGATCCCATGATTCTAAGTACCCTAACCAAAAACGTTTTTCGAAAATTATGTTTCCAATTTTCTCGAAAACGGCTAAAGTTGTCGCGTTAAAAAAGGTTTCATTCGTTTTTCCAGACCAATAAAACGAGTACTTGCAAGGATATGAAGTAAGCGCAACGATTATTATTCGCGCGAATTTCGCTCCAAAATCCATGTTCCGATGGACGGATTCTGCTGGTTAATGAACTTGACCTTTGAAATTAGACGAAAGATTTTTGTACCAAATTTAATCAAAATCAGACCATTCGTCTGGGACCCAGAGAGCGAACTGGCATATATATATATATATATATATATATATATATATATATATAAAGTCCGACTCGTAGGAACTGCATCATCTTAGCGCGGTTCCATTCATATCCCTAGTGTCATTTTGTACACTTAGAATAGAAACAGTTATTACTTTTTTAGATCATTCTTAATGTAAACACATATTCCAAAGAAGAGCAAGATTGTCAGCAAGGCACTAAGCGGAAATTACTCTTTCCGCCGTTTCAAGTTTCGCTCTACGAAGACTCTACTTCGAATATGTTTCTAATTAACTTAACTTGCTTTACTAGCATATCCATTTTAGTGTTAAATGCAATTAAAAACACTAAACTTCTCATTTTACTGTTAAATGCAATTAAACAAAATACAATTGTACAAGAAAAGGAGAAAGTAGTGTTATTTTTTAAATTACTACGCCACATACAACCACAAAATATAATTATATTTCTACTATAGTATTTGGCTTTATGACTTCCTAGAGGTAAAGTAACTGTCACCTGTCCTAGGATGCATCTTGATTTATGAAGTGCAATAAAAGCCTACCTGAAGCCTGCCTACTACCTGGCCCGGGCAGATGTCTGACTCTACACGGAGAATGTTCACATTATCAGCAGATTGTCCGACTCGCAGGAACTGCGTCATCTTAAGACGTATCCGTTCTTATCCATAGTGTCATTTGGATAGCTTAAAATAGAACTAAACATTTTTTTTTTTTTTATTTCATGAAAATTGTTAACACCCAGCGGTTAGAAGCGGAAATTCCTCAATCTAAAGCAAGACTCTCAAAGTCAATTCAAAATTCAAACACGCTTCTCAATTACTTGTCATGTTTTATTGAAAAAAATGCAATAAAAATTACAGCAAGATATTAAAAACTAAGGCAAGCCGAAAAAAAAAATTAAAAACGAAGGTAAACAGATATTAAAAAAAGTCCGACTCGCAGGAACTGCATCATCTTAGCGTGGTTCCTGTTCATATCCCTATTGTCATTTGAAAAGGTTAAAATAGAAACAGATAATATTTTCCTCGGCCTTTGTTCAAAGGGCTTTATGACTTTACCTGGTCGGGTCCGCCAGACCCTAGAATCCTCTTCTACCGATACTTCATTTCATACGTTTCAATGAATTGGAAAATATCAAAATTTTTCACATATTATTGTGTTCTTTTACTATAGTAATAATTCTACAAATAAAATCAATTAAAAAAAAAAAAAAAAAAAAAAAAAAAAAAAACCAACAGCATGAAGGCAATTGAAAATATTCAAAAGACGTCATCGGATCTCTTTCTCTTCGCAAGCTATATTTCTAATAATGAATTGTTTTTCTTATTTTGCCTTATTTGTTTTATTGTAAAATACATTATCCAACTATAAGCAATTAAAAAATAACAAGGAATAAAAACAGACAAAAAGAACCGTTCGAATAAACGAAATCAATTACTTGAAAGTTTAAGCACTTATTTCCCCGATTGACATCACCTAATCAAAAATTGTTTCAGAATCTTTTTTGTAGAGAATTTATAAAGCTTTCAAATAATTCCTATCCACTTATCATGATTTCCCAACCGTGTTCGAGATATTAATGAAATTATACGAAGTTGCCAAAACCTTTCATGTCTGTTCATAAAATATTTTATTCTAACCCTTCCTTAACTCCAAACGTAACCAAAAGTTTAACATGTTTTGATGAAATTCAAACATGCAAAAAATAAATATAAAAAGCAAAAAATAAAAAATAAAATAAATAAAAGCAGTCAAAAAACTACATTCCATAAGTCACGACGGAGACACATGCATAATATACACTGACAGCAAGACAAACATAGCACGCATATATAACAGTCAAATCCACAACGAACAGACTGAACACATTAGAACATTACTTATTATGTGCAAACAGAAAAATGTGAGTTACAATAACCAGGATTAAAGGACATTCTGCACTATTAGGGAACGAGACAGTTGACTTACTTGCAAAATCAGCTTCGAAGGACAAGACATTACCTATATCTTACTCTAAACTTACATCACAGACAATAAAAACACTACTGCGAGACAAATCAATACAAAAATGGGACGAACGATGGACGAACACAACCAAAGGAAGACATTTACACAAATTCATACCTAAAATACTCAACAAACAAAAATTGACACTTAACAACTTTGAAATGACTCAATTCATATCAGGACATGGCATGGGCATGGTCATGAGTGACTACTAACACATGTAAATGCGACAATACAACTGAACAGACTTACGACCATCTCCTGTACAACTGTACATTACTGGACGGACCCAGGACCAAACTCATTAAGGACATTACCTTGCAGGGCGGAACTTGGCCCACTGACAAACCCGACTTACTACTTACATATTTTAAGGAATTTGATGCATTTATTAAACAACTGGACCTAAAAAATATCAATGAACTCATCTGAATGCCCACATATGTATTATGTTATTTACATATGTATATAATTTTGTTTATTTACTTTTTAGCACTTTCCTCCGAAGGAAAGTAGCTATTGAGGTTGGACTCATGACGGAATTTTTGAAAAATTTCTTCAAATCTTTATCGATCCTACCTAGTAGACACCGAAAATGACCCCCGTTAAAATTTATATATATATATATATATATATATATATATATATGCATATATATATATATATATATATATATATATATATATATATATATATATATATATATGTGTGTCTGTTAACACGATAGCGGCCAGAGTTTTTGTTTTTTCGTCACGAAACTTGGTATATAGCATTCAATTAGCAAACGATTGAACGAGTTCGTTAACCACCAAAGTCGGTCCACCGGAAGGGGGGGTTTACCCCGAACCCAAAACACTTATTTGACTATGTCAGCCGTAATATTTGTTATATTTCAACGAAACTTGGTATTCGTAGTGTTAATATAGAGCGAAAAGTGAGATATAAAAATGAACTAAATCGGTTCATTAGAAGGGGGGGTTTACTCCGGACCCACAATACCAATTCGCCACTACCAGCCGTGATTTTTGGTATATTTCGACGAAACACGGTATTCCTAGTGCTAATCCACAGGTAAATATGTGTTGTAAAAATAAACGAAATCGGTTCATTAGGAGGGGGGGTTTACTCCGGACCCACAATACCAATTCGCCACTACCAGCCGTGATTTTTGGTATATTTCGACGAAACTCGGTATTCGTAGTGGTAATCTACAGGTAAATATGTGTTGTAAAAAGAAACTAAATCGGTTCATTAGAAGGGGGGGTTTACTCCGGACCCAAATTCCTAATATACTCATACCGGTCGTAATTTCTGCTGTATTGTAACGAAACGCTGTATACGTCGTGGGTAACTCATGAGAAAGAAGTGTTGTAAAAATGAGCTGAATCGGTCAATCGGAAAGCGGGGGTTTAATTTGTAATATATTTGAATAGAAAAGCCGGCAGACGTAGGTTCACAAAGCCGCCGCAAGGAGCGCTTTCTACCACTAGAGTGACTGTATCCTGTTCCTGCGTTAGATCAAAATACGATAATATGAGGATTTTTGTATTTATTACGTAGTGTAGTAGGTACCATGTGTAAACATAACTCTGGATGCAAATTAATAATTGATCAGTTACTCATTACAAAATGAGAACTATTCACGTTTTTATTTTATTTATGTAGGATATTTTAAGCAAATTGTTCTGGAAAGCAGTCTACACTACCCAAATTCTGAGGAAAGTGCTTAGTTATGCAGCTCCTGCGTGACGGACTTTTTTTTCTTTTTATTTAATTTTTGTTTTATTTTTATTATTATCATTTAATTTCAGTATTCTTCATTGTAAAAGAAATCATTATTTTATGTACATACCTAATCAAAATACGTTTAGTATCCAGAAAGGATGGCATACGCAGTTAAATAAACTCCCACGCTGGAGGGTTACTCCAACCTGGAAAACATGAAAACATGCAAAAAATGTTTCAACTGAATCCCATGATTCTAAGGAACCAAACCAAAAACTTAATTTAACAACTTTTTTCCGATTTTCTCAGAAACGGTTAAAGCTATCGCCTTAAAAATGGTTTCATTCGTTTTACTAGCCCAAGAAGCCTATAAAACGAGTACTTACTTGCAGGAACTGCGTCATCTTAGCGCGGTTACGTAAATCTAAAAGAAATAGAATAGATCAGCATCACAAATCACACGAAACTGACACTAGCCAACTTACACAGAAGCGGATAATTCTTAATCAGTATAAGTCAATGCAATTATGTACTGAAAACGTACTTACTCTTCGACTACTGCTGAGAAGGCTCTATTCTAAACAAACAAAAATTCGTTGTCATTTTAAGTATCTTGTTTTACTAGCAAATTCGTTTTACTGTCATAATCAACTGTAAATATGTGCTTCATGGCGAATAAAATTCCATTCTGTCGTGTGTTAAATCTTTCTAGAAAATAAGAAATAGCGATAACTTTAGTTGGAGGCTATGAGGAAGGTTATATAGATAGGAGAATTCAAAACAAACTATGCATACGTCATCATGATTAGCCACTGCCATCGTGATTACCACAGCCACTCCAAACTTATTACCAATACCATTCACCGTTTCTTAGCTTATTTTACTACAATGCTAATTTTACTGATAAATGCAACTTAAAATAAGAAACAACCAATTAAAAAGTGAGATAAACAAAGAGAAAAACCGTTTCAAAACAACAAAACAAACACTTTTTAAGCGCTTATATCTCTGATTGACGTTGCCCCATCGAATATTGCTTTAGAACCTTTTTTGTAGAGAATGTAGTAAGCATTCGAATGTTCCCCTTCCACTTACCACGATTTCCCAACCGCTATCGAGATATTTACGAAAAATGTATGAAGATCCGAAAACTTTTCACGTCTATTAATAAAATAATTTTTTTTGCGTACTTCCTTTACTCCAAATATAACCAAAATTTAAACATCTTAGTTGGGATTAATTTCCTAGATGTAGAAAATATTTCAATTGAATCCCGCGATTCTAAGTACTCACAAAAAAATAATGACTTACAAAAACATTGATTCCACTTTTCTCAGAAACGGTTACAGATATCGCCTTAAAAATGGTTTCATTCGTTTTCTTATGTTAAGAAACCTATAAAACAAGCACCTGCGAGCATATAAACTTAAAAACGTAAGCGTTACGATTTGTTTTGCGCGAATTTCGCCCCAAACACTATCTTCTAGTGGACAGATTCTGCTGGTTAACAAACTTGACCTTTCAAATTAAGGAAACCGCGCTAAAAGAACATTTCAAATATACGAAAGTTTTATGCACTAATTTCTCCGATTGACATCGCTTAATCAAAAGTTTCTTCAGAATCTTTTTTGTAGAGCATTTAGTAAGCTTTCTAATGGTAACCTTCCGCTTACCTAGATTCTCAACCGTTTTCAAGATATTAATGAATGTATACGAAGTTCCCAAAACTTTTCATATCTGTTAATAAAATATTTTATTCTAACCCTTCCTTATCTCCAAACGTAACCAAAATTTCAACATGTTTTGATAAAATTCGAACATGCAGAAAATGTTTCAACTGAATCCCATGATTTTAAGTACCCAAGCCCAAAACGTTATTCAACAACTATTTTCCCAATTTTCTCGAAAACGGTTACAGATATCGCCTTAAAAATGGTTTCATTCGTTTTCTTATGTTAAGAAACCTATAAAACAAGTACCTGCAAGCATATAAACTTAAAAACGTAAGCGTTATGATTTGTTATGCGCGAATTTCGCCCCAAACACTATCTTCTAGTGGACAGATTCTGCTGGTTAACGAACTTGACCTTTCAAATTAGACGACAGATTTTTGTACCAAATCTCGATAAATTTGGACCATTTTTGAGCTTGCTAGAGAGCGAACAGACAAGCATATATATAAATATATACATATTTATACATGTATATATATATATATATATATATATATATATATATATATATATGCAAATTTTGGCCACCTATATTTTCGTGATCTATAGGGTCTGAAACGTGAAAGTTTCTAGTTGGCAATTCCGGATTGCGTCGTGATGTCAACCTCATAAGCGGGTTCTCCCTATGGAGATAGGGAGTAACCGCGCTAAAAGAACATTTCAAATATACGAAAGTTTTATGCACTAATTTCTCCGATTGACATCGCTTAATCAAAAGTTTCTTCAGAATCTTTTTTGTAGAGCATTTAGTAAGCTTTCTAATGGTAACCTTCCGCTTACCTAGATTCTCAACCGTTTTCAAGATATTAATGAATGTATACGAAGTTCCCAAAACTTTTCATATCTGTTAATAAAATATTTTATTCTAACCCTTCCTTATCTCCAAACGTAACCAAAATTTCAACATGTTTTGATAAAATTCGAACATGCAGAAAATGTTTCAACTGAATCCCATGATTTTAAGTACCCAAGCCCAAAACGTTATTCAACAACTATTTTCCCAATTTTCTCGAAAACGGTTAAAGCTATCGCCTTAAAAATGGTTTCATTCGTTTTCCTAGCCCCAGAAGCCTATAAAACGAGTACCTGCAAGCATATGAAGTAAGCGGAACGATTTTTACGCGCGACATTCGCTCTAAAAACCATGTTCCGGTGGGCGGATTCTTCTGGTTAACGAACTTGACGTTTCAAATTAGACGAAAGATTTTTGTAGCAACTTTCATCAAAATCGGACTATTTGTCTGGGACCTAGAGAGCGAACAGACAAATATATATATATATATATATATATATATATATATATATATATATATATACATATACATATATATATATATATATATATATATATATATATATATATTTATATATATATATATTATATATATATATATATATATATATATATATACATTTATATATATATACAAATTTGAACAACCGTCATTTTCTTTCTCTAGGGGTTCTGAAACGCAAACTTTTCTAGTCGGCACTTCCGGATTGTTTCATGAGATCAACCTTATAAGCAGGGTTCCTCCCTATGAAGGGAGGGAGGAACAGCGCTAAAAGCAAAATTATGATAATTCCGTACTGTAGTGGCATTGTGAACAAAGAGGAGCTATATAAGTACCGAGCCCGGAGGGCATGCTGGTTACCAAATGATTCATGAACTTCATATCACAATTCTTAGCTCCTGAATGTAAATAAGAGAGGAATTGCGATGGAACGTTCAAACAGAAAGAAAACGGTAATTTTTTCTGACTCATCCATTAGTTATTTATCTTTTGGCCCGCTTATCTGGGCCACCCTGTATATAAATATATATATATATACTCCATTTAATCCTGTGTAATGAATTATTCGCTTGTGCGATATTCAGTTATACGCAATATTCACTTATACGAAAGCTAATTTTTTGCCTTGGTGTAAATACTATTCAGTTATACGAAGAGACAAAAGCTTTTTCAGGAAATGTTTACAGGCTTACTAGTGACTTACCCCCACCAGTATTTCTCTCACTCATCTCAGTTCTTCCTTGTGATTCTAGTAGTCCAGCCGTGTTCTATCCACTCTATCTTGTGTAATTTCCTTTATTTCCGATCTTCACACAGTTTTCAGTTCTCTTTATAGTTGTCGTTCTAGTAGTCGTGTTCCAATGTCCTTTCATCCTTTTAAATGAGTTAAAAAACAATAAAAACACTTTTGCCTGAAGACAAAATAAAAATCCTGAAAGAACTTGTTGACAACCCCAACGAAACCAAAATAGACATTGCTAAACGGATGAAATATCTTCTGTCAACCCTTGCGACTATTATCAGTAAGAGGAATGGAATCGAGAAGAATTTTGTGATATGGAGCATGAAAATTTAATAATGTACAACGTTATCTAACAAAAAAATATGTACAAACAATAAAATTCGTATAATTGAGACTCCTCTGTATACATATATGTATATATATATATATATATATATATATATATATATACAAATCTCGTGTCTGTCTGTTTGTCTTTATGTCTGTTTGTTCTTTATACAAATCCGCTCCGTTTGACCGATTCGCACATATGTACGTCTTGATATGGGAAATCTCGTAGGCTAGCTCAAAATCTTCTAGGATTCATAGTTTGGAAGTAACGAGTTCGAAACTGTCATATACAGAAGAGTTTATAGTCAGAAATCGGCATTTTCTTGCCCGTGTTGCCCCTCCTTCTAAGAAGAAGTGCAATACAAAACCTTTGTTTGTGTATCTAAATAGTAGGTTTATATTCTCAGAGTTTGGACAAATATCATATAAGATCATATAAAAAAATATCATATTTTTTAAGATTAATTTTCTTAATATCAGATCAGTTTTCTTCATATCAAATCAATTTTGATTTGATTGCCTAGGGCAACACTGTTCTTACCAGAATATAGACTAATATCGTATAAGTAAGTATATCATAAAAATGTTCTGTGTTTATCTAATCATAATTTGGATTAATATCATATAAGTAAGTATTCATGTTTCTATTCAGAACTTTAATAATTTCAATACTTTTGTTGAGGGGCACTTTTAATATTGGAAGGTTGCAATGTCGGTTATAGTATACGGTTGAAGTTATCTCTCACTCGCTATTCTGTTAAATGAATATGTTTGTACTGTTATTTGATGGAGAGGGTTTTAGTATGTGGAAAAACGCTTAACCTTTTTTTTTTTTGAAACTGATGAAGTGTGTAAATGTCATTGAAAAGGCAAAGGAGACCAAAGTTGGTGAAGATTGGGATCAGCAAGATCAAATAAACAGTTTGAATTTCTTTGTGATTTGACAACAGCCTAAGACATAATTCAGAAATTTTATAGATTATACCTAAAGGAATCAACAGCATAGTAAATTGTACATAGAAACTTCAGATTATGTTAAAAAAATAAAATTCAAACAACTGAAATGAAACATCAAGGTGACAGTTTTGGGAGAACTTCAAGTGCATTTAAGGCAGTAAAGAATCAGTTTATCTGGACATGTTATAAATTTATAAACCTTGTATTGTAAAATGGACCGTGTCTATTTGGAATACAATAGGAACAAGGCTAAAAGTATTTTGGAATTGTTTACACTGATGTGGACCTTTTTTAACTATGAGTCTCAAAGGTGAAAAATATTTTGTTTCATTTATAGATGATTATAGTAAGATTGCCCTCATGATAATTTCTTCACAATTGTTCAGTATTGTTTATTGTTATTTAAGTGTTTAGTGATGAATTCCCTTTGTCGCGGTCTCACTGATGTATAAATAAATAAATAGTAAGATTGCTAGGATTTAAACAATTAAACCTAAAACAGAAGTTTTTCATTCCTTTGTTCAATAAGTAAATGAGGTTGAAAACTTAGGAAATAAGAGAATTGGTATTATGAGATGTCACATTGGTAAAGAATATTTAAATAGTAAGAATTATGACTACCAAAAAAAAGGGTATCAAAATTAATCCCTGCCCCACATATGTTCATGAACTAAACGGTGTGATTTACTAGAACTATTATGAATATATCTCATTGTTCACAGCAGAAGCTATTGTAGAAAAAAATGTTGGCCAGAAATTGTCAGTGCTGCAACTTATTTGAAAAATCGCTCTTTAGGTAATACCATTGAGAATAAAATAACCTATGAAATATTTTTTGGAAAGAAACCAGATGTTTCTAACTTTAATTTATATGGTAGTAAAGATTTTGTTACGAAACCAGAACAAATAATAACTTCTAAATGGGATGAAATGGTGAATATGTGCATTTTAATCGGTTATAGTGAAGTGGGATATAAAGTACTTTTGAATAATAAAATCATTGTCGGTAGGCATGTTGATGTTATCCAAGAAAACATAAGCTGTATTGGATAAGCTGAGGGTGAATATGATAAAGTTCAAGCGATTGTGATTTTTGGGATGGAGAAATAGATAGGTAGTTTGAAACAAAATAATGCATGAGATTTTGTTGAAATAAGAAAGTTGAAGATATCAAATGGGTCTAAATGTTGAACAGATGGATGTAGAGACTATATTCTTAAATGATCATTTAGAAGGAAAATCCACCACTGGTTTTCTTATTAGGTTATTTGGTAATGTATTATACTGGAAATCGAGAAAGAAAAAAGATGTTACAGAAGAGTCTACATATGCAGAATATGTAGCTTTAAGTGAAGTTTAAAGTTCCAAGACTTTCCAAAAAGATAGAACTTTTTGTTTTAAACATAAAGATTTTTTTAAACATTAAAAACACCTTTGTGAACAATGTCATTTTGTAAAGGACTTAAATTTATAAACTTGAAATTAATTCTCTCACATACATATGCAAATATTATTAAAATATTATATTAAATGTTGTTATATTTAACTTATTTTTTTATTCGCTTATAGATAGATGTACATAATAAATTACATAAATGTTTATTATCATACAAATGAATGTATATAAATGAATTAATTTTCACCGCATTTTGAAACATTATTTTATTATTATAAGAGCTGTATGGTTTTGCAACCCTATTAATTTGGGCAGCCTCACTTTAATTTTTTTTTAATAAAGTTATTCTTCTTATAATATTATAATAATAATATAATAATGCTTGAGATTTTGTTGAAATAAGAAAGTTGAAGATATCAAATGGGTCTAAATGTTGAACAGATGGATGTAGAGACTATATTCTTAAATGATCATTTAGAAGGAAAATCCACCACTGGTTTTCTTATTAGGTTATTTGGTAATGTATTATACTGGAAATCGAGAAAGAAAAAAGATGTTACAGAAGAGTCTACATATGCAGAATATGTAGCTTTAAGTGAAGTTTAAAGTTCCAAGACTTTCCAAAAAGATAGAACTTTTTGTTTTAAACATAACGATTTTTTTTAAACATTAAAAACTCCTTCGTGAACAATGTCATTTTGTAAAGGACTTAAATTTATGAACTTGAAATTAATTCTCTCACATACATATGCAAATATTATTAAAATATTATATTAAATGTTGTTATATTTAACTTATTTGTTTATTCGCATATAGATAAATGTACATAATAAATTACATAAATGTTTATAATCATACAAATGAATGTATATAAATGAATTAATTTTCACCTCATTTTAAAACATTATTTTATTATTATAAGAGCTGTATGGTTTAGCAACCCTATTAATTCGGGCACCCTCACTTTAATTTTTTTTTTAATAAAGTTATTCTTCTTATAATATTTCTTTTGCATACTATTTTTTTTGCAGATAAATTAATGTATTAAAATATTATTTTTATAAGAAGAGGAAGTTACGTGAAATGTGGTGTTCTAATAAATGAATAAGTAATTAAATATGTCATGCATTTTTTTATTAATATAATATCCATCATAATTTAATCATTATATTCTGACACATGCTTTCTTTTGTCTGAGAGCTGGTAACGCACATTTCATGAAGTGTTTTATGCACCTTGGAATTTTGGTGTATTGCATCTCGTGGATAGGTAAGGCATATATGTGTATCCTGGACATACCTTATATTTTAAGTGGGATACATGTACAGTATATATGTGTATCCTGGATATGTATCCCACTTAAAAGTGTCTGCCTTATATATTATTCATTATAGAATTGCCTTAATTTTACATTAAAGACTTATGGCTTCTGAATAAAACACTATTTTTGGCCTATAGTTTGTTACTGATTACCATGCGCAGTACCTGGTGTTTCAAGGTATGTCCAGCAACCACATACTTAACTTTTTATCTACACTAGAGACCCACTATAGCACAATTTAAAGGCACATAAAACACTTGAAAAGTGTGTTACCAGCTCTTGGACTAAATGTTTAAATACGGTTGCAATTCTGGTAAAAATATTGTAGCTCGCCAAGTCAATGTCGTTATTGAAATTCCTAAATACCTTTAATTCATTGTTGACCATAACTACAAGAAAAATATCTTAAATTTGTTTTTATTCTTAGAGGCCCCTATTTCCTATGATAGAAGGACTATCCTTATAGAAGAGCTCATGAACCATAAAATTTGAAACAGAAGCTTTAATAGAAAGGAAAAAAAAAGTGAACAAAAATATGTGAAAGTGTATTTGAAACAACAAACTATGTTTTTAAAACTTTTCTTTTGGCATAAATAACATAAACCCTGCACCACTTACCTACTTTTTCATTCATAAAAAAAACTCAGTTACGGATTATTACATGAACAGGTAAACAATATAACATATTAATATTATATTTGCGCAAGGTTGAGGTTTTAGCTTTAGATGCGAAGCCCTTAAAATAAATAAATATTATATTAAAAAAAAAATCAATGAAAATAAAGAATATAGTTTCAGTTGTAGGTTATTACAACTTATAACTAATCATAACCTTAATTAAATGCCTCATTTTTATTGCTATTTTTTATGAATATTTATTTATGGACCACATATTATTTTTTTCTTTAAAAAAATTAAACACAGGGAGTTTGGTTTGGATTTTCTTTAAAACGGTATTGCAATTAAATTATTTGGAATCATTTAATTGTAATGCCATTTTAAAATAAGGGTACTTTTTAAAAAATAAGGATTCATTTATTTTCCACCCCACTTTCTTTAAAAAAAATGGAAAATAATTTTTTCATCCGAGCTCTCAGTTTGTTATCTTATATTCTCATAATTTGGGCAAATATAATATAATCATTCATTTTTTAAATATATAATATAAAGTAGGCGTACCATGGAAGCTGGGTTGCAACTATTTAATAAGAAGCATGTGTAGCATGGTAAGCCCGGCTACAGATATTTAATATAAAGTAGGTGTAGCATTGCACACCGGGTAACAGCTAGTATTTGCCTGAAACTATTCCAAGTTCTTGAACTGTTAGTATTCCATACCCCGAAATTTTCCCAGCCCCCCGAAATTATTTCCTATATACGCCCATGGTTACCTTAAAATTTAAAAATGTATGTTTCTCACATGCCATTTGGAAACACCCATTATATTTGCGAGCAGTACCAAGAGGTGTTCTGACTGGGGATGCAGAAGGGTGAGGAGGCTGTGCAAGGGTTCGGGATATTATTACCTCGGATAGACAATCACCACGTATAGCGTAAACTCTATGGGGGACAAATTTAAATGAACCGCAATTAAAATGGTGATTTTGTCCCTCATAGCGTAAACTCTATGAGGGACAGTTTATTTCTAGTAATTCAAGGTCTTCCATCATAGCTGAAATTAACCTCAAATTAAAAATAATAGTACTATGAAATAAATACAGTAAGGAAGCAGCTGTTCTGTTATCGTCCTAGCAACGCATGCTGCCTTGGCTTGCATGCTCTAACCAACCAAAACTTTAATCCCCTCTAAAAATACTTAAAAATTCGAATTTCAAAAAAATCCTTTCTGAGCGAGTGTCTACGTTCTATAGGAGGTGTCCATGCAAAATTTCAAATTTTTCCGTCGAGTGGTTTGGGCTGGGCGTCAGTCCATCAGTGAGTGAGTGGTATTTGACAAATATATAGTATGTATATCTATATGTATATATATATATATATATATATATATATATATATATACATTTGTGCGAACTCCCTCTAGGTAGCTCAAAAATGGTCCGAGTTTGATGAAATTTAGTACCAAAATCGTTTGTCTAATTTAAAAGGTCAAGATTTTTAACAAGCAGAATCTGTACAGAGGAAGATGCTTTTTGGAGCGAAATTCGGATAAGCATTGCACACCGGATATCAGCTAGTATATATATACCAGTTTGAGTAGCACGGAAGAGAGCAAGCAATTGAATGCAGGATCTGTCATGTATTCTGGATTGACTAGTTGAATAAATTCTGAAACCCAGTCTAATGATTTTACGTCATGATGTTTATCATTTAATTGGATGAAACTTAGTGGATTGTTCCCTAGTTGCCAGACCTTTTCATTTCTTCGTTTTTCTTTTCCTTTTTTTTTTTTTCTTTTTTTCTTTTTCTTTTTTTTTCTCATCATGTATCTAGTTTAGGAACAGGAGAGATTTTCTAGAATTTATCCATCATACAGATACCTAAACATTGCAAATATTGTTCGGTATTTTCATCGAATTTTATTGAAACGTAATCAGAGCTTTTAACATATACGGTAATTTCTCCTCTTAAGACTTGCTAGGGTATAAATATTCCTGTATCGAGATACAGACGCCTATCAGTTAGTTCTCAGTCCGATCTACACGAGCGTCCTCGATTCTTGCGAGGTAGGTGTTGGTTCTAGGGACGTTCCGATACTAGTAAATATGAGTAAGTACTCGATACTTTTGATTATATACCAAGGACAAGCATAGAATAATTCTTGCGATACTTACTCAATATTGAAACAAAAGTAGTACTTGGTATCGAAGCGAATCGGACTGACTACTGAACTATGGAAAAGTACGATGCTTGTGTTGCAATTTGTAAGTCCAGATTAGCCAGAATATAATCAAGAAAGTCCGACTCGATGAAACTGCGTCATCTTAGCGCGGAGGAATCACAAGACACTGACAGTAGCCAACTTACACAGAAGCGGATAATCCTCATTCTTGAGGAAGGCTGTATAAGTCAATACAGTTATGTACTGAAAACGTACTAACTCTTCGACTACTGCTCAGAAGGCTCTATTCCAAACAACCAAAAATTCGTTGTCATTTTAAGTATCTTGTTTTACTAACATATTCATTTTACTGTTATAATCAACTGTAAATATGTGGTTCATGGCAAATAAAAGTCCATTCTCTCGTGGGTTATATCTTTCAATAAAATGAGAAATAATGATAACTTCAGTTGTAGCAGTATGAGGAAGGTTATATAGATACGAAAATTAAAAACAAACGCATGTATACGCCATCATGATTAGCCACAGCCATCTCTGTACAGCCACTCCAAACCTATTACCAATACCTTTCACAGTTTCTGGGCTTATTGTACTAAAATACTAATTTTACTGATAAATGCAATTTAAAACAAAAAACAGCCAATAAAAAAGTGAGTTAAGCAAAGACAAAAAAGTCCGACTCGCAGGAACTGCATAATCTTTGCGCGGTTCCGTTCTTATCCCTAGTCTAATTTGGAAAGATTAAAATAGAAACAGTCATTATTTTGGTTCCACCAGTCTTGAAAGGTCTTGATTTATGATCTTACCTGGATGGGTCGGCCAACCCCAGAAAGGCCCCCACTAGTTACAAGGTCTTCGAATCTTGG
This sequence comes from Gonocerus acuteangulatus, assembly GCA_946811695.1. Classification (NCBI taxonomy): domain Eukaryota; kingdom Metazoa; phylum Arthropoda; class Insecta; order Hemiptera; family Coreidae; genus Gonocerus; species Gonocerus acuteangulatus. The sequence goes on from OX328123.1 coordinate 164,788,661, forward strand.
AAATCTATATTTCTAACAATAAATTGTTTTTGTTATTTTACTTAACCTGTTTTATTGTCAAATACATTATCCAACTATAAACTATTAAAAATAACAAGGAATAAAACAGACAAAAAGAACCGTTCGAATAAACGAAATCAATTACTTTAAAGTTTAAACACTTATTTTTCCGATTGACATATACCGTTTTCGAGATATTAACGAAAGTATACGAAGTTCCCAAAACTTTTCATGTCTGTTAATAAAATATTTTATTCTAACCCTTCCATAACTCCAAACGTAACCAAAATTCCAACAGAATAGTTTTGATGAAATTGGAACATGCAGAAAATGTTTCAACTAAATCCCATAATTTTAAGTACCCAAACCAAAAACGTTAATCAACAAATATTTTTCCAATTTTCTCAAAAACGGTTAAAGCTATCGCCTTAAAAATGGATTCATTCGTTTTCGTATGCCAAGAAGCCTATAAAACGAGTACTTGCAAGCATATGAAGTAAGCGCAACGATTTTTTTCGCGCGAATTTCGCTCCAAATGTTCCGGTGCGCGGATTCTTTTGGTTAACGAACTTGACCTTTCAAATTAGACGAACGATTTTTGTACCAAATTTCATCAAAATCGGACCATTATTCGCTGACCTATGCCGCGAACAGACAAATATATATATATATATATATATATATATATATATATATACATATATATAAAAAGTCCGACTCACAGGAACTGCGTCATCTTAGCGCGGTTCCGTACATCTCGAAGAAGTTGAGTAGATTAGGCATCACAAATGACAGGAAACTGACAGTAGCCGACTTACATACAAGCGGATAATTCTTGATCCTCGTTCTTGAGGAAGGCTAAATAACTCAATACAATTATGTACTGAAAACGTACTCACTCTACGACTACTGCTCAGAAGGCTCTATTCCAAACAACCGAAAATTCGTTGTCATTTTAAGTTCTTTGTTTTACTAGCATATTCGATACACTGTAATAATCAACTGTAAATATGTGCTTCATCGCAAATAAAAGTCCATTCTCTCGTGGGTTAAATTTTTCTATAAAATAGGAAATAATGATAACTTCAGTAGTAGCAGGAGGAAGGTTATATAGATAGGAGAATTCAAAACAAACCTATGTATCGCCATCATGGTTAGCCACAGCCATCTTGATTTCCACAGCCATTCCAAACGTATTACCAATACCTTTCACCGTTTCTTAGCTTATTTTACTAGAATACTAATTTTACTGATAAATGCAATTGACAACAAAAAACAAACAATTATAAAGTGAAATAAAAAAGAGAATATCCCCTTCAAAACAACAAAATAAAAACTTTTTAAGTTTTATGCGCTTATATCTCTGATTGACGTTGCCCCATCGAATATTGCTTGCACTTACCAAGATTTCCTAACCGCTATCGAGATATTTACGAGAAATGTATGAAGATCCGAAAACTTTCCATGTCTATTAATAATTTTTTTCCCCGCATACTTCTTTAACTCCAAACAAAACCAAAATTTAACCATCTTAGTTGGGATTAATTTCCAAGATGTAGAAAAAATTTCAATTAAATCCCGCGATTCTAAGTACCCTAAAAAAAATAATGACATGCGAAAACATTAATTCCACTTTTCTCAAAAACGGTTACAGATGTCGTCTTAAAAATGGTTTCATTCGTTTTCCAATGTTATGAAACCTATAAAAGAAGTACCTGCAAGAATACGAACTCAAAAACGTAAGGGTTACGATTTTTTTTGCGCGAATTTCGACCCAAACGCCATCTTCCATCGGGCGTATTCTGCTGGTTAACGAACTTGACCTTTCAAATGAGAAGACAGATTTTTGTACCAAATTTCATCAAAATCGGATCATTTTGAGCCGTCAGGAGCGCGAACAGACAAGCATATATATAAATATATACATACACATATATATATATATATATATATATATATATACAAATTTGAACCACCTATATTTTCGTGATTTATGGGGTCTAAAACGAGAAAGTTTCTGGTCGGCACGTCCGGATCGCGTCATGAGGTCAACCTCATAAGCGGGTTCTCCCTATGGAGATAAGGAGGAACCGCGCTAAATATATATATATATATATATATATATATATATATATATATATATATATATATATATATATACACAAATTTGATCCACCATCATTTTCGGTCTCTAGGCAAAATTTGCTAGTCGGCACTTCCGGATTGTGTCATCAACCTTATAAGCGGGGTTCCTCCCTATGGAGGGAGGGAGGAACCGCGCTAAAGCCGGTTCAAAAGAACAAAACAAACACTTTTTACGTTTTAAGCCCTCCTATCTCTGATTGACATTGCCCCATCGAACATTGCTTCAGAACATTTTTTGTAGAGAAATTAGTAGGCGCTCGAATGATCATCTTCCACTTACCACGATTTCCCAACGGTTTTTTGAGATATTTACGAAAAATGTACTAAGATCCGAAAACATTTCATATCTATTTATAACATTTTTTCGGATACTTCCTTAACTCAAATGATAACCCAAATTTAAACATATTAGTTGAGATGAATTTTCAAGATATGGAAAATATTTCATGCACGATTCTAAGCACCCACAAAAAAATAATGAGTTACAAAAACATTTGTTCCACTATTCTCAAAAACGGTTACAGATATCGCCTTAAAAATGGTTTCATTCGTTTCAAGTACCTGTAAGCATATGAACTCAAAAACGTAACCGTTAACATTTTTTTTTTTTGCGCGCGCGAATTTCGCCCCAAACGCCATCTTCCAGTGGGCAGATTCTGCTGGAAACCAATCTGCCCACTGGAAGATGGCGTTTGGGGCGAAATTCGCGCGCAAAAAAAAAAGTTAACGGTTACGTTTTTGAGTTCATATGCTTACAGGTACTTGAAACGAATGAAACCATTTTTAAGGCGAAATCTGTAACCGTTTTTGAGAATAGTGGAACAAATGTTTTTGTTACTCATTATTTTTTTTTTTTTTTTTTTTTGGTTACATAGAATCGTGGTATTCAATTGAAATATTTTCTTCATCTGGAAATCCTTTCAAGACACTCTAGAAGAAACCCTCAACCTCAACATTCCTTTAAAAGCAAATACTGAAATAGATGACGTTGTACAAAACTTCACACTTGCAATCCAACAAAGCTTACATAGGGCCACTCTCTACAAAACACCTCGACGACTTAAAGCATAGGGCCACTCTCTACAAAACACCTCGACGACCTAAAACATAGGGCCACTCTCTACAAAACACCTCGACGACCTAAAACGAATGATTACTTACCTACAAACATACAAAACTTACTGAATGAGAAGAGAAAGGCAAGAAGAATATGACAAAACACGAGGTATCCCACGGAAAAAACTCGACTAAATCAACTTACAAGGGAATTGAAAAATGAACTAAGAAAACACAGAAACGACCAATTTGAATCTTACACTAAAAAACTTACTACATCTGACAAATCACTCTGGCAAGCTACGAAAAACATTCTGGCCTATAAATCCTCCCGTCATCCCCTTCACCGAGAAGATGGTTCCTGGGCCAAAACTGACGAAGAAATATCCCATACTTTTGGCCTACACCTCACCCAAGTCTTTACTCCTCACTTTGATATCAATGATCCTGACCATACACTCCTTGTCTCTAGTCAACTGGACACTCCTCTTCAAGTATCACTCCCACCAAAAGCCTTTAATCCTAAAGAGGTCCTGTATGCTATCCAACATCTTCCTCCAAAAAAAGCCCCTGGATATGACCTCATCACTCCCAAAATCCTCAATAAACTCTCGAAAAAACCCATTCTCTTCCTAACTTACACATTTATATAATGCTGTACTCAGAACAACATAGTTCCCCATCCTCTGGAAATTTTCAGTTATACGGATGATCCTAAAGCCTGTCCTATATCACTCCTTCCAATAATGGGTAAAATCCTTGAAAAACTCCTTCTCAAACGCCTTTATCCACTCCTGCACCCCATTATCCTATCTTCCCAGTTTGGTTTTCGCCACTCCCACTCCACTATTCACCAATACCACCGTATCGTCGACAGCATATCCTCATCCTTCGAGAATAAGCAGTATTGCTCTGGGGTTTTCCTTGACGTAGCTCAGGCTTTCGATCGAGTGTGGCACCAGGGCTTGCTGTTCAAACTCAAAGAAACCCTACCTTCAACATATTACCTACTAATAAAATCCTATCTCTCTGACCGTTTTTTCTAGAAATCCTATGTTACCTCATTATATCCAATTTTCCTCCAACGAGCCGGTGTCCTGCAAGGTGGAATTCTCAGTCCCGTATTGTTCCTGGATTATACGGCTGATATCCCTTCCATCCCCAAACGTCCATTCACATGTTTGCTGACGACACCGCTATTCTCACTGTTAACCAAACCCTAATTCTTTCCTCCAATTCCCTTCAAGAACACCTGTACCTACTTCAACCATGGCTAACTAAATGGAGAATCAAAGTAAATGCAGAAAAATCTAGCCATGCAACATTCACACTTCGTAAGTCAAGCTGCCCACCAATAACCCTCCAAAATATTCAAATTCCACAGAAATCGCAAGTAAGGTACTTAGGACTGATACTAGACAAACGTTTAACTTGGAAGCCACACATAACACAGAAAAGACAGGAACTAAACAGACGCTTTAGACTTTTATCACGCTTACTGGACAAACGCTCGAAACTTTCATTGACTAACAAACGACTTATATGCAATACCATACTCCGACCAATATGGACTTATGGACTAGAACTATGGGGTTCCACTAAACCTTCCAATTCCTACAGAATACAAACAATGCAATCCAAAATCCTTCGAAAAATATCCAATGCTCCTTACTATTTTTTTTTTTTTTTCTTTCCTTTTTAAGGCGTTTCAACCTTTTAGGATATTAACGCCACAGATTTTAAATAAAGTTTAGAATTTTATTTTATAAATGTATGCTTGTAATAGTTGTTATTCAGCCATTAAGTGCTCAATTATTGTTTTCAAAATAATATATTGTTGAATATTTTTAATTTTTATACTAAATTTAAATATTAGTTGATAGTTAACCTTAAGCAATGAGTTCTGTTTGTTGCACATAGCCACCACATGCCACAACAATCATAGTTTTTTTACAAGTTGTGTGTATTCTAAAAAATTAAATAAATTTTTGATCTTATTCGGGGCATCACCCATATCTTCACTCAAATTACCCGTGAGCCCAAATAGAGACCTTTCATTCTCGTAGGCACGGCATTCAGTGAAGATATGTTTGATGGAAATTACGACACCACAAGCTGGGCACTCAGGTGCTTCATCCCTCGACATTAGATAGGAGTGCGTCAATCGTGTGTGGCCTATCCTGAGCCGAGCAAGGACCACTTCTGCTCTCCTATTTTCCGCTATAGACGAAGTCCTCCAGGGCACAGGGTAAGCCTTTATTTCCCTTAATTTGTTTTCTCTGATAGTATGCCATTTAGAGATCCACGACGATTTAATTTCACTTTTAATATAGGAAACGACGTCATTTCTTGGTACCTGGCGAAATGCAACTCCTTCAGTAGTAGCTACTTTTGCTGCCTGATCGACTTTTTCGTTTTGGGGTATTCCACAATGACTTGGAATCCACACAAAATTAACATTGTTTCCATTTCTCTGAAGGCAATCATGAGCTTCAATTACTCTGATGACCAGTGGATGTTTAGAATAATTGTTACTTACGGCTATTAGAGCTGATAAAGAGTCTGAAAAGATGGTGACTGAATTACCTCTGTGTGCAACGGCATTGAGAGCCTTCTCTATAGCGAGAATTTCAGCTGTAAATATTGAAGAAATTTTATTTAGTGAAAAAATATGAGTTTCTTGGTTAATTAAAACTGCAGAGCCAACACCTTCGGAGGTTTTGGAGCCGTCTGTAAATATATTGGTAAAGTTAGAACTCTCGCCAAGTATTTTATTAAATTCGTTGCGGAGAATGATTGGGTTTGTGTTGTGTTTTGTGTATTTGGTTAATGAAAGGTTAACGGATGGAGTAGACAAAAGCCAGGGCTCTTTAGATGTAATGTTTTGAGATAATGTTTCTGGAAGAGTTATTTCAAAGTGTTCTAGTAGGGTTAAGACTCTTGATGGAAAGGACTTCTTTTTTAAGTTGTTTCTAGGCCGATTATTTATGTCAAATAGTGTGTTTATGGGGTTATTTGGGGAGGAAATTATAGAGGAATAATAAGATAACATTACTTGGGCTCTTCGATACTCCAGAGGAGTCTCACCACTTTCAGCACATATGCTAAGTACAGGACTTGATCGGAATGCACCAATCGCCAGCCTGAGCCCAGCATAGTGGATACTATCTAGCACAGACAGTGTTCGATCAGTGGCAGATCCATATGCTTCACAGCCGTAATCCAGTCTCGATCTTATCAGACTCTTGTATAACAGCAGCATGGAGGACCTATCGGCGCCCCATGCCGTGTTACTTATCATTTTCATTAAATTTAAAGATCTTAGGCAGTTGGTTTTCAGAGTTTGAATATGACTACGCCAATTTAAGTTACGGTCAAGTGTAAGTCCTAGGTATCTTGTACTATCCTCATAACTGAGAGGTATTCCCTTCAACGTAATTGGAGGTGGTAGGTCAACTCTGCGGTTTGAGAAAAGGACACATACCGTCTTAGTAGGAGATATAGTGAAGCCATGTCTTTCGAACCAGTCGGACACTATGTCAAGGGATTCTTGTAAGACATAGTGTAGATTCTGGACAGACATGTCTGCATAATACAGAGTGAAATCATCAGCGAAAAGTAGCTTCGATACTTGAGGAGGTACTTCTCGCAAGACACGGTTGATTGCATGACAAAAGTGTTTCGCGCTAAGGACACTCCCTTGTTGAATGCCGCTTTCTTGAATAAAAATATTTGATAAGGTGGAGCCAATGCGTATGGAAAAACGTCGATCACAAAGTAGGTTTTCTATGAATTGTAGCATGTATCCATTTATACCCATTTGGTGGTAAGTGTCCAGGATAAGCCTTCTCCAGATACAATCAAAGGCGTTTTTGATATCAATAAAGATTGCTAACACCTTTTTCTTTTGTTCAAACGCTTTGATTATGTCTGTTTCAAGCTTAACGAGATTGTCTCTCGTGCTACGAGTGGTCCTGAATCCACTTTGCCATTCTTCATGCAAACCTCTTTTTTCGATGTACCAATCTAGTCGATTCGATACCATTTTCTCCATAAGTTTACAAAGAGAGCAGGTTAAGGATATTATTCGGTAACTGCTTGCCTCCTCAGGAGGTTTGTCTTTTTTAAGTATAGGGATACCTATGGAGTGCTTCCACATTTTTGGTATTTGACCAGTTTTAAAGATTTTATTGAACAATTCCAGAATCTTAAATTTATTTCCAGAGGATAGGTTTTTAATAAAACTAATACAAATGTCATCTGGTCCCGGACTAGTGGCATTACGAGACCGAAGAGCGGCGATCATTTCGGACATTGAAAATGAATGATTCACGGGATCTAGGGAGTTATGGACTATTTCTAGAGGATAAGCTTCTCGCCCTGTTTTTATCTGCTGAAAACGGTCTGTGTAATTACTATTAGCACATAGAGCTCGGTAATACTCTCCAATGCAATTACCAATATCTATTGGAGGAGTTAAGTGTGTATTATTGTGTATTAAGAGGGTTAAAGTGCTGCGTTTATGACGCCCAGTAATTTTTCTAATGACGTCCCATATTTGTGAAGTTGGTGTTGAGTGATTTATTTGGGACACAAATTCTCGCCAAGATTCGCGTTGTGCGTTCCTGTGAATCCTTCGGCATTGTTTCTTAGCTTCACTGTACTCAGCCAAGTGATCAGAACACGGATGCCTCCGAAATCTACGGTATGCTCTTTTACGCTTTTTAGCAGCCTCCTCGCACTCTCCGTTCCACCACACCCGAACTACTCGCTTTCTCTGAATTTTAGTTTTACCAATGGCAATTTTTGCTGCATCTATTAAAGTGTTAACGATTGCATCATAAATATCATCAATATTAGAGTCGGCAGTATTTATGTTTCTGATATCAGCTAGTAGCTGGTACCTCTCCCAGTCTGCCTCTTTAAGTTTCCACCTCTGTATTCTATCTTCATTTGGAGCTTCTCGATCTGTGAATTCTATAATAATTGGGAAATGATCAGAGTGGTAAGGATGATCCGCGGTCTCCCACTCACAGTGCAGCATCAATGCCGGGCTGACGAGTGAGAGATCGATGTGTGATACATTGCCATTACTATTAAGATGAGTTGGAGAGTTATTGTTTAATATACATATATTACAGTTTTGAATGAAATTTTCGATTATACGACCTCTAGGGTCTGTGGATGACGAGTACCATAAAGTATTATGGCTATTGAAATCACCCAAGAGGCAGATAGGGGGAGGTAATTGTTGTATAAGTTGCAATAACTGATATTCAGTGAAAGCTTTGTTAGGCGGTAAGTAAATCGAACAGACAGTGAGAGGAGATGGACTTAGAATTCTTACTGCTACAGCCTGTAGCTGTGTGTTCAGAGGCAAGTCTGTACATGGCATGGTTTCAGAAACCAGGACACATACACCACCACTCGCTATCATACCATCTAGGTGATCATTGCGAAATATTCGGTAACCCGAATGTGAGCTTTTAATTTCGGAAGTACAAAGTATGGAATGACAGACACAGTGATTTTAATGCTCCTTACTATGTCTCGAACCTAACCCTCCATAATGACTTCAATATCCCCTTTATCCAATCCCTGGCCAAATCAGTCTATCAGAAGTTTCATTCCAATCTCCCCGGCCATCCAAATCCGTTGATAAACTCTCTATCCTCCTTCCATAATCCACAAAATCCTCATAGAAGATTGAAGTGGCGGTGGCCTAGAGACCACTTGTTATAACTTGCTATCTGCAATGCTCAAAATTTATTGTGGGTTTTGTAATTGTACATATTCCCACATCATGTCTTACACTGTTAATTTTCCAAATACAGCAAAATTACTGGAAATATATTTACATATTGTTGTAATTATCAATAAAGGTTTAAAAAAAAAAAGATTCTGCTGGTTAATAAACTTGACCTTTCAACTTAGACGACAGATTTTTGTACCAAATTTCATCAAAATCGGACCATTTCAGAGCTTGCCAGAGAGCGAACAGACAAACACACACACACACATATATATATATATATATATATATATATATATATATATATATATATATATATATGTGTACACAAATTTGAACCACCTATATTTTCGTGATCTGTGGGGTCTGAAACGAGAAAGTTTCTAGTCGGCACTTCTAGTCGGATTGCGTCGTGAGGTCAACCTCATAAGCGGGTTCTCCCTATGGTGGTAGGGAGAAAGCGCGCTAAAACGTAAGCGTTACGATTTTTTTTGTGAGAATTTCGCCCCAAACACCATCTTCCAGTGGGCGGAAAAACCCATCTGCCCCCACTGGAAAAACAATTAATATTTTAAATATTTAATTAGTAAAAATATCATTTACAACCTCTTCTCATAGTTTCTTGGTTATGATTGTATTTTTAAAATCACTGTGTCTGTCATTCCATACTTTGTACTTCCGAAATTAAAAGCTCACATTCACTATCATCAAATTTACTCTTTTCTGCCATGTTCTCTAGTCAAAAGCTTAAAGATAACTGAGAGCAAAATTTAATATCATTGTTGGATTAAGACAAATGTACGTTTTATTAAGGCGTGTCAGTCTGATTCCTTTAATGCTAATCAGGATTTGAATTTTTAATCTCAACGATATGAGTGCTGATATTAAGTTAGATGACAACAAGAAACCTTCGATAGAAACCTTAGGTTGAATGTTGGAAGGAGGCATGAAGGAGGTTAGGTATGAAGGGGGAATTGAGAGGCCAATCAGTCTTCTGGAAGTATATCAATCCCCAAAAAATAAATCTTTGCCAAACCTGCGAGCTCATCCGTCGTACTCTTCGCACACGTGGTTTCAACAGGATGGGGCGACTGCACACACAGCCAGAGCTTCGATGAATTTGCTTCGGGAAAATGTCCCCCAAAAACTGATCAGTCCTTTGGGGACATCCCATGGCCGCCGAGGGCGCCCGATCTAACTCCGATGGATTTTTATTTATGGGGCTACCTTAAAGAGATCCCCAATCTCTTGTGGCTTTAAAGGATAATATTCGTCGAGAAATCAGCTCAATCGAACCAAGTTTACTGCAGCGTGTGGCGCAGAACACAAGGCTCCGTTTTGAACAGTGTGTTCAACCCGACGGAAGGATGGCATACTCTTTAAAAAATAAATTTCCATTCTATCGTTCAATACTCTTAATAAAACTCTGTGTCAATTATTACGTTTTTTATTTAAGTTTGAAAATATAAATTTCCTACCAGACACCCTGTATTAGGATAAAAACAACTTAGTTTTTTTTTTTTTTTTTTCTTTTTTTTTTATCGCCCTTAAAAGCGTCTGCCTTATTTATTTTTCATTGTAAAATTGTCTTAATATTACATTAAAGATAGTTGGCTTCTGAATAAAACTTTCCCCTGAGCGCAGTACCTGGTGTTCCACGGTAGCCAACACATATATACCTGTTGTCATACCTGTCGGTGGAGATCGTCGTCACTGGCATCTGTGCGAGTACTGTGGGCGAGCGCTTTCGACGCTAATACGTCATTATCAAGCCACTGTTAAGTTTGTACTGAACTGTGTTTGTAATGTCAGAGTATTTATACTAGGGTGAAGTACGTTGTTTACTTCTGTGCAGGGTCGTCCAGGTAGGTTGTTTGTCTGTACTCTGTGCAGGTGTTCGTTCAGGTAAAGTGTTTGTTGACTCCGTGGGTCATTGCCGTCTAAGGGTTTTCCAGGTAGTTTGTTTTTGCCCTGGAAAACCCTTAGACGGCAATGACCCACGGAGTCAACAAACACTTTACCTGAACGAACTCCTGCACAGAGTACCGACAAACAACCTACCTGGACGACCCTGCACAGAAGTAAACAACGTACTCCACCCTAGTATAAATACTCTGACATTACAAACACAGTTCAATACTAACTTAACAGTGGCTTGATAATGAAGTATTAGCGTCGAAAGCGCTCGCCCACAGTACTTGCACAGATGCCAGTGACGACGGTCTCCACCGACAGGTATGACAACAGTATATTTACTGGCGGACCTAACCTCTTAGATTATTTACATATATACCTTCTTATCTACCCAAGAGGTATATAATAGCAAAATATCAAGGTGCATAAAACACATACGCAACGTGCGTTACCATCTCTTCTACTATAACATTAGTCTTCTTCCCTAAGGCATCTCTCCAGCTACTTACTGTATGATGTAGGTTAATGCAGGAATTATGGCAGCTCTACAGATAATACTTAACCCCCCCCCCCACTATGTAGGCCCCAATTTGCTCGGGCTGATATGGATAAGAAGTTTTGTAAATATATATCTCAGTTAGGGTTATTAATTTTTTTCTGAACAGTAAATAGCAACATTTATTTATGCTGAATTTTAATTTATTATTATGTGCCAAACGGTTCTCTTTTATCGTCATCAATTATTTATTTATTTCATGTGAGCTCAGTGGCGATGGGCTCCGTTAAATGTTAGTCAGTCATCAATTATTTATTAATTTCATGTGAGCTCAGTGGCGATGGGCTCCGTTAAATATTAGTCAGTCATCAATTATTTATTTATTTCATGTGAGCTCAGTGGCGATGGGCTCCGTTAAATGTTAGTCAGTCATCAATTATTTATTTATTTCAAGTGAGCTCAGTGGCGATGGGCTCCGTTAAATATTAGTCAGTCATTAATTATTTATTTATTTCATGTGAGCTCAGTGGCGATGGGCTCCGTTAAATATTAGTCAGTCATCAATTATTTATTTATTTCATGTGAGCTCAGTGGCGATGGGCTCCTTTAAATATTAGTCAGTCATCAATTATTTATTTATTTCATGTGAGCTCAGTGGCGATGGGCTCCGTTAAATATTAGTCAGTCATCAATTATTTATTTATTTCATGTGAGCTCAGTGGCGATGGGCTCCGTTAAATATTAGTCAGTCATCAATTATTTATTTATTTTATGGGAGCTCAGTGGCGATGGGCTCCGTTAAATATTAGTCAGTCATCAATTATTTATTTATTTCATGTGAGCTCAGTGGCGATGGGCTCCGTTAAATATTAGTCAGTCATCAATTATTTTAGCTCACATTAAAATGAAAATATCGTCAGCAAAGAAACGCTTTTAGCTTGCAACCTGGGAGTAATGTAATATTTCAGGTCCCATAGATCAATAATATAACGGTGGTTCAAATTCATATATATATATATATATATATATATATATATATATATATATATATATATATATATATATATATTTGTGTGTACGCTCTCTAGGTAGCTCAAAAATGTTCCGATTTTAATGAAATTTGGTACCAAAATCGTTTGTCTAATTTAAAAGGTCAAGTTTGTTAACCAGCAGAATCCGTCCACCGGAAGAGGCTTTTTGGAGCAAAATTCGGGCGAAAAAATCGTAACGCTTACGTTTTCCAGTTCATATGCTTGCAGGTACTCGTTTTGGAGGGTCCTTAACATAGAAAAACGAATGAAACCATTTTTAAATCGATCTGTAACCGTTTTCGAGAAACTTTGAAACACCTACTTTTCCAAATTAATTTTCAATTTGGGTTTTCAGAACCGATTAATTCAGTTGTATCTTGTTCCAGGCGTTTGATATTCACCTAATATATGATAGGTAAATTTTGGGTCCGTTTGGAGTTAAGGAAGTAAAAGAAATAAAATATTTCATTAACAGGCATGAAAAGTTTTGCGATTTTTGTGAAAGCTTATTAAATGTTCTACAAAAAAGGGTCTAATGTAATTTTTGATGGTGTGATGTCAATCAGAGAAATAACTTTTTGAAAATTCACAATTGTTAGTTTTGCTCTTTTGAAGGGGTTTTTGTATCTGTTTACCAAACGTTTTAACTGGTTGTTGCTTATTTTCATTGCACTTAACATTAAAACGAATATTTGACTAAAACAAGGTGAGAAAATGTGAAACATTGTTATAGTGTGTCCAAGAGCGAACGTTGAGAAGGGGGGGGGAAGTCACCATGATACTGTCAGTTTCCGGTTGTGACGCCTAAAATCTATTTTCTCTTAGAAATAAAATCTATTTTCCCTTCGAGATTTTATTTTATATTTTTCACGAAAGATCGAACCCCACCAATAACTGCTACTATTATTTTACTAATAACACTAGGCATATAAACGGAACCGCGCTAAGATAACGCAGTTCCTACGAGTCGGACTTTTTTAATATTATTTTTACCTTAATTGTTCTTTTAATTCCTCTTATTTGGGAGCATTGGAACGGAAGAGTAATCATTTGTAAATGAATTTACTTCAGCTCCCAACTTCCTGATTCTGAAGAAATAAATGTGACACTTACAGACATACTCCAACCTGACTAATAGTGTACATCATCCTTCTTGCTCGTTGTTTCACGTTTGTGATAAATAAATAAAAATATTAACCATAAATTGATAAAATGAATTTATAAATATAATCTAAATTATCCACAAAAAATAGCAACAGTTTGGAAACAAAATATTCGGATTTGCTATTCAAAGCTTTAGGAATCACTTGAGGAATAAGAGTTATGGACACGGGCTACGTGTTGTTTGAATAAAGGCTTGTAAAAGGGGGCTCATTTTTTTTAAATTACATATTTTATTTATTTATTTATCGCACCGCATCTATGGCGAAGTGCAGTTTTTCGGTCTTTTCACTAGAGGGCGATGTAAAGTAGGTTTAGTCGAGCATATTCCTAGAACATGTTCTTATATAATAATTTTAAAATATTTTAAGAAGATATTTTGAGTTGGTATTTACTCATATGTTGTTATAAATGTTTATGTCCTTTAAATGCTTGAGTATTGTATCAATGTGGTGGCTGTCATCTCCGAGGAGTTCTGTCAAGTCAATAGGTACATCAAGGTTCTGTCTTAAATAGCAGTTAGTCAGTATATGCTTGATTGTCAGTTCTGAGTTACATGTTCGGCACGTCGGTTTGCCCTTGTTAGTCATTAGGTACTCGTGAGTTACACGACTGTGGCCGATACGTAGTCTGGCTAATATGACTTCTTCGCGTCGTGATTTTCTGTGTGACGAAGGCCATTCTTTTTCGTAAACTTCACCGTCCTCAGTTTGTTCTCTGTTGTGTTAGTCCAATCCAGTTGCCAGTAGTGTAATATTGTTAGGTCAGTGCAACGTATTACCGTAAACTTCACCGTCCTCAGTTTGTTCTCTGTTGTGTTAGTCCAATCCAGTTGCCAGTAGTGTAATATTGTTAGGTCAGTGTAACGTATTACGTCTTCATACTACGAACTCTGGTCTCCCTTCAAAACGCATAAATCTTTCGCCTTTTTCAACAAGTTCTCTAACGTAATTAGTCCGAAGTAAAGAATTCGCCGCATCAAAACGGGCTTCATACAACAATTTTTCCAGGAGGTTCCAGCTTAAAATAAGGGAGGGGGTTGGATAAAACCAATTTAATCCATATTCCGTCCTGAGCATATTGGTATGGTAAATAGAGTTGCCTTATTGACTAGGGTCTTTATAAAAGCCAACCACGTTCCGGGCAGCGTCATGGAGGCTAGAATCCACAAGGCTATGGGAGTTATTCATACAGAAAATATACTTTACGGATATTTAACATAATAGCATGTGATATTTCATTTAATTATTTAATAAAACAGACATTTCCTATAGGATCAATAAAAACATACTCACTTTTCAAGGCTACGAAGAAACATATAATAAGTAAAAACAAAAGTCCGTCACGCAGGAGCTGCATAACTAAGCACTTTCCTTAGAATTCGGGTAGTGTATTGCATTCCTGAATAATTTTCTTAAAATATCCTATATAAAAAAAATAAAAGCATGAATTTAATAAATTTGTATTTACACACAAAAAAATCATATTTTCGTCTTTTGAACTGACGCAAGAAGAGGATACAGGACTTTAGGGGTACTTCCTCCTAGTGGTAGAAAGCGCTCCTAGCGGTGACTTTGTGAAACTAGTTCTGGCAGGCTAATTCTATTTAAATATAGTACAAAGTAAATTCCCCTTTCCGATAGACCGATATAGCTCATTTTGAAAACACTTCTTTCTTATGAATTACCCAAGACATATACCGAATTTTGTTACAATACGACAGAAATTACGATTGGTATGAGTATATTAGTAATTTGGGTCCGGAGTAAACCCCCCCCCCCCCTTCTGTAAACCGATTTAGTTTATTTTTACAGCACATTTTTCTCTGTAGATTATCACCACGAATACCGAGTTTCGTCGAAATTTATCAAAAACTACGGCTGGCATGGTCAAATAAGTGTTTTGGGTAATTGGTAACCCCCCCCCTTTCGTTGGACCGATTTTGGTGATTTACGAACTCGTTCAATCGTTTGTTAATTAAACGCTGTATACCATGTTTCGTGACGAATAAACAAAAACTCTGGCCGCTATCGTGTTAACAGACACAGACATATATATATATATATATATATATATATATATATATATATATATATATATATATATGCTTGATGTTATTTTTCATCGCTGGGATAGTATTTTTAGATGGAACGGCATTTTTCTCCAGCGGTGGTACTGCTCCTCACTTCTTCCCGGAATATTTCGATGGATTCACCCTTGGCTACCACCGAGGAAGAAACAAGTACCTGGCTGAAGAAGATGGAGATGAATCCATCGAAATATTCCGGGAAGAAGTGAGGAGCAGTACCACCGCTGGAGAAAAATGCCGTTCCATCTAAATATATATATATATATATATATATATATATATATATATATATATATATATATTATGACCCACTCAGCGGTTTGCAACAAAGGGTTTGGTTTTAAACCCCCTTCAAAATGTTGTACATAATAATAGGGGTCATCTGCAAACCCCAACATTTCATCTAGCGCCGAGCGCACATGCGCGGTCAATATGTTAACTAATTGACATATTTAGAAAGCTTAGGTCAAGCCCTACAACTTTTGCCTCTTGACATTTTTTTCTCAGATCAACCGTTTGGCCGCAAAATTAGTTTGAGCCTTCTTATTTGGGACACTCTGTATATATACATCTATCTATATATATATATATATATATATATATATATATATATATATATATATATATATATAGATATATTTTAACGGGGGTCATTTTCCGTTTCTACTAGGTAGGATCGATAAAGATTTGAAGAAATTTTTAAAAATTCCGTCATGAGTGCAACCTCAATAGCTACTTTCTTTCGGAGGAAAGTGCTAATAGTGAAGAAAGGATCCCGTAGATCACCGAAGTTAAGGAACGTTGGACGTGGCCAGTACCTGAATGGGTGACCGACCGGAGTTGGCCCTTTCACGTTTTCTACTCAAGACAATACCTAAGGATATTAGAAAAAAAATCTTGTGTGGGAATTAATGTTAGCTCGACCCCCTTTTGAATCCTCTGTGTACTGGACTATTGCCCTGACCTCTAAAGCCTGCACGTCTCTTGGGAACTGTGTCTTGTTTCTTATTTAAACGTGCTGGTCTACGAAAATATTGGTAATGTTTTTCATTTTCGCAAAAATCTTGATTGTCCTTCTCAACTTCTCAAGCAGCCAATATATTACATCCATTAACCAACCTTTCAATTACCAGCCAATTTTAGTTTTAATACTTAATTTAGTGTAAATTTAATTAATAAATTCCATGATTAAATCTGAATTGCTTCTTGCTTTAGGAGTACTAAAAGACATAATATATCCCACAGCATTTGTGAATAATACAAATATATGTACTACGAAATTTGAAATTCTCATTTCATTATTCCTTGACTGTTGAATGAACCAAGCAAAAATTAATATGTGAATGAAATGAAACGGTTTTTATATTCATGAAGAAAAACTGAAAAAAGTTCGCCAGCCAAAAGTTCTCTCCCCGTCTTTCGAGTTGGAAAAATTGGTTTCAGCATACTCTCACCATACCTAAGGATATTAGAAAAAAAAATCTTGTGGGAATTAATGTTAGCTCAAACCCCTCTTACTATTGGGCTATAAGTCTGCCCCTCAAGTAGGCTCCCTTATCGCGGAGAGGTATGATAGTATTGGTGAAGGAAGTCAGTCGTAGTGGGAGAAGTCAGTCGTGGAGGCAGAAGTCAGTCGCTATGGGAGAAGTCAGTCGTAGTGAGAGAAGCCATACGCGTTGGTAGACGTCAGACGCGGCGGAAGAAGTCAGTCATGGTGGGAGAAGTCAGTCATGGTGGGAGAAGTCAGTCATGGTGGGAGAAGTAAGTAAAATGTTTTGAGAGGGGTTTTACGTTACAATTACTATCCCCATCTTAGCAAATCCTGTTTCATTCATTTAGGGTGAGATTGGTCTCAAGAAGGAAGACTGAAGCGTGAGATACTAGGAAGAAAATGTATCTAAGAGAGATGAGTGTTAAAGAGAGAGAAGTTATGAATTGCCGGAAGAGTACGGTGGCCTGAACAGTAGGGGAAGGCCGATGTTAACTTAGAACATTCATCTTTAACTTGCTCAGAGCTTGGCCCATTAGAGTTGCAGGTGGTCCGTGCCACCGTAAATCCTACATAACACCAGTCCAAACTCCTCCAACCTCTTTCGCTTTCCATCCTATTCAATCGCTGCGCGAACCAGTCCGGCAATCGGACAGCTAATATTCTAATCAGAACTAATACCATTATTAGGAAATGCTTGTTGGAATTATATATTTCAATGCCTAAGAAAATAAAGGCGGGGGTTTTGAAGCGGAAGGAAACCAGCTTTTGTGGTTGACCTCATGACGCAATCCGAAAGTACCGACTGGAAAAATGCAATTTTCTGACACCGTAGCTCACGAAAATACCGGTGGTTCAAATTTGTGTGAGTATATATATATATATATATATATATATACTAGCTGCTACTCGGCGTGCCATACTACACCTACTTTCTGCTTCTTGAAAAGCAAAATTAATTAAAAACTAAATAAGTAATATTATAATCTAATAACGCAAATCTGTAACTATTTGGGTGCATAGTTTCGAACCCGTGACCTCCGAACTGTTAGTCCCAGTCTATGACTCCCCCCGAATGACCTTCATGTGTGCCAAGTTGCGTGTAAGGAACAACCATACAGACAGACAGCTGGCAGATTTTTTTGACCTAGCCTAAGAGATTTCCGGGATCAGTACCTACAATTTTTTTTTTTTTTTTTTTTTTTTTTTTTTTTTTTTTTTTTTTTTACGGCGCATCGACATAAATCTTGGCCATTAGCGCCGACGTCCAGGGGGCAGCCAGGAATTTTCTCAGCGAGCCCTGAGATGAGAAAATTTCTGTCGCCGGTAGGGATCGAACCCACCATTTCCCGCTTATGAATCTAGCGCGCTAGCCACTAGACCACGGGAGACCCCAATACCTACTATTGTTCCAAGTTTGGTCAAAATCGGTCAAACGGTGTGGATTTGTATAAGGAACAAACAGATAAACAGACAATCACGTGATTTTTATATATATTCTCTAAGATCTTATGAGGCATGTGGTCGTTAATCCAATCATCCTGTTTGCATACTAATTCGTTTAATAGTCCCGACATGTTTCGTGTATATTTTCGCACCTCTTTAGGGGCACTTCTTGCTTGGAAGTCCTCTCGTCACCATGTACTCGCTCTGGATTCTGGCTTAACACTAATCTAATCTGGCCTAAACACCTTCCATCAGCTGTAAAGCTTCCGATCAGCTGAAAAACATCCTATAAGCTAAAACTATTCTATTTGCTGTAACACTCCAATCAGCTGAGACTATTCTATCTGCTGTAACACCCCGATCAGCTGAGACTATTCTATCTGCTGTAACACCTCCGATCAGCTGATACTATTCTATCTGCTTTAACACCCAGATCAGCTGAGACTATTCTATCTGCTGTAACACCTCCGATCAGCTGATACTATTCTATCTGCTTTAACACCCAGATCAGCTGAGACTATTCTATTTGCTGTAACACTCCAATCAGCTGAGACTATTCTATCTGCTGTAACACCCCGATCAGCTGAGACTATTCTATCTGCTGTAACACCTCCGATCAGCTGATACTATTCTATCTGCTGTAACACCTCCGATCAGCTGATACTATTCTATCTGCTTTAACACCCAGATCAGCCGGGACTATTCTATCTGCTGTAACACCCCCATCAGCTGAGACTATTCTATCTGCTGTAACACTCTGATCTGAAACAACTTCGATCAGGTGAAACATGTCCTATAAGCTGAAACTATTCTATCTGCTGTAACTCCTCCGATCAGCTAAAACAACTATCAACAGCTGCAATGCTTGTGGTTGGCTAAAATATTTCTCATAAGTTGAAACCACTCCTATCTGCTAAAATAAAAACTAATATTTCGTCGATCCATATTTATCCTGAGATAGCTCAAACTCTCCCGCCATCTCCAGCCATCCTAAAACAAAAAACGGTGAGATTTTTACTCGGCGCAAAACGGTCAACAAAAAGGTTTTTTGGGATCATACCTATAACTAAAATGGAAAATATTCGAGCAGTATTCAAAAAGTAGTTAGGTTTAAAAAAAAAGTTAGTTCAAACGCTAATGAATACCTTGGTTTTGAGGTTTTTTCCTTCTCGGCACCACTGTGCGTCGCTCCGGAAGTCCTTTGTAGCGTGGTTCAAAAGTTTCATCCAACCCCTACAGTTAGCGTGTTTCCAATCAAACTTTCGTGATTTAATTAAATTCTTGAAATTCTTTAATTGATTAATTCAAAGTCAACATTTTTCCTGCGGGGCACGTGCCCCGGAATAACATTAAACGTTTTCCTTTCACATCAAGCACCTTCCGAGAACATGTTTCAGTGCCGGTGAAACTAGTTTTATGTAAAACGTACAGCTAATATCGTAAATATATTGACTCACTAGTATTTATTCACGTTTAGAGTGTGTGTAGCCTTATTGAGATTCAAATGAGCCACATTCCTTAGAAACTATTAGCAACTTTTCAATCAATATGAAATAGGAGGGGTAAATGCCCCGATCGTTGATACTACTCCTTAAGTTGACACTACTCCTTAAGTTGACACTACTCCTTAAGTCGGCACTACTCTTTAAGTTGGCACTACTCCTTAAGTTGACACTACTCCTTAAGTTGACTCTACTCCTTAAGTTGACACTTCTCCTTAAGTTGACACTACTCCTTAAGTTGACACTACACCTTCAGTTGACACTACTCCTTAAGTTGACGCTACTCCTTAAGTTGACACTACTCCTTAAGTTGACACTACTCCTTAAGTTGACACTACTCCTTAAGTTGACACTACTCCTTAAGTTGACACTACTCCTTAAGTTGACTCTACTCCTTAAGTTGACACTTCCCCTTAAGTTGACACTACTCCTTAAGTTGACACTACTCCTTAAGTTGACACTACTCCTTGAGTTGACAAATTTAAATTTCAAAAATAACAATTAGATTCAAGAGAATTCAATAAGTTTGCATCCAAAAGAATGAACAGTTGTTGAAGAATAATGTTGACTGACCCGATCAACTATGCAACTCCGTTAATAACATCTGCCGCCATTTTAGTATGAAAAATCGTCGAGTCTACTCCTGCAGCTCTCGTCACTTAGTAAATTTGCTAAGACATTAACAATATTTCTTAAGATTTTTTTTTTTTTTTTTTTTTTTTTTTTTTTTTTTTTTTTTTTTTTTTTTTTTTTTTTTTTTTTTTGTAATGCGTGCATTAAATTGTTTTTTGTGATCTCTATGAACTCTATGATACTTAAATTATGGACTGTAAAAGGTTTGACTCAAGTTAAATAAAAAAATCTTGAGATTATGGCAGTGTCAACATTGGGAACCCAATAAACAACCAGGGCTCCTTTTCTTGACACTAATGTCAACTTTAGGAAAACGGTTGTCAGTGATGAATACTAAAAAATTTAGTTGAGATTTTCATTAGAAATTCATGTATCCTGATTTTATTAATTTCTTATGACTGGAACCTTAAGTTGACAACATGTTTTCCTAATTTTTACATTCTGTTCCTAATGTTGAGAGACAAATTTTTATAATAGTTTCCTGCAATTTGAAATGGTCACACACCTTCTTAATCTATTTGAGGTGCAAAGGTTATAACTGGCGGTACCTCTAAATGCTTCTCACATTATCCAATCTATGGATGTATCAGGTTTCCGAACATTTGAAGAAGGTTCTAAGCTGGAAGTTCATGAATAGAGCAGCAACCATATGGCAATTCCTGAATTAAAAAAACACAGCTGAAATCGCCAAGAAAGAAAGAGCCAAGCCTAGATTGAACAAAAAAGAAGAACAATCCCTTACAAGAAATAACTTTTAAATACTTCTCGTCAGAAAAATAAAGTGAGAAACTCCATGACTGAGGAATATGGTGACTCCACCAATCAGCCTGAAGAAGGAAGGGCGTCACTAACATGAGCTGTGTAGAATCAACAGGTCTAAGTACATCCATGATGGTGTAACCATCATGGATGTCAACAATTGAGCAGTCAGCTAGATAAAACCACAAATAACGAATATGAGCTGAATGCAGATCAAAGTTTACACAAAAAGTTAAAGAAGAAGAACGATTGTTCAAAAATGGCCAAGGGATGAAAGATGAAAATGGCTGTTATAAACAAAGTCAACGTTTATAAGAATATTGTTATTCTTCCTAGTTATGATTTTCAGTTAAAAATAATTGTTGTACCTAATTGTTTGTTTTTCGAAAAGGATCTCTTTCGAATTCATTACATTTTTCATTGTTCGTGCTGTTTTCAATCCAATTTGGTTGTTTATTTAAAGAATAAAGTTGTATTATTTTCATTTTCACTCGCTGTCATCCTTAGGAAGAGAAAAGTCAAACTTAGGCACCGACCTGGTGCAGACGTGTCAACATTAGGATTAGAGTAAGGCAGCATTTAGTGATTTATTTTACTTGAAACACTTAGGGTAATTGACCCAATAGTTGACACTTTAAGCAGGGGTTATTTTACTTAAAATAATTCTTCGCTTAGTTTTTGAAAATAATAAACTTTGAATATATCAAATTATTCGTCAGCTCATTCTCAAAGAAATTCACATAAACCAATTTTAGATACATTAAGTATTTCAAGTAAAATAAATCATTAAATGCTGCCTTACTCTGGACCTAATGTTGACACGTCTGCAGTAGGTCGGTGCCTAAGTTTGACTTTTCTGTTCCTAAGGATGACAGTGAGGGAAAATGAAAATAATACAACTTCATTCTATAAACAAACAACCAAATTGGATTGAAATCGTGCTGTTTTTCCTTCAACTTGAACTATACACTAATCACCTACTCTAATAACGTTAACTTTGTTTATAACTTGCTTATTACAGCCATTTTCATCTTTCATCCCTTGGTCATTTTTGAACAATCGCTTTTCTTCTTTAACTTTTTGTGTAACTCATTGATGATGGTTTACTTACACCTGTTGATTCTACACAGTTCATGCTAGTGATGTCCTTCCTTCTTCAGGCTGAATGGAGGAGTCACCATCTTCCTCAGTCATGGAGTTTCTCACCTTATTTTTCCGACGAGAAGAATTTAAAAATTATTTCTTGTAAGGGATTCTTCTTCTTTTTTGTTCAATATAGCCGTCGCTCTTTTTTCTTGGCGATTTCAGCTGTGTTTTTTGTTTTGTTTTTTTAATGCAGGACTTGCTCTATTCATGAAATTTTAGCTTCCAACCTTCTTTAAACGTTCGGAAACCTGATACATCCATAGGTTGGTTAATGTGAGAAGCATTTGGAGGTACCGCCTGTTATAACCATTGTACCACAAATTGATTAAGGAGTTGTGTGACATTTCAAATTGCAGAAAACTATTATAAAAAGTTGCCTGTCAACATTAGGAACAGAATGTCGAAATTAGGAAAACATGTTGTCAACTTAAGGTTCCAGTCATAAGAAATTAATAAAATCAGGATACATGAATTTCTAATGAAAATCTCAACTAAATGTTTTAGTATACATCACAGACAACCGTTTTCCTAAAGTTTACATTAGTGTCAAGAAAAGGAGCCCTGGTTGTTTTTTGGGTTCCCAATGTTGACACTACCATAATCTCAAGATTTTTTTTATTTAACTTGAGTCAAACCTTTTAAAGTCCATAATTTAAGTATCATCGAGTTCATAGAAATCACAAAAATACAATTTAATGCACGCATTACAAAAAAAAATTCTTAAGAAATATCCTTACTCTCTTATCAAATTCACTAAGCGAAGAGAGCAGCAGGAGTTGACTCGAGGATTTTTCATACTAAAATGGCTGCAGATGTTATTAACGGAGTTGCATAGTTGATCGGGTCAGTCAACATTATTCTTCAACACCTGTTCTTTCATTTGGATGCAAACTTATTGAATTCTCTTGAATCTAATTGTTATTTTTAAAATTTAAATTTGAAGTGTCAACTTAAGGTGCAGTGTCAACGATCGGGTCACTTACCCTAATGTATATAAAATCGATTTCTGTAAATTTTGTAGAGAATGAGTTGACGAATAATTTGATATATTCAAAATTTATTATCTTCAAAAACTAAGTGAAGAATTATTTTAAGTAAAATAACCCCTGCTTAAAGTGTCAAATATGGAGTCAAAACCCTAAATTCAATCCAAGAACCGTGAGGATGGAATGGGCATGAAAAACTCAAGCTACTTTCAAGAGGAGAGCGAGAAATTCAATTCTCTTTGGATTGAGTTGCACAATTATATCACAAGTTGCATTTCAAGGTCATATACCTAGCCTTTCAGAAAACCAAGCATTCAATACTTTCAACCTATTATTTATTTATTTAAATTTTAACGTCTATTATTATTAACTGAGAATTTTGGGACGGGTTATCTATAGGTTACCACCCTTTCCCCCTACCCAACGGAAACAAGCACGGTTACCTCCACATGGTGTTTCCTGGGTAACTTTACAGTCCTTGCAATAAAAAGCTGTACAAAATTATGTAGTAGCGTTAATTTCGATCACACCTTATTTAACGCAATATAAGAAATACTTATCGGTCGTGGTGAAGCACGGGTAGTCAGCTAGTAGAAATTATATTATGAAAAAAATACAATATGGTAACAGCTGACCTGGTATCGTCCTAGCAACGCATGCTGCCTAGGCGTGCTTGCTTCAAACCCCTCTAAAAATACTTAAAAATTTGAATATCAAAAAATCCTTTTTTTGCGAGTGTTTACAGGCTAAAGAGAGTGTCCATGCAAAATTTCAAATTTTTCTGTCAAGCGGCTTAAGCTGGGCGATGATAGTTCAATCAGTGAGTGAGTGAGTCAGTCAGTCAGTGAGTGAGTGGTTTAAGCTGGGCGATGATGAGTCAGTCAGTCAGTGAGTGAGTGGTTTAAGCTGGGCGATGATGAGTCAGTCAGTCAGTGAGTGAGTGGTTTAAGCTGGGCGATGATAGTTCAATCAGTGAGTGAGTGAGTCAGTGAGTGAGTGGTTTAAGCTGGGCGATGATGAGTCAGTCAGTCAGTGAGTGAGTGGTTTAAGCTGGGCGATGATAGTTCAATCAGTGAGTGAGTGAGTCAGTGAGTGAGTGGTATTTGACAAATATATAGTAGATATACTTTTGTTTCAATTAAATAATCCAGGAAAGCGATTTAAACTGACACTTTTTTTAGATCCTTTTTACAGTGGAAATATAAATTCTACCTGCTTACCATCAGTTGAAATTATTCAATTTTTAACGTCCACTTATGACTGATAAAGATTTTTGGGGGGATTTTCTAGGGAGGTTATTGCTCTCAGTCGAGGTTACTAAAAGGAACGAAAGAATAAAACCTTGTAATTTAATATTCTGAATATTATCCATTAGAAGATTTCAATCTTCTAAGAAGAGAATAAGTGAAGAAGCTACGGGTGAAAGGGTCCTTTCTGAAACGTCTGCCAATTTAGGTTTAGGACACCTTTCCGCCGGCTGGCGACCTCCGTCGTTTAAAATTCTTTCTAGCCCTTGTGAAAAGGTAGGATTAGGGCATGAGCGGCAATTGGTCCGCTCTCAAAGGCTTTACAATATTAGAAGCGAAGCCCTTCTTAACCCAGCGCCGAAAAGGCCGTCCAAACAGCCCCAACATCCAAATCTCATTTTCACAGAATTGAATGGATCCTTACAATGGGACTTTGCAACTTCTCTAGTCGTCCCTCTTTGTTGCAATAATAAACTCTAAGAAATTAAATTTAAACTTGGTTTCAAAAGGATCCACGCCGGCTTCTATCTTTCTTACTTTCAAACCTCCTTCCATTCCCATTGTTGTCTGGGAATGGTTGCTCTTAATTAAGATTCACCTCTCTTGGTGAGATTTTCTCCACATGAGGTAAGTTCCTCCTGCTTTCTAAGGCTCTATAAGGCCTCAAGAAGATGGAATAAGGCACATGTACAAATACCTAACTTCAAACATAAACTAGTTATTGTTCAGTGTATTTGACATCTGTAGGATTCCCATCCGCGGTGTTCAGCTTTCCGTTTAGATTTAGATTTGCACTATTCTGTCTTGTTGTAAACGCGTATATATTTCAAATATTACGTTATTGTTTTTATTATATATATATATATATATATATATATATATATATATATATATATATATATATATATACAGCGTGTCCTCAAAATAAACGGCTAAACTTCGGGAATCCATTCAGGATGAAAAAAAGTCCTCTGGCATTTATCTTGTTTTTATTGCGTTTCCGAGAAAAACTAAAACACAATTTTGAAAAGGCATTCTATCATCCCTACATAAAAATCATTAAAAGTATATGTTTTATCTTCCAACCTCCCCCCCCCCCTAAAGAAATAATTAAATGACGATAAAGCTGCAAGTTAAACATAATTGAAAGTAGCTACTTTCCTTCAGAGGAATGTGCTAAAACACAAAACAAATAAAGCTTATAGTTCTTAATAAAATTAAAGGTTAAATTCTTAAAACAGTTAATCTATTTTAGTTTTTTCATCATTTGATGATAAAACGAAATCTTTTTCCCTAAAATCTTTTTACTTAAAATCTTTTACTTCTGAATAGACAAGATCCACCGAACTGTGAAGTATGTAATGAACGGTTAACAGTTCGACATATTTTTGAGAACTGTATGAAATACACTAACTCACTTCAAAAAAACAATGTTCCTCAAAATCTAATGGAAGCCCTGAGAGACGATTCAAAAATAATAAGAAAAATCATCAGGTTCATTAAAGAAGTTAACTTGTATACAGAAATAGATAAGTTAACTTGTATAACATAGGATAAGATTAACGCACATGTACGTATATGTACAAAAAAAAAAAAAAAAAAAATTATAGTTTAATATTTTTTGTTTTTTTAAAGTTTAAGATAAGATTAACGTAATTTAGGTATAAGTAGAAAATGTATTACTTTTTTTAGACTTTAACATAGGATAAGATTAACGCACATGTACGTATAAGTACAAAAAAAAAAAAAAAAAAAATTATAGTTTAATATTTTTTGTTTTTTTAAAGTTTAAGATAAGATTAACGTAATTTAGGTATAAGTAGAAAATGTATAACTTTTTTTAGACTTTAACATAGGATAAGATTAACGCACATGTACGTATAAGTATAAAAATAAAATAAAAAAAAAATTATATAGTTTAATATTTTTTGTTTTTTTTAAAGTTTAAGATAAGATTAACGTAATTTAGGTATAAGTAGAAAATGTATTATTTTTTTTAGACTTTAACATAAGATAAGATTAACGCACATGTACGTTTAAGTACAATATATATATATATATATAGTTATATTTTTTGTTTTTTTAATTTTAAGATAAGATTGACGTGGGTATAAAAAAAAATTAATTAAATAAAATAAATAGAATTAAATAAAATTAGATTAACGTACATATAGGTATTAAAAAAAAAAAACAGACTAGTTTTTAAGATAGGATAAGATTAACATACAGGTGCGTATAAGTATTTAAAAAAAAAAAATGTGCTTACATATTTTTTTAAGAGTAAATCTTTAGCTTCGTATTAGAAAAACAAAACAAAAACGATTTAACAGCTGGACGATTAAAACAGTAAGTTGTTCGTCCTAAATTTCTTTCCATTCCATTCCATTTTTACTATCCGGTAAAAAATCTTCTTATTTTTCCATGTAGAAACTGTCAACAAGTATGTTGTTTAAAACAGTTAAAAATTGCAAACTGGACGCATAAATAATTATAAAAAATAATAATTTATTTTTCTAATTCCTAACTATCTTTTTAAAAACTGTTCCAAGGTTTGGCCCCTTGCAGCAATACAGGCATCACAACACACATTGAGAGACTGGATGGCATTTGTGCATTGTTCTGCTGTAATCTGTTCCGAGGCCCATCTGATGCTATGGCTGAGGTACTATCTTGAGGCAATGGGCTCCCAGTTGACCAAATCTTTAATATGTCCCCATGGGAAGAAATCCAAGAGCGTGAGGTCTGAAGATCGAGCCGGCCAAGATACCGGCCCACCACGTCCTCTCCAACGCCATGGATAGTTAGTGTCCAACCAATTTCGGACGGCCCTCCCCTAGTGGGCTGGAACACTGTCGATTTGGAACCAACTTACCAATCTTTAGGCCGAAAGGACTTTTTTTTACAATACATCGACATCTGGGTCATTAGCGCCGACATCCAAGGTTTAGCGAGGAATTTTCTCAACGAGCCGTGAGAGGAGAAAATTCCTGTGGGAATTGAACCCGCCATCTCCCGCATGAGAATCTAAGGCGTTAGCCACTAGAGCACGGGAGACCCCATTATTTCATTGTTCCACGGAAAATCAGAGGCATACTCACTCCTATATATGGGGGGGGGGGGGGAGGAGGTGATGGTGGGGCTGGGAGGGTGAGTGTAGAGGGAGTAGAAGACAAAACATATACCTTTAAGGATTTTAATATAGGCATTATGAAAGAATGCCTGTATTCACAATTGTGTTTTAGTTTTTCTTGGAAACGAAGCACAAACGAGAAATATGCTAAGGGAATTCTTTCTTTTTTCGTCCTACATCGATTCCCGAAGATCGGCCGTTTATTTTGGGGCACCCTGTTTATATACAGGGTGTACCGTAAATGTTTGATTAATTTTTAGGAATGCATAATGGTTGTTATAAGGTACGAAAAAGTACCTATAAAGTAGGGTCCGATTCTCAACGGTTAGTGGGAAATTACAGTTTTTCGTCTAATTTGAAAGGTCAAGTTCGTTAACCAGCAGAGTCCGTCCTCCAGAACATGGTTTTTAGAGCGAAATCCGTGCGAAAGAAAACGTTACGCTTAAAAAAAAGTGACCATGAGTAATCGGAATTTTGCTCTCCCAAATTGGGAGAGCAAACTTATCTATTTCTCAGACTTATCTATTTCATAAGCTTTGATATGGTGTGAAACAAGCTTATCTTTAGTTGACAATTAAGAATGTGAGGGTGCAAGAACCAAACAAATCAAAATTCTTCTAAAAAAATAAATGTAATTCTAAAAAACAAATAACACAAATATGAATTAAAATAACTGTTCAAAATGGCCTCCACCATCTGCCCTGCACTGTCTACTTTTTAAAACTACGTCTCCTGCTCTCCTAATAGTCCGAGAGCCAGTAACGCACTTTTCATGAAGGGTTTTATGCAGCCTGAAATTTTGCTATAATGTACCTCTGGGGTAGATAAGAAGGTAAGTCTGTGTTTCCTGGACATACCTTGGAACACCAGGTACTGCGCATAAGGGAAAGGTGCAAAACAATATTGCCCGAAAATAGAGTTTTATTTAGAAGGCTTTAAGGGGTATAACACGTAAAGAAAAAATTAATTGTTTTTATTCTAATATAAAATGAGAGTTTTATTTTCGCTGCCATTAAAACCAGAACAGCTGTACAAGATCATGTGAGCAAGAACAATGAGAGCACAGAAAACAACCAACACTGCGCAGTCGTGTCATACACTCTTAGGCCCAGCGCACACGGTGAGACTATTCTGCAACTCGAGTTGCAAACTAGTTGCGTCTGAAACCAGTTTGCAACTTTTTTCAGCAAAAGGCGCGACTGTTCTGCAACTCGAGTTGCAAACCAGTTGCGTATAAAATTATTTATTAACTAAAACAAAACACGCGAGTATATTGGCTTGTTGTAAATCAATTGCCCAACAGTTTCGCAAGTGGTTTGTTTATTTAGTGAGTTAAGTGTTTCTTTGTAAGAACTTGCGATGTCAGACTCACAAGGGGAGTATACAGCGATGGGGGTCACCAATATGAACTATTTTTATTCTGGTGATTCTACACAGAAAAATAGTCGACGTGTCCGAATGTTCCATCCAATACGCCTTGGAGCCGAGAAATAAAATAAAATAAGTTGAAAGTGCTTTTTTCATCGAGTTTAAAAAATTATATCGACATGATTCTTTCACCAATTCATTTGTTTTATAGAGTTCCTAGATTAAAAGAAAAATATAATCGTTAAACAATAATTTATATTACGTCAAATAAATTCAAAAATATGTTTATGTTTTCAAGTAAACTAGCATTATACATTTTATTAGACCAAAAATAATAGCAGAAATAAGCACCCCAAAAAACTTTAATGTGGTGAATATCTTTGAAAACAAAAACTAATGATTTTTCCCAGTCTGAAGGAGACTACAAATTTGTAATCGAAAAATTAACGTGACGTTTTGAAATTCAATATCTCCTCTTGAGATAATCCCATTTTTAATTCATTGAAATCCTTAAAAAGAAGAAAGACTCCTTGTTCTAACCAATAAATGACCATCATCATATAAATTACTATTCTATTATATCAAAATGTACTTGCAAAAAATGGTTCTCAAAATAAAAATAAAATGTTAATTTTTTTGCATATAACGTCAATCCCAGAACACGTAGAAACACCCTCATTGGAAGGAAATGTGTCAGATTATCGACCCTCCAAGTTTGGTTTGAATCCGGCAAATATTCTTTGAAGTATGGCCGGATTCTTGAATCTTTAACAAACTTATAAGGGTCCTCCCCCCTTAGTGAAATTTAAAATACCCTTTTTTTTTATTTTTGTAATATTCGCAAAATTTGAATTTAGGGGTTTTTTTATGTGCTAAAAACGAACCAGACATCCGTTTTTAAATCAAAAATTGCTTTACGTTAAGTTCTTGATGGCACATTGTTATTGGCTACATGGCTCAAATACACTTTGCTTAAAACTGGCTTTACATACAGTCCAGGCAACGAACAGTTATAGATGGAAATTTTTGGAACACAATTTTTGACTTCGTAACTTTGTTTGGCCTAGATAGGAGGTGAACATATCAAAAGTCCTCGCCCCTAGCCTTTAAGCCGGGGGGGAGGGGGTTTTAGAAGGTCCAATTTTTCGACTTTCCACTTATATCTCGGAAACCCTGCGTCCTAGCGACATGACTACTCTATAACAAATAAAAGCTGATTAAATTTCCTACAAGTTCTATCTAATAAAGTTTTTCGAGGTATCTTTAGTTTCCGAAATATCCGCTCTTGAAAGTCTGTCATTTTGGGCAAAAACACACTTTTTTCTATTCTTGACCGGATATCTCTTCACCAATGCACCCAAAAAATAAATATCGGTTATTGAGTTGTAGAGCATTCCATTAGCTTCAGCAATATATATTACAATACTATTTTATGTATTTTATTTCAAACGTTAAATACGCACTCACTTGGTCTTAACAAAACCATTGCCAATATAATGGTCAAGATCTTATCTAATTGAGTGTGAATAATTGGTCAGAGGCCCAAAATTATGTATTTCGTACTATTTATACGTCCAGTACTTACATAATGGTGTATATTTTGGACAATACAATGACTGGAAACGGTGAGAAATTGAACGGTTCATTGGTCGACAGTTGTTGCAAGATATCACGATGAACACTAAAACTGTTTCCACAGTTGAAGGAAAATACATAAAATAGTAAAGTTATATATATTATTGAAGCGAATGGAATGTCCTACAACCCTGTAGCCGCAATTTATTTTTTGGGTTCATCGTTGAAGAGATATCCGGTCGAAAATAGAAAAAAATGTGTTTTTTCCCAAAATGACAGACTTTCACGAGCGGATATTTCGAAAACTAAAGATATTTCGAAAAGATTTATAGAATAGAACTTGTAGAAAATTTAATCAGCTTTTATTTGTTATAGAAGAGTCATGTCGCTAGGACGCGGGGTTTCCGAGATATAAGTGAAAACCCGAAAAATGGGACCTTCTAAACCCCCCCTCCCCCCCCCCCCCCCCCCCCCGGCTTAATGGCTAGGGGCGAGGACTTTTGATATGTTCACCTCCTATCCAGCCCAAACAAAGTTATGACGTCAAAAATTGTGTTCCAAAAATGTCCACCTATAGCTGTTTTCAAGCATTCGTTGCCTGGACTGATAACCCAAGATAACATAGCTGAATAACATATGTAATAACTGAACCTTCATGTAACTAAGCAACCACAAATATCGATAGAATGCAAGGCTGTCCGACGAAAGTCTCGTACAACTCAAATGCAACGCAACTGCAACCGTGGGCCCGCGGTTGCAGTTGCGTTGCATGTGACTGGTTTGAAATCGTCGAAAACAAGTTGCGTCGTGTGCGCCTGTCCATTGAAATACATTGCCAAGGTCGCAAAACAGTTGCGCGTGCAACTGGAGTTGCAAACGAGTTGCATCGTGTGCGGTGGGCCTTAACATATGTCTGGTTTCAGGTTAGTTTGAAATCGTCAAAAACCAGTTGCGTCGTGTGCGCCTGTCCATTGAAATACATTGCCGAGGTCACAAAACAGTTGCGCGTGCAACTAGTTTGCAACTGGAGTTGCAAAACAGTCTCACCGTGTGCGCTGGGCCTAACGGTTACGCGCAGTGTATTCCAGTCTATCATAAGCAACATTTATTTTCATGTTTTCTGATAATTAAACCCCACAAAAGTGTCTGCCCTTTTGCAATTATTTTCAAATATGTTTACTGAAGACGCTGTTTAAATCGCAGCGTGAATAAAGCACTTCATTAATTATTAAAAATAAAAACTAGATACTTAGTTTTTTTTTATTATTATCATTTTAACCCCCTTAAAAGTGCCTGCCTTATTTATTATTAATTTTAAAATTGCCTTAATTTGCCATTTTTTTCATTAATAATAGTTGACTTCTGAATAAAACTCTACTTTTAGGTAATATTGTTTTGCACCTTTCCCCTATGCACAGTACCTGGTGCAGCAAGGTAGGTCCAGGAAACACATATACACCTTCTTGTCTACCCAAGAGGTATATTATAGCAAAAATTCAGGATGCATAAAACACTTCATGAAAAGTGCGTTGCTGGCTCTCGGTCTATAATCTCTTCAACTCCTCGCATATCAGGATTATTTTATTTTCCAAATCCTCTTTGGTTTCTACTGCCTTGACGTAAACAAATAACTTCAATTTTCCCCACACATAAAAATTTATTGGGGTGGGTCTAACTCATTGCATTTTAACTCAGCCAGTTTTCTTTAAATGATGGCCACAATAACGATCGGATTTATTATCTATCATTTAAAGAATCAGGCCATTAGGATACGGATTTAGGATAATTATAAACTCTCTGATGAATTAAAACGATAGGGTGTATACGAACTCTATTCAAGTTACAACGGCCACAATTTAACGAAAATTGGCCAAGTTAGAATAAGGTTACTTTCATAAGCAAAATCTTTTTTTAGGGGCCTGGAAGTTGGTCTCTTTTTATTTAACGTTAGTTTTAGGGTTCTTTTGTGGGGGAATATCAATACTTTTTGTAAGTGAATTTAGAGTAAGCGTCGTCGAGGTTTTGCTTGAGGAGGATGACGCGGGGACATGACGCTTGGTAGTGCGTGAAGCTGTTTATCGGGCATTTTTGAGTGTATACGAAAAGCCCTGGGAAAATGCCTCAACTCAACTTTTCTATATTTTCGTATTTTCCCCTTTAGGTTCTCCTTTCCTAGACGATTCAGTTGATACTCCACACGATGGCTTACCAATGGTATAACAAGTACAAAACAAACAAATACCCCCCACCCCCCGGCGCGGTGTCGAAGAAAACTTTTTCGGGAGTTTCCTTTTAATATCGCTTATTTTCTATCATCCTACCAAATTACAAGTTTCTAGCTTTACCTACCTTATAATTCTGAAGATGTAAGAGTGACTGGGTGTCAAAATGCTGATTTTTAATATTCTCTAGTTTGAAGAAGGTTTAAAATTCAAATCTGAAGCATTCACGACCTCACACACTATATATAAACTATGTATGGTTAAAATGTCAATACTCTATCACTGATAGAACCGGAGTTATAGGGGTGTGAAACACCGGTGATTTTTGTTTGAGTAAAGATATCGCAAAGTGGTACCAAACTCTTGATTTTGGGGGGAAAACCTGTAGATACTTGAATGATTCTGACTTGGGTATAATTTTTGAAGTATGTTATTGTTCTGAGTTGAATCAGACCACTATCAATTCAATAGAAAATCTATTTTGGAAGAAAAACGGGTTTCATATTAAGAAAACCCTGAAAAACAGCAAGTATTCAATTTGGAAAAGTCTTATATCATTATTTGGTGGAGAGGTGTATAATTCCAAATGTGTTCTTGAGTGCAAAGTCGAATAAATTAACAGCAAATGTAATACTGTTAACTGTTCTTGACGTGATTTATCTTCATTGAAATAACGCGTAAAATTAACAATTTCACGTGAGATGGATCTCATTGTTAATGTTCTGTTACTTCCTAGCACGAAATGTTAAACAACTCTCTGCACAAAATAATAATGGTAAAGCCATTTTTCGCATAATAATCTTTAAAACCTACACATATAGATGAGACTTTCTGGGAAGAAAACAATTTTTCAAGAATAAAATAGAAACTGTGAGATTTCTACAGGGTGTGAAAACGTTTGAAGACAAAAAAGTGTTTTTTGATCTGTAGTAGTAATAAAATGTAAAAGCAATTTTAGAGCAGTATTCCAAAAATAATTGGGTATAAAAAAAATAGTTAAGGTAAGACCTTCTGTTCTGAGATGTTTCCCCTTCCTGCACAAAGTTTGGCCAAACGGCATTTCGTCTTTCAAACAAGGTGTTTTTAAATAAAATAATAAAATTTAAAACAACTTTGCCTAGCCAAACTTTATTAACTTTCATTTAAAACAAATTTCACTGAAATCACTTAAGATTTAGAGGCTGTAGCCTTTTTTTGAAACACGAATTGTCGTTTGGTCCCACTGTGTGTCACCACTATGCGCCGCTTGCTCAAATTAAACACACCCAATAAGGCTGCGCATACAGAACCCCTGTTCATTTGGACAGGAAGCTTCTTGTCAAGTAAATAAAGGAACATCGAAGGCAGCGAAAACACTTTTTCTAGTTCACTTTCTTGTGCGTATACTTTTCATAGGTTCCTTAACTTGGGAAAACGAATGAGACCATTATAGAGTCATATCTGTAACCGTTTACGACAAAAAATATGCAACTACTTTTCCAAAATAATTTTCAGTTTTGGTATTTAAAACTAAGATATTTCAATTTTGGTAGCGTTTGGAGTTAAGGAAGTATTGTAGAAAAAAAAAATCCGGCTCGCAGGAACTGCTTCATCTTAGTGTGGTTCCGTTCATAACTCTAGTGATATTAGTAGGGGAATAGTAGCAGTTATTGGTGTGGTTTGATCTTTCGTGAAAAATATAATATAAAATCTCGAAGACAAAATAGATTTAAGGCGCCACAACAGAAAACTGACAGTGTCATAAGCGACTCCTCCCACCTTGTCAACAGTAGAACAATGTTTTATATTTCCTTACCTTGTTTTGCATTAGTAGGGCGCCACAACAGAAAACTGACAGTGTCATAAGCGACTCCTCCCACCTTGTCAACAGTAGAACAATGTTTTATATTTCCTTACCTTGTTTTGCATTAGTAGGGCGCCACAATAGAAAACTGACAGTGTCATAAGCGACTCCTCCCACCTTGTCAACAGTATAACAATGTTTTATATTTCCTTACCTTGTTTTGCATTAGTAGGGCGCCACAACAGAAAACTGACAGTGTCATAAGCGACTCCTCCCACCTTGTCAACAGTATAACAATGTTTTATATTTCCTTACCTTGTTTTGCATTAGTAGGGAGCCACAACAGAAAACTGACAGGGTCATAAGCGACTCCTCCCACCTTGTCAACAGTAGAACAATGTTTTATATTTCCTTACCTTGTTTTGCATTATTTTTGCCTTAGTTTTTAATTATTTTTTTTGTTATTATTATTAAAATACGATAAATAAATGAGAAGCTCGATTTCATTGCTTGTTGTTGGATGACTTAGTTACTAGCTCCTACCAGTTTACGTCCCACAGTGGTGCCGAGATGGAAAAAAACCTAACATTTTTTTATACCTAATTAGTTTTAGAATATTTTTTTTCCATTTTATCACAAATCACCTTTTTGTTGGCCGTTTTCTCACAGTTTTTAGGGATTAGTAAAACAATATTTTATACCACTTATTTTATTCCAAAAAAAATATTATTTCCCAGGAAGACTCGTGTGTATATGCAGCTTTTAAAAGAATCTTATTTTTTTCCAAAATGTAACATGAACTTGCTCCATTCGGGCTTCTGAAGATATCTGTAATGAAACTCAATTATCCGTAGTTTATTTGGTGTAGGGGAAAAAAACGGTACTTAGCTATCCTTTCAAGATATGCTTGCATGTTTTGCTGTCCTATAAATTTCATCACCGTACTCGGCCGTATGTGTGCATAGCCTTATAAAATGAAGCGATTAATTTACGAAAAACGAGTTGACCATTATAATTTTCTGCAGATAGTTGTTGAACAGTTTGTGCTAACAAGTAACTGAGGTTATCATGAGGTTGACCTCATGACGCAATCTGGAAGTGCCGACTAGAAACTTTCACGTTTCAGACCCTATAGATCACGAAAATGTAGGTGGCTCAAATTTGTATATATATATATATATATATATATATATATATATATATATATATATATATAAATATATATATATATATATATATATATATATGTGTATATTTATATATATGCTTGTCTGTTCGCTCTCTAGCAAGCTCAAAAATGGTCCGGTTTTGATGAAATTTGGTACAAAAATCTGTCGTCTAATTTCAAAGGTCAAGTTCGTTAACCAGCAGAATCCGCCCACTATAAGATAGTGTTTGGGGCGAAATTCGCGCAAAAAAATCGTAACGCTTACGTTTTTGAGTCCATATGCTTCCAGGTACTTTTTTTATAGGTTCCTTAACATAAGAAAACGAATGAAACCATTTTGAAGGCGATATCTTTAACCGTTTCTGAGATAAGTGGTGTCAATGTTTTTGTAAGTCATTATTTTTTTGTGAGTACTTAGAATCGCGGGATTCAATTGAAATATTTTCTACATCTTGGAATTTAATCCCAACTAAGATGTTTAAATTTTGGTTATGTTTGGATTTAGGAAATATGCGAAAAAAATTATTTTATTAATAGATGTACGCGCTGGGGATTGAAGAATTAATACTCGGCACGTGGTTTGAGGGATGGATTCAGAGTATGAGAAAAAACATTTAAACTTACCATTAAGTTGCCAGCTGCCGAAGAAACAGGGCCCTCTTCGCAGCTCCTGGAAAGTAAAGAGAGAAGAGAGGCCGGAACGTAATGGGAATTGAGGGGGCAGTCCCGAGCTACAAGAATGAGGTGTGATCTACTCTAGATCCGGAAACGAACTGCGCTGGTATATTAGGGAGGTGGGGGTACGACGTACTTTGTACCCTAAGTCTTAAAGCCCGCGCCCCAACAATAGACATGAAAAGTTTTCGGATCTTCATACATTTTTCGTAAATATCTCGATAACGGTTGAGAAATCGTAAGTAAGTAATGGTAAGTAGAAGGTGACCATTCGAATGCTTACTAAATTATCTAAAAAAAAGGTTCTGAAGCAATATTCGATGGGGCATCGTCAATCAGAGATATAAGTGCTTAAAACTTAAAAAGTGTTTGTTTTGTTGTTTTAAAATGGTTTTTCTCTTTCTTTATCTCACTTTTTAATTGGTTGTTTCTAGTTTTAAATTGCATTTATCAGTAAAATTAGTAGCAAAATAAGCTAAGAAACGGAGACAGGTAATAAGTTTGGAGTGGCTGTGGTCATCATGATGGCAGTGGCTAATCTTGATGACGTAGGTTGTTTTGAATTCTCCTATCTATATAACCTTCCTCATAGCCTCCAACTGAAGTTATTTATTATTTTATAGAAAGATTTAACCCACGACAGAATGGAATTTAATTCGCCATGAATCACATATTTACAGTTGATTATAACAGTAAAACGAGTTTGCTAGTAAAACAAGAGACTTAAAATGACAACGAATGTTTGGTTGTTTAGAATAGAGCCTTCTCAGCAGTAGCCAAAGAGTAAGTACGTTTTCAGTACATAATTGTATTGACCTATACAGATTAAGAATTATCTGCTTCTGTGTAAGTTGACTACTGTCAGTTTCCTGTGATTTGTGATGCTAATCTATTCTATTTCTTCGAGATGTACGTAACTGCGCTAAGATGATGCAGTTCCTGCGAGTCGGACTCTTATTCATTATAAGCGAAAATTATAATAAAGAGAAATACGTCGAAAACAATTTACAGTATTACATTTGTTGTTAATTTATTCAACTAAACATTCTAAAATACATTTGGAAGTATACATATTTCTACTAATTGAGTAAATTTTTTTTTTTTTTTTTTTTTTTTTTTTTATTGAATATTTTCAATCTGTATACATATGTTTACATATAATACAATAAGTAAATATATATCTCATAAACTAGCACAAGGAAGAATAGATGGGAGAAGGCAGCCATTGCTGACACTCCCTGAGGAATTATAAATATTTTATTTAAGTATTACAGTTGGTCTCTAGGCCACTTTCTTTTCAAGTGTCTCGGAGGATTGGAAGGGATCGCATCTGTGGAAAAAGATTGGGCAAGGGGATTGGGATGAAAGGATAGCTTGGAATGAAAAATGGAGAATCGGATTTTATTGAGTAAAATATGACTTTTTTAAAATTGAATATTTGTTATTCTTCACGGTTTTCGTACTATAAAACCCGTTTTTCTTCCAAAATAATTATTCTATCGAATTGGCTGTGGTCTCATTCGACTCGGCACAAAAACAAAAATACTTCAAGAATGAGGGGTCTCCCGTGTACTAGCGGTTAGCGCCTTAGATTCATAAACGGGAGATGGTGGGTTCGATCCCCACACGCGCACAGTGTAACTTCCAATGGACAAAAATCTAAATTTTTGTTTTCTTATATTTAATTTTTAATCCCCTAGCTAAGTTTAGAAACTATTCAAGGAATTAAAACCGTATAAAACTAATAAATATTAGTTTTATTTTGATCAACAAACACATTAGCAGTATTATAAACTAGGCAAAGCCTTTAAAACCTGCTTTATAGCAACAATCAGTTTGAGCCTCTCTCGCTGAAGATAGGACCATGATAGATAAAATCTGGATTAGATAGATAAAATTTCTTTTTTCCTTCTGTTCTTGTGAAGAATTTTATTTTTTTGCAACACAGAACGATTTACTTCTTCAGATTGTTCCAATGTTTCTTGACTGACGTCACTTGCAGGTGTCATTTCATTAGCGGTGTCCTCCGCTTCAGCATCCTCGTCAAAATATAATAAAAAAATAATATCAAATGATCAAAATCCTAATAAAACAATTAAAATAAATTAATTAGGCGAGGTATAATATTAATTATTCCTTTTTTTTTCTACGGGCACCATTTTTTTTTTTTTTCTGTACAAAATCTGTACAATTATAAGTACAATAATTAATTGTGCTGGTCTAAGTATACATGTCAATGAATAGTATATGGAAGGAGCCAAACATTATCGGCACTTCCTAATATATTAAAACAATCTGTGCTGTTTTTGACTGCTGTCATGGTAGCTGGTCACGGGGCCAAAGTCTCTTAAGCTTCCTGGGAAGGTCTTTAGGGTGGGTCTCTGTGGAAAGGGATTGACCTCTAGGATTTGGGTGGGATGACAATTTGGAATGAAACGTCAGGAAGCGGGACTGGGCGAGGTCGTTTACGAAAAGAATATTAAGGTCGTTGTGTAGGGTTTTGTTGGAGACATAAAAGGGAGCATTGACTATTCTACGAAGGAGTTTGGATTGGAATGCTTGTATTCGTTGTATGTTTGAGTGTTTTGCTGTTCCCCATAATTCGAGTCCGTAAGTCCAGATAGGTCTGATTATAGTTTTGTAAATAGTAAGTTTGTTTCGTAAGCTTTGAAGTAGGTCCAAGTAGTCGTCGTAGGAGTCCATATCTCCTGTTCAGCTCTTGTCTTTTCAGTCGTGTGTGTGGGTTCCAAGTGAGTCTGCTGTCTAGTAGAAGTCCCAGGTAACGTACTTCATTCGATGCTGGGAGTTGACGTCTGCAAATGAATACAGGAGGGCAGGCGCTCCTATTAAGAGTGAATGTAACTTGAAAGCATTTTTCGGGGTTCACTTCAATTTTCCACAAGTTGCACCATTTCTCGACAGACTCAAGGTGCTCCT
Organism: Gonocerus acuteangulatus; assembly: GCA_946811695.1. Taxonomy (NCBI): domain Eukaryota; kingdom Metazoa; phylum Arthropoda; class Insecta; order Hemiptera; family Coreidae; genus Gonocerus; species Gonocerus acuteangulatus. Next base: position 164,828,371 of record OX328123.1, read on the forward strand.
GTAGTTGCTGGGAAGCTGTAGAGGGATCAGGGGAAGAGGAAAATATGGCTGTATCATCGGCGTAGGTCGTAATGTGGGTAGTCGGATGAGTGGGGATATCTGCCGTGTACAGGAGGTAAAGGACAGGACCTAGGATGCTGCCTTGTGGGACGCCTGAGGATATGGGTCGAGAGGAGGACAAGGTAGTACCAGACCTTGCTTGAAAGGAACGATTCGAGAGGTAGGATTGAAGGATGAGGTAGTATGTGTGAGGTAAAATACGCTTTACTTTGTATAACAACCCCGGGTGCCAAACCCGATCGAACGCTTTGGCGACGTCGAGGAAGGCACTCGTGCAGTAGTTTTTACATTCAAGCGCGTAGGATATTGTGTCAACAACGCTAAAGCATTGTTGGATGGTGGAGTGCCGGGATCGGAAACCGAACTGGTGGTCAGGAATGGAATTGGAGGATGTAACGATGGGAAGGATTCTCTTCAGGAAAGGTTTTTCAAAAATTTTGGACATGATTGGGAGTAAGCTTATAGGGCGATAGGAGGATGGTGTTTTTGGGGTTTTGGGATAAGAATTATTATTGAGTGTTTCCATGGTTTGGGGAAATGAGTAGTTCTTAGGATTGAATTGAAGATGTAGGTAAGGAAGATTATGGCATTCTGGGGTAGGTTTTTTAGGATGAGGGATGTAATAAGGTCGTACCCAGGGGATTTTCTGGGGAGATTCTTAATGATGAATTTTACATCTGCAGGATGAAAAGCTTTGGGAGGAGGGGAGAGGGGAAGAGGGTGGTCAAGGTAGTCGTGAACCAGCTGGTCGTGGATAGAATAGTCACAGTTGGTAGCGAAGGAAGAATATCAGATAGTGGAGTTTTGAGAGCCAGTGGAGTAGCAGATTACATTGAAACTGCAGCAACAGGCCTCGAAAAGACCCCTCTCCCAGGAAGAAGCTTATGGGTGCCACACGTTTTTGTGGCGGACGATGCCTTTCCTCATATTATGAAACCATATCCATTTAATAGTCAAGGTTCTATGAGAATTTATAATTACAGACTCTTTAGAGCAAGGAGAATAGTAGAAAACGCCTTTGGTCTAATGTCTAGCGTATTTAGAGTATTAAGAAAACCACTTCTTCTTGCACCAGAGCGCGTGGAGATTGTAGTTATGGTAGTTTGCACTTTACACAATTGGTTATTGTCTTTAAAATATTCTGAAAATGTGTATGCCCCGGAAGGCAGATTGGACAGAGAAAATTCAGAAAAAAATGAAGATATTCTAGTTGACAATCTGCTAACACTGACACAAGATAATAACTACTCACGAAACGCTAAAGAAGTACGCCAAGAGTATAGGGAATATTTTGTTAGCAGCCAAGGAGAGGTAACTTGGCAATACAGATTAACGTAAACAATTGAATTTAATAAATAGATAAAATAAATAAATAAACAATGTATTTACTTACCACAAGTAAATTTCCTATGGCCGGTTTGCACCTCCTTGCAGAAATATTAATAAATTTCCTATGGCCGGTTTGCACCTCCTTGCAGAAATATTAATAAATTTCCTATGGCCGGTTTGCACCTCCTTGCAGAAATATTAATAAATTTCCTATGGCCGGTTTGCACCTCCTTGCAGAAATATTAATAAATTTCCTATGGCCGGTTTGCACCTCCTTGCAGAAATACTAATAAATTTCCTATGGCCGGTTTGCACCTCCTTGCAGAAATATTAATAAATTTCCTATGGCCGGTTTGCACCTCCTTGCAGAAATATTAATAAATTTCCTATGGCCGGTTTGCACCTCCTTGCAGAAATATTAATAAATTTCCTATGGCCGGTTTGCACCTCCTTGCAGAAATATTAATAAATTTCCTATGGCCGGTTTGCACCTCCTTGCAGAAATATTAATAAATTTCCTATGGCCGGTTTGCACCTCCTTGCAGAAATATTAATAAATTTCCTATGGCCGGTTTGTAACTCCTTGCAGAAATATTAATAAATTTCCTATGGCCGGATTGCACCTCCTTGCAGAAATATTAATAAATTTCCTATGGCCGGTTTGCATGTTGCACCTCCTTGCAGAAATATTAATAAATTTCCTATGGCCGGTTTGCACCTCCTTGCAGAAATATTAATAAATTTCCTATGGCCGGTTTGCACCTCCTTGCAGAAATATTAATAAATTTCCTATGGCCGGTTTGCACCTCCTTGCAGAAATATTAATAAATTTCCTATGGCCGGTTTGCATCTCCTTGCAGAAATATTAATAAATTTTCTATGGCCGGTTTGCACCTCCTTGCAGAAATATTAATAAATTTCCTATGCCCGGTTTGCATCTCCTTGCAGAAATATTAATAAATTTCCTATGGCCGGTTTGCACCTCCTTGCAGAAATATTAATAAATTTCCTTTGTCCGGTTTGCACCTCCTTGCAGAAATATTAATAAATTTCCTATGGCCGGTTTGCACCTCCTTGCAGAAATATTAATAAATTTCCTATGGCCGGTTTGCATCTCCTTGCAGAAATATTAATAAATTTCCTATGGCCGGTTTGCACCTCCTTGCAGAAATATTAATAAATTTCCTATGGCCGGTTTGCACCTCCTTGCAGAAATATTAATAAATTTTCTATGGCCGGTTTGCACCTCCTTGCAGAAATATTAATAAATTTCCTATGCCCGGTTTGCATCTCCTTGCAGAAATATTAATAAATTTCCTATGGCCGGTTTGCACCTCCTTGCAGAAATATTAATAAATTTCCTATGGCCGGTTTGCACCTCCTTGCAGAAATATTAATAAATTTCCTATGGCCGGTTTGCATGTTGCACCTCCTTGCAGAAATATTAATAAATTTCCTATGGCCGGTTTGCATCTCCTTGCAGAAATATTAATAAATTTCCTATGGCCGGTTTGCACCTCCTTGCAGAAATATTAATAAATTTCCTATGGCCGGTTTGCACCTCCTTGCAGAAATATTAATAAATTTCCTATGACCGGTTTGCATCTCCTTGCAGAAATATTAATAAATTTCCTATGGCCGGTTTGCACCTCCTTGCAGAAATATTAATAAATTTCCTTTGTCCGGTTTGCACCTCCTTGCGTAAATATTATTAAATTTCCTATGGCCGGTTTGCACCTCCTTGCAGAAATATTAATAAATTTCCTATGGCCGGTTTGCATCTCCTTGCAGAAATATTAATAAATTTCCTATGGCCGGTTTGCACCTCCTTGCAGAAATATTAATAAATTTCCTATAGCCGGTTTGCACCTCCTTGCAGAAATATTAATAAATTTCCTATAGCCGGTTTGCACCTCCTTGCAGAAATATTAATAAATTTCCTTTGTCCGGTTTGCACCTCCTTGCGTAAATATTAATAAATTTCCTATGGCCGGTTTGCACCTCCTTGCAGAAATATTAATAAATTTCCTATGGCCGGTTTGCATCTCCTTGCAGAAATATTAATAAATTTCCTATGGCCGGTTTGCACCTCCTTGCAGAAATATTAATAAATTTCCTATAGCCGGTTTGCATGTTGCACCTCCTGGCAGAAATAATAATAAATTATAAAACGGCCATCTTGATGCATTTAGTTCTTCTGTGCCCTGACCGGATTTGGCGTTTCGTTTTTTTTTTTTTTTTTTTTTTTTTTTTTTTTTTTTTTTTTAATTCACTATTGAATTGGTTTCTTAAATTTTGAATTATTTTTCATTTTTTATCTCTTCGGTAGTTGTGTTGAATGATTCGGCCATTTCCGCTAAAGCGTCATGGTTTTTTTATTCTATTTATCATTATATGTAAAGCATTTCACGGCCACAGCTCCGGTTTACTCTGGAATATAATGATAAGTTCGATTAAATCAACTTTTAACCAGTCTTTTTTATCCCCCATAATGAAAGAGAAAACTATACGAACTGTTAAAACTCCAGCGATAAATGTCGAACCTGTTGCTACTAGCAAATAATCAGTGTTTAGGGTTGGTTTACACTAGGATAGTTATTGCAGGATATTTATAACAGAGAGAAATTCTGACTAATGTAAACCATGTAGAATTTATTGCAGACATAAATTCTACATGGTTTACATTAGTCGCAATTTCTCTCTGATATAAATATCCTGCAATAACTATCCTAGTGTAAACCAACCCATACATCTGTTGGTATAGAAGTGTTTACAATACAGCTAGTAGCCAAGACATTTATCTCTGACATTTTTTCTTCTCTTTATAATCAGTGTTTACACCTGACGGTAAAGAAGTGTCGACGCTTATAGCTCGTGATAGAAATATATATATCAGACATAAATTGTTCATGGTTTACATTAGGCAGAATTTCTCTCTGATATAAATATCCTGCAATAACTATCGGGTGTAAACGCACCTTTAGATAGCCGACTAGAAACTTTCTCGTTTCAGACCCCATAGATCACGAAAATATAGGTGATTCAAATTTGTATATATATATATATATATATATATATATACATATATATATATATATATATATATATATATATATATATATATATATATATTAGAGAACTGCACGGATACGTAAAAAGTAATCGGATAAATAATCAACGAGTATAAAATGGACGATGCGAGTACATACTCGGCATCGTTTGGACTTGGCATCGCCGAGTATAAACTGGACGATGCGAGTACATACTCGGCATCGTTTGGACAACTCGTGTGGACTCGGTACACAGATAGATTCTCATCTGGAGAGTGTCGTAGGCTAGGTCATAAATCTCTACCGATTTTGACTTAAGTTGGAACACAGGTAGATCTTAATACGGAAATTGCCGTACGCTAGGTCAAAACGGCTACCATCTGTCGGTCTGTATGTTTGTTCTTTATACAAATCCACACCGATAGACCTATTTTTACCAAACTATGTATGTCTTGATACGGGGGGTGTTATAGGTTAGGTCAAAGTCGTCTAGGACTCACAGTTGGGAGGTCACGGGTTCGAAACAGTTATAGATTCGTGTTATTAGATTTTAATAATACTTATTTGGTTTATAATTTATTTAGGATTTTCTATATGCAGAAAGTAGGTGTAGCATGGCACGCCGTGTAACAGCTAGTATAAAATAAAATCTCGAAGAGAAAAGAGATTTAAGGCGCCACAACAGGAAACAGACGGTATCATGGCGACTTCCCCCACCTTCTCAACGTTCGCTCTTGGAAACATTACAACAACGTTTCACATTATCTTACCTTGTTTTATTCAAATGCAATAGTTTTAATGTTAAAATAAGCAACAATCAGTTAAAAGGTTAGGTAAACAGATAAAAAAAAAAAAAAAAAAAAAAAAAAAAAAAAAAAAAAAAAAAAAAAAAACCGCTCAGAAGACCAAGCTAACAATTGCGAATTTTCAAATCCGTTCATTTCCGATTTAAATTACCTCATCAAAAATTACGTCAGAACCTTTTTGTAGAGAATTTAGTAAGCTTTTGAATGATTAAGTTCCACTTACCACGATTTCGTACCGTTTTAGAAAATAGACGAAGATCCAAAAGCTTTTCATGACTATTAATGAAATATTTTGTTTCTAGTACTTCCTTAATACCGGACGGAACCAAAATTAACCTATCATAAATTATAGGAATATCAAACGCCTGGAACAAGTTTCAATTAAATTAATCCTTTTTGAATACCCAAACTGAAAATTAGTTTGGAAAAGTAAGTGTTTCATTCTTCTCGAAAACGGTTACAGATATCGCTTTAAAAATGGTTTTATTCGTATTTCTACGTTAATAAACCATATGCTTGCATGAGTATCCAAAATGTTAGCGTTACAATTTTTTTACACGCAAATTTCACTCCAAAAAGCATCTTGCGGTGGACGGATTCTGCTGCCTTACGAACTTGACCTTTCAAATTAGTCGACAATCTGAAAAAAAATATATATATATATATATATATATATATATATATATATATATATATACACACACAAATTTGAACCACCGTTATATTCTTGCTCTACGGGATCTGAAACATGAAATTTTCGTGTGGGTACTTCCGGATTTTGTCATGAGATCAACCTTATAAGCGGGTTTCCTATGGAGGGAGGGAGGAACCGCGCTAAAGTTAATTAGGCGGTTAAATCAAGGAATGCGGATTAAAGAGCGTCGAGTTATTGTAATCAGCAGTGTTCAGCAGTAGCACGAACTTAACCGCTTATTTTTGTCCTTAAGTTCCATATTTGTTTTTTCGTTACAAATATGGAACTTAAGGACAGAAATAAGAGTGGTATGTACACCTCCAAAGGAGTATTTGATTAATTTATGTATGGTCCTGTTTAAAAAAAAAAATCGTAATTGACTGTGATTGGGCGTAAGACCTGCTACCATTTGTAATGTGTGGTAAATGTGAACATATTTTATATACGGTGCTAGTCCATCTATTTTAAGGAAACATAATATGTTTTTAAAACAACAGCGTTTTCACATATTATGTGGATTAGAGTAAAGCTGGAAAACTCTACATCTGGAAACGCTGATATTAGAAACAGAAAAAACCGCGCGTGAATGTGAGTGACAAAATAAAAAAAAAAAAAAAAGTTACCAAGAACGTGTTTTTAGATTCGGCAGGACAGGATTAACGGTAATATCTGCCTTTATTTATGTGTTTTTTTTTTTTTTTCTTTTATCACCTTAGAGAAATGTTTATTTCTTATATTACCTTTATTACTTATTCTTCTTTATTTTACTATAGACTGTCTTACATTGTTTTTGTTTACGTTACAATTGTTAAGTCACTCTAGTGTCGTTCATTGTAAGGAATAAAGTGGACTTTGTTTTGAATTTCTCTAATCTCCTCAGAATAAGCAAATTTGTCGTTTCGCAATTCCATCGCCAATTATCAATATTGAACATGAGAATGATTTGCTCTTCATTACACATGGCGATGCGAACCAGTATCAAAAATAGTTATTCGCGGCGATACAGATGATAAACCTTCAATACTCGACGATGCCGATGCCAAACCTTGCCATACTCGGCGTTGCCGATGCCAAATATTATTTTACTCGGCGATGCCGATGCCAAATATTATTTTACTCGGCGATGCCGATGCCAAATATTATTTTACTTGGCGATACCGATGCGACACGATGCGATGCTGGTGTTCAAAATGAGTACGAGTACATATAAAGTAATCGAGTTACTCGTCCCATGAGTATACGTACTCGTAATTCCGCGATGCCATACTTACTCGTGCAGTTCTCTAATATAGATATGCTTGTCTGTTCGCTCTCTAGCAAGCTCAAAAATGGTCCGATTTTGATGAAATTTGGTATAAAAATCTGTCGTCTAATTTGAAAGGTTAAGTTCGTTAACCAGCAGAATCCGCCCACTGGAAGATGGCGTTTGGGGCGAAATTCGCGCAAAAAAAATCGTAACGCTTACGTTTTTGAGTTTATAAGCTTGTAAGTACTCGTTTTATAGGCGTCTTGAGCTAGGAAAACGAAAGGAAAACATTTTCAAGGCGATATCTTTAACCGTTGTCGAGAAAATCGGAAATATAGTTTTTAAATACCGTTTTTGGTTTGGGTACTTACTCATGAGATTCAGTTGAAACGTTTTCTGCATGTTCTACTTTCATTAAAACTAGTATGTTGAAATTTTAATTACGTTTGGAGTTAAGGAAGGGTTAGAATAAAATACTTTTTTAACAGACATACAAAGTTTTGGTAACTTTGTATACTTTCCTTAATATCTCGAAAAAGGTTGAGAATCTTGGGAAACGGAAGAATACCATTAGAAAGCTTACCAAATGTTCTACAAAAAAGGTTCTGATGAGAGTTTTGATTAGGCGATGTCAATCGAAGAAATGAGTGCTTAAAACTTTAAAGTAATTGATTTCGCTTATTCGAAATGTTCTTTTTGTCTGTTTTTATTCCTTGTTATTTTTTAATTGTTTATAGCTGGATAATGTATTTGATAATAAATCAGGTTAAGAAAAATAAGAAAAACAAATTAATGTTAGAGATATGGATCGCGGAACTCAATTGGAATATTTTCTACATCTTGGAAATCAATCCCAACTAAGGTGTTTAAATTTTGATTATATTTGGAGTTAGGGAAGTATGCGAAAAAAATATTTTATTAATAGACATGAAAAGTTTTCGGATCTTCATACATGTTTTGTAAATATCTCAATAACGGTTGGGAAATCGTGGTAAGTGGAAGGTGACCATTGGAATACTTATTATATTCTCTACAAAAAAGTTTCTGAAGCAATATTCCATGGGGCAACGTCAATCAGAGATATAAGCGCTTACAACTTAAAAAGTGTTTGTTTTGTTGTTTTGAGAGGGGTTTTCTCTTTGTTTATCTCACTTTCTAATTGTTTGTTTTTGTTTTAAATTGCATTTATCAGTAAAATTAGTTTTTTTAGTAAAATAAGCTAAGAAACGGTGAAAGGTATTGGTAATAAGTTTGGAGTGGCTGTGGTAATCATGATGGCTGTGGCTAATATCATGATGGCGTATACATATGTTTGTTTTGAATTCTCCTATCTATATAACCTTCCTCACAGCCTCCAACTGAATTTATCGTTATTTCTTATTTTATAGTAAGATTTAACCCATGACAGAATGGATTTTTTTTGGCCATGAAGCACATATTTACAGTTGATTATAACAGGAAATTAAATTTGCTAGTAAAACAAGAAACATAAAATGACAAAGAATTTTTGTTTGTTTGGAATAGAGCCTTCTCAGCAGTAGTCGAGGAGTAAGTACGTTTACAGTACATAATTGTATTGACTTATACTGATTAAGAATTATCCGCTTCTGTGTAAGTTGGCTACTGTCAGTTTCCTGTGATTTGTGATGCTAATCTATTCCATTGCTTCAAGATGTACGGAACGGCGCTAAGATGACGCAGTTCCTGCGAGTCGGACTTTTTCTCTTCAGTTGAGCACAACGAATACCGAATTTCGTTGAAACGTAATAAAAATTACGACTGGTATTGGCAAATAATTACTTTGGCACCAGAGGACCCCCCCCCCCTCCAGATGGACCGATTTTGTTGGTTAACGAACTCGTTCAATCGTTTGATGAGGGAAAACTATATACCAAGTTTCATGGCGAAAAAAAAAACAAAAACTCTGGCGTATATCGTGTTAACGGACACATATATAACTATATATATATATATATATATATATATATATATATATATATATTTATATGTGTGTGTGTGTGTGTGTTTGAACCAAACATAGAAGGCGCTACTTTATCTGCTCCTCATAAAAGTGTTAATTTGAGCAGCGCAGAGCAAGGTATTTGCGATGAAATTAGTAAAACGTTAGTGAATAGTGATAGCGAACAAATTATGAAGAAGAAATCCAGATTTAAACTTTGTGGAAATTCTGAAAACGTGGTAAGTTCAGTACCAAGATATCTTGTAGTGAAAATGGAAAGCACAGGTAAAAACTTTAACCTTATTTGTCCATTTACAATTAACCCTGGAATCACAACGTGGGGTCACCTGTGACCCCTGAGTTCTGAAAATATTTGTTATTTCCAACACATTTCAGCTGTTAAACATGTCCGATACTGTACCTTCCTGTCCTGACAAGGTGATCATAATAGAGAACCAGGATTTTCTCATTCCTATCCCTGTGAACGTATATAAAGTTTTTGGGTCACGGGCGACTCCACGTTGTGGTTTATGTAATATTTTTATTTATCGAGTGTAGTATGTCTAATGATATATTATTTTTCACTGAAGATGAAATTCAGATGAGTTGCTTTGGCAAATTGTAGAAGAGAACAGAGCGTTTGAAGACGTTTTGGATAGTGAAAACAGTGAAATTGGTGAAATATGTGATACGAGTGAAAAAGAGGATCCCGATATACATGTGGTGTTGTTTTTTGTCGTAAAAAAAAGACAGAGTTACGTTCACAAACTTCGGTAGTCACTTTTTAAAAACTAACTTTATTTAAAGATCACAAAATAAACTTATGCAATTTCGAATTTTGACGTGTGTACACAATAGTTGGAAGAGGACTGACTGTCTGAGCCGAAGGAGCAGTGGTAGTTATAAGGAAGACGGCTGGAAGACTACATGACTCTAACTGCTGGAATTGATAAGGATAGGACCTTATATAGGTTAGAAAAGGAGTGGGGATAATGGAGGGGATATGTGTGGAATTCGCTACCATAACTCCTCCCTTCTTCAAGTTCAGAGCTCCGGCGAAGATCAAGTCCTAAAGGTGAACTTGAAGGTCTATGAAGATCTGAAGGTCATTGGTGCTGTGGATTGATGCTTGAAACATAGGTGCAGACACTTGTTTACAAAAGGTCCTTAAAATTAAAATACAAGTGCCAAAATACAAAGTTTATAAGATATATATGAATTACACCAATGAACATTTTTAATTGCAAAAAAAATATAAGGTCTTAAAATAGTGAATAGAACTTTCAAATGGAATTGTATGATTATCATTTTGTTCTGGAATTAACTAGGTATTGCAAGAATTTAATTAAAATTACAAATGAATTTATTTTATAATTGTAATGAAATAATTAAGTACAAATTTTTAATTAACCTTATATTTTGACCTTATAATTGACAATATAAAATAAAGTATATATATAATAAAAAAAAGGTATATATAATATAATATATATAAATGATATATAGCTCTATTAATTTTTATATGAAGTTTATATTAATATCATGTTTGTTTATCCTACATAAATCTTGATACATAATTTATTATGTATTATATAATTGAATAAAACTTTTTATTAAAATTTTGATATTTTTATTAAAATTTATATAAATCTGGAAATTTATCAACAGTAGCATTTTATCAACAGTAGCAAATTCTTATATATACATCTTTTATTATATAATTTTTATTATAAGTTTCATTTAAATTCATAAATTATAGATTTGTATAATAATTGTGCTGGAAATGATTATTTAATAAGTATAATATGCATTAAATGAAAAGTTATATGGAAAGGTAAAATGAATAAATCTGTAATAAAAATCTTATTATAACTTATTTGAATATTTTCAATAAAATATCTATGCATACACTTTTTGTGCGTATATTTAAATATACTTATACATCTTATGGAATAATTAAAACTATAAAAATCTTGATTAATAGAAAAAAATATTTAATTATTATTATCTCGTTCAACATAATTATATTTTTATATATTTACTTAATCTATTTTAAAAAAAATCATAATTCATATTACAATGTATCCTTTAAATTATACAAAGAATTTTATACTTATACAAAGAGAAGAAAGATTGTGATTAATATTAATTATCAATTTAATTCATAAGAATTTTCATTATTGCCTAACTTTATATAATTAATATTTCTAATATAATAAACTTAACTCTACAAGTAGAATAATAATATTTGCAATAACAAATTTTTACAAGAGACAAGACAATATATACATTTGAGAGAATCAAAATTAATTATTTAATTTTCTAATATAAATTTGTTTTAATGGGTTGTCTTTAAAGATAATTGAAAGAAATTTAGTACATATCATAATATCCTTTAATTAATTTCACATAATAATTCGTATTTATTTATTTTTATTTCTCTATTTTTATTTGTTTAGTTTATAAAATCAATATGTGTCAAAATGAAAACATATAAACAATTTCTTTTAATGTTTCTGGACTTTTAATTATTATTATTATTAATTATTTTTATTATTGTGGGTATCATTCAAGTTAATTATTGAATTTATTAAAACGGTAAATAATTTTATTTTTATTTTAATATTTCATCAGAGCAATAATAGATGTGTCCTTGAGCATCTAATGAAGGACATGAGTAATAGAATTGTAAACAGTCTTAGCAAATGGAGGGGTTGGGTGTGTTGAAGAATTATCTATAGGATGAGCATTGCAGATTCTTTATTCTTATCTATCTATACTTGGAAATGTTTGTTACTCTCTGCTAGGATGTATAGAGAGGATTATTCTTGAGTTACGCTTAAAATATAGAGCCTAGAAATGAATTAAATTATTCGTTTTATTTTTATTTTTACTACTATTTTTACTTTTGCTACTATTTTTATTTTTATTTATCCAAAATGCATCTATTATGATGAAGCAAAATTAATGAAATTTCTTAAGGTTCTTTTACGCTTTGATTATTTATTCAATCAGAATTGTGTCATTTAACATAATATTTCGTTAATTAATTTTGTAGTTTCCTTTAAGCGGTCAAATGATTTGAGTTATTAATTTATTTACATTCTTTAAATTGTCATTTAATTTGACATAACCAAAATAATTTAGATTATGATAAAAGGGGTCTCCCGTGATCTAATGGCTTGCGCATTGGATTCATGAGCGGGAGATGGTGGGTTCGATTCCCAACCTCCGGCAGGAATTTTATCATCCCACGGCTCGCTGGTAAAAAAAAAAAAAAAAAAAAAAAAAATTATGATAAAAATTATTTATATAATATTTATACTTAATTATTATTATAATTCAGTTACTTTCTGTTTTCGTCTTTAATGATGTTTTAGTGGACTATATTCATTAATCTTTTATGAAAAATATGATTCTCTTATTATAATCGTATTTCTAAATGTTTAACATATCTATTATTCCTAATTAATTATCCATGGGTATTTCGTTGGTCTTTTTTTTTTATTGAACTATCCAAATTAATTTTTATTTATAATTTTATCCGTTTTCGAGGCGGTCTTTGTTTTTTTGAAATTTTTATTTTATCTTGGTTTTCCAGCTTAGAATATTTTTTTACGTTATTTTTACAGTTTATAAGTTGTAGGGGTCCTAAATAAAATTTGTTATTTTTACATCTGAATTTTTATTTTTAATACTATTGTTATTCTTTTTATTTCTTTGATCTATAACGTATCTAATTAATTTTTTTAATATTTCTTTCTTCATAGTTCGTTTATTATTATTTTCAATTATTTTACTATTTTCTTTAAACGTTTTCTCTTCTGTTTCCTACTTTTTATTAAATGTTTCAACATTTTTATTTTCATCATTCAATTCTTTATTGTCCTTATTTCTAACCATTTTATTCTTTTTATTTATTTCATTATTTTTATAATTAATTCTATCACAGTTATCTGTTCCGTTATTACCTTTTTCTTCCTTATTGTTATTATTAACGTTAATTACTTTATTATTTTCTTTAATCATTTCTTTCTCACTTTCGATTACTTCATTTATGATTCTTATATTATTCTTATTTAACTTTATCTTATGTTTAATTTTATCTTTATTTATTAATTCCATATTTAATTCTTTATTATTTTTATTACTTTTATTTTTATTATTTCTTTTATTATTCTTTATATTTTTATTGTTTTTATTCCCATTAACTACTTCGTTTATTAAATTTATTAAGTCTTCCCCGGCGCTAATGGCCAAGTTGTAGATGCGCCGTAAAAAAAAAAATAAAAAAAAATAAAAAAATAAAAAAAATAAATAAAAAAAAAAAAATAAATAAATAAAAAAAAAATTAAGTCTTCCTTATTTTCGCCGTCTACATTAATTACTTCCTTATTATCATTTCCGTTATTTATTATTTTATTATTAACAATTAATTCATTTAAGGCTTCCTTTTCTGTTTTATTACTTACTACTTCTTCAGAACATATGTTTAGTTTTTTATTTTCAGAGTCTTTATGAATATTTGTTTGTTCAATACATTTTCTGTTTGTTTTAATTAGACTCTTTACTTTCACAGGTAGAGAAACTTACCACAACAATTGAATTTTTATTAAATAAAATAGAAAAGATGGAGCAAGTAATGAAAGTACAGACGGTATCACAAGTATCTGACTGTGAAAGTGAAACGAGTCCTATTCTGGATGGTAGGAGTGATGCCCCTAAGACAAATAATAATCTTAAAGGAAACAAAGCCCATAACCCCTCAGTTGTTAACACGGAAATTAAAAAATCAAACGAGAAATCACCCGAAGTAATTGTAAAAAATAATAAACAAATAACTGTTGGCAACCAACAAACTTCACAAAATGGAACTCACACATTTAACGACCCTAAAGACCTTACCAAAACTAGAGGACGACCAAAGAAAACTAAAGATATAAGCAGTTATTCTCAGTAGACATAAAAACCATTATTATTTTGCATGTATATTTCTATACACTTTTTTGTGTGGAGTAATATACATGCGCATGTATATGTGTTTATTGGAAACTCAGTAGTAGATATCAATCTTTTTAAAAACTTTTTAATGGTAGTCATATCTCAGTGGAATATAAACGGGATAAAACTTCATAGGAATGACCTGTTATTGTTGCAACGTGATGTTGCCTTTGATATAGCGTGCATACAAGAGACACATCTCAAACCTAATGAGAAATTCACTTTTAAAAATTTTAATATAATTCGCAAAGATTACTCCGAAGGACTGATTGCTTGCGGAGGTGTGTGCATTGTAATATCTAATAATATTCCATATTCTGATGTTGCTTTGGGCACGCATCTACAAGCAGTTGCTGTCCGTATTCATCAGCCTTTTGAATTTACTCTATGCTCCTTATATCTTCCACCTAGCTTACAATTCACTACAGATGATCTAAATAACCTATATAATCAATTACCTCAGCCTTGTTTAATTCTTACTGATGCTAACTCGCACAGCCCCAGCTGGGGTAGTACTAATCTAGACAATAAAGGCAAAATTATTGACGAGTTTTTGGAGGAAAATACTCTATGTTTCCTTAACTCTTTAGCTCCCACACATATTTGATTTTCCTCAGGCACACTTTCTAGCATTGATTTATCCATAACTGTTCCCCGGCTCTCTCCCCGTTTCACGTGGACAGTATCGGAGGATAGTTATGGCAGTGATCACTTCCCGATTACAATAGAGACAGTTGACAGAATTCCACAATCCCATCCCTTCCCTAGATGGAAACTGAAAGAAGCTAATTGGCAGCTGTTTCAGGATCTAGCTGATCTTACGAAAATAAATATTTATCATCATGACATCAACATAGTAATAAAATCTATAAATGAATTGATAATAGATTCCGCAAATCAAGCTATACCCAAGACCAAACCTCGTGCTAAAAAGGTTCTTGTTCCTTGGTGGTCCGCGGACTGTGATAGAGCCGTCAAGAATAGGAAAAAGGCCCTCTGTAAATTTAAATCAAGACCATGCTCGGATTCTCTTGAGGCTTACAAGCGTGCCAGGACCCACGCTAGGTTTATTATTAAACAACGTAAAAGAAAATCATGGCAAGCCTTCGTATCCACAATTAAAATTAGTACCCCCTCATCCCAAGTATGGGAAACGATTAGGAAGATTGAAGGACGCAGTTTCCCAAAATCAATAAATAAAATCAATCATAATAATGACCAATTTACTGAACCATACTCCATAGCAAATATTTTAGGAAATTACTTTCAAAATAATTCATCCTTCATTCACTATTCTGAAGAATTTTTACGTATTAAAAATGTTGAAGAAGCTAAACCATTAATAATTAATTACGAACCAAATAATCCGCTCAATTTATCTTTTACAATCAATGAATTCAACTTAGCTCTAAATTCCCGCAATGAAACTACCCCCGGCATAGATCAAATTAGCATAACTATGATTAAAAATTTATCCATGCAAAGTAAAATGACTATGTTAAGTGTTTTCAACCGTATCTATTCCCAATGTGAATTTCCGAACGAATGGAGGCTTGCCATTATTGTTCCAAGTTTGAAAAATAATAAACCGGCAGACAAAGTTACTAGTTACCGTCCTATATCTCTCACATCTTCGCTCTGCAAACTTTTGGAGAAACTGGTGGTTAAAAGACTTCAATGGTACTTGGAATCACATAGTTTACTCCATCCTTGGCAGAGTGGATTTAGAGAGAACAAGAGTACTACAGATAACTTATTGATATTGATATTTATTTATTAAGAGTTTCGCAACTTTTGGCGACTTGCTCTTTAACATACATCAAGATATTACAAAATACTTTTTGCACATTGTATATATAACAAGTCAGTACATTTTATGAGGATAGCTAGTACATTAGAGAGCTAATTAATAATAACAATAACATGTTTTATATAATATATTTCACAATAACAATACGGTAATATGATAGATATTAAATAGAGTGTGAAGAGGGAAAAAAAAAAAAAAAAAAAAAAAAAAAAAAAAAAAAAAAAAAAAGTGGGGGGGAGGGTAGAAGAGGTAAGATTATATTGGAGATAGGGCTTTATATTTAAATTTAGGTTAATTAACTTAATTTCTTAAAAATGTAAATGATTTTATAAAGGCTATTTCGTTCATTATTTTAAATTAACTTTAGGAGGTAAATTGGAGATAAGGCTAGATTTTTGAATATAGGTTAATTGTCTTTAAGTGAGTTAGTATGGTGTTAATATGTGGACTATTTTCGGCAAGTAAGTCGTGTAAGTCATGAGGAATTGTTAGGTAGTCTCGTAATCTGCAGTCAGTAAGTATGTGTTTAACTGTTAATGTCTCGTTACAACATGCGCATACAGGTCTGTCTTGTCGTTCCATTAGATAGGAGTGCGTTAGTAAACTGTGTCCTAAGCGAAGTCTTGTAATAATAACTTGGTCTCGTCTTGTTAGGTTTTCTCTTGACCAGGTTCTTATTGTATTTTTTATTTCCCGCAGTTTGCTTTGAGAGTTAGTCCATTCTGTCTGCCAGTCGTTTAATGTCTTATTTTCAGCTAGCTGTACCGGTCTTTTACCAGATCGCTTCTCGATTACGGATGTATAGCTTATTCTTCTGCCAGCCCAACCACCTTGAAACTACTTGACACAATACAGAACACAGCACTAAGAATTGTCAGCGGTGCATTTAGATCTAGCCCAGCAGAAAGCTTATGTGCCGAAACTGGTGAACCTCCACTGCAGTACAGACGTCGAATGATATGTAATAAATTCGTATTGAAATGTAAAGCTATTGGAACGCCATGCGTCACTGAGTTTTTATATAACCAATACTCCGAAAAATACACCGAAAGAAACGTTAAGCAAAAGCCACTCTCATTACGAACTGAAGACAATCACAGCGACCTAACTCTCTTCCAAACACCTGTTCACACAAATAACATTACTGAGATACCTCCATGGCGACTGAAAAACCTTAAACTAGACTTAACACTGACAAAATACAAAAAATCAGACCCAACTTCTTCGACACACTACAAAAACGTATTCAACTCCCTGTTCAGGCAAAATAACAACACTCAGTACATATTTACGGACGGATCAAAAACTAACTACGGGACTGGCGCTGCCGCCATCACAAGAAACGAATCCTATCACATAAGATTACCCGATCACACTACTGTTTACACAGCAGAACTACACGCACAGATAACTTAGTGGGCCTGGAAAATGCCGTTCATAACGCTTTCAAGGCTAAGATGAAACTACTAGCTGTTTTTGAAGAAAAAATGCTTGAACTCGTTGAATCTCTTGAAAGTACTGAGCAATACGAAATGGGGAGCTGATCGGAAGAGTATGATAATGCTTTATAGAAGTTTGATTAGATCGAAATTGGACTATGGATGTGTGGCTTATGGATCTGCCAGTCCCAGAACCTTAGAAATAGTAGATAGTATCAATAATTCTGGTTTGAGAATAGCAACGGGTGCTTTTCGGACGAGTCCCATAAATAGTATTATGGTAGATGCTGGTGAGCCCCCTTTGCAGTATCGAAGAGATTATCTGTCCTTATCTTACTTTGTGAAAGTTATCACATCTCCTTATCATCCTTTAAGTCAGAACTTCAGGTACATGTACTCTAATCAAAACAACAATTTCATTAACAGCAACCAATTTATCCACAGATCCATAAGATTACTATCAGATCTGGATTTCGATCTAGGCAAAATTCATCAGTTGGCATTTCCAAATCTCGAGCCTTGGACTCTTCACGCTCCTAAAATTGATCTTTCGCTGACCAGATATATCAAGAGAGACACCGTTCCTACAATATTTCAAGCTGAATTCAATAGAATCAGGTTGAAGTATGCAGGAGCAACAGAGGTATTCACAGATGGCTCTAAAGCTACTGACGGCGTAGGATGTGCGATAGTTTGTAATACCAGAACACAAATGTTGTCTCTCCAGAATTTAAGTTCAATATACACAGCGGAATTACTTGCAATAAGCAAAGCGGTTAATATTTCATCTGAAAATAATAGTAACTTGGTGATATACACTGATTCATTATCTTCTCTCCTCTCATTACAATACTTCTATTCCCGAAATAAGATCATTTCAGACATCATTAAGGGAATAGATTTGCATTACCAAAGAAACCATCATGTTACACTCTGCTGGATCCCTAGCCACAATGGTATAAGTGGTAGTGATAAAGCGGATGTAGCAGCCAAGCAAGCTATTAAAGAAGGCATTCCTTACTCGTACATCCTGCCGTCAGATGCTGTGGCACGTCTAAAATACCATATTTTCTCAAAGTGGCAATATAAATGGTTCCAAAATAGAGAAAACAGGTTGAGGGAGATTAAATCGACAACCTCGGCATGGAAAACCTCATCTCAAGACACTAGGCGAGATGAGGTGGTTCTGTCGAGGATTAGAATTAGACACACTAATCTCACTCATGAATATTTATTTAAAAGAGAATTACGGCCTGAATGCAGAGCTTGTGGCGAATATCCTACTATCAAACACATGTTTACTGAATGTAGAGCCTACGAATCCGCTTGGAACCAAATGGACATTCATGGTCCTCTCTGTGATATACTTGGAGACGACCATGAATCAAGCCAGAGAGCGTTGAGTTTTTTGAGAGCTACTGAGCTATTTAATAAAATATAATAACCTATTATTTACAAAAAAAAAAAAAAAAAAAAAAAAAAAAAAATCTCATTATTTTTTCCTCTAATACATTTTGTATTTTCTTAGGCAACAATTTCAGATTTGTATATGTATATATATATATATATATATATATATATATATATATATATATAATATAAGGCTTTAAATTTCAGAAGGCAACAATGACCCGTGTGGTTGAATTTGCCTTAGGAAAAAAAAAAAAAAAAAATGTTACAATCGAACAGGCGAATCGCCAATGTTGCGAAGCCTTATCAATATATATATATATATATATATATATATATATATATATATATATATATATATATATATACATTTGAACGGGGGTCATTTTCGGTGTCTTCTAGGTAGGATCGATAAAGATTCGAAGACATTTTTCAAAAATTCCGTCATGAGTGCAACCTCAATAGCTACTTTCCTTCGGAGGAAAGTGCTAAAATGATTAACTCTTTTTATTTAAAGTTTTCCATATAACATTAAAGATAAAAACGGAAATACATGAAGCAGTTCTTGTGAATTAGATTATTTTTTTAAATTTATTTGCTTATAGTCAAAATCATGTATAGTTGCCAAGAAAATTAGCAAACAACTTTCCCTATTAATTAAAGTCGTGGTCTTATGGAAGAATTTTCCTACTTTGCCTAGAAGCTGCGGGAGGACTTAAGTTTAAAGTTTTAACCCGGCTAAGGACACTGTGTGTTGGAAGTTTTATCTTGTACATGACTTGACAACTTAGTAGGGGAGATATACTCAACAAGGGGACCTTGTTTAAGACAATCTCGGAACATCTACACACATCTCGGGCTACTATAGCCCGTTCAGATAAACCACGAGTTCATTTTCGCATGCGCGAACATCTGGGCCGGAGTTTCCTCTGCGTTTTCCTTTCTGTTCCGCCATTTGCAAAGCCTTTTAATGATCAAACACCTGACGTGAATCACTATAAAAACTTATAAGGTCTCGTTTAAGACTAGGGAACACTTAAACGGTTTGATGGGGGAGTAAGTGTTTAATATTTATCAATATTTAGCCAAAGCTAAGGCTGAAGACGTTTTAAATTTCATTGGTGATAAGGTTATCACTGAGAGAATTTTTACCGCCAATTTTCTACTGGGAATATAGGCCACGCCCTTTTCCCTCTACGTTAGGCAACGTTCTAGTCTAAATTGTATCAGCCTTAGCTTTGGCTAAGTATTGACAAATGTTAAACACTTTCTTCCTTGGCTGACCTCCCAAAGCCTTCCCTGCTCTAAAACGAGACATAATCAGTTTTCATTGAGATTCGCGTTGCGCTTTGTACATCGAAATATTAATGGAAATTACGGACCCGTCGAGAATAATTCCCGCAGAATCTGGCGCATGCGGGATTTGAACTATTCCATCAAACTGAACAGTATATAGAAACGGGCTTCTCTTTCAGGTAGATCGAGAAGTTCGATTCCGCATGTGCGACCATCTGAAGAACAAAATTGTCGACAGTTTCGCCATCTTGAAATTCTCATTTTAATGAACAACATGCTACAGGAATCACTACGAAAATTAATTATGTGTGATTTGGGAACATGTAAGGCTTTTAGAGGTTAGGCATAGACGACAGTGTCTAATACCTATTTTTTTTTTTTTTTTGTGCGTTTAACGGCGTATCAACACATGGGATATTAGCGCCCGGCTATCTACAGGTTGCCGCCCATTTATAACGCCAACAGCGTGTGGTCGGTCACCCATTCAGGTACTGACCACTCCCGACGTTGCTTAACTTCGGTGATCTACGGGAACCGGTGCATTCAACGTGGCTATGGCCGTTGGTTCTAATACGTATTTATCAATACTTAAACAGTTAGAACAATAACATTGCCCCTTCGAATACATGATGCAGATGGAGGGAAAAGGGCGTGGCCTATATTGAAGGTTTAGACAAATTCGCGGGAAAGTCCATCTGTTAGTAGGTTTAAATTGTTTTCAGCCTTAGATTTGGCTATGTCATGGGTGTATATAAGTGGGGAGCTGAGGGGGCTGCGGCCCCCTCCGAAATTTTGATTTGATCGGTAAACATTTCATCAAACCCTTAAAAATAAATTAAATAAGATCATTTAGTTCATAAAACATATTCTATTTTGGGTGTAATAGCGTTTAAGTTGGCTAAAACTCTTCCAAGATCTAAATTGTTAGTATTCCATACCCCGGAAATGGTCTCAGCCCCCCCCCCCCCCCGAAATTTTCCCAGCCCCCTCCGAAAGTATTTTCTATATACGCCCGTGGGCTAAGTTTTGATAAATATTAAACACATCTCCCTTATATAACCTCTCCAAGCCTTTCCTAGTCCTAAACGAGACATAATCAGATCTTATAGTGTTTAAGGTAGCCAGTTGTTCATTGAAATGGAAATTGGCAAATAGTGAAACCGTCGGAAATTCTACAAGTTGGTATATTCGGAATTGGCTGTTTCTGAAGGGCCAATGGAGTGGACATTGAGAGACAGGAATATACCGTAGTGTAGAGATGGGCGATCTTTTTATGAGTTCATCTTCAAGGGCCGATCTTTTAAAGAATCGATCTATACCGTAGAATACCGTAAAATGTACGTTTTTTTTTATTTTCAATATATACCTAAATACTTTATCTCACCTCTTGTTGCTCAATCTCATTTCTCAAAAATTCTCATTTCTTTAACCGAAAAACAAATTTACATAACAGTTTCCTATGTCCAGTAACACTTTTAATACAACAATAACATTATACAAGGACTCAGTACTTTCCACTTCTCCAACTAAAAGATAATATAATATAAATAAGGTTTCAAACTGTTCCAACAATTTGTACATTTTTCTGTATTATTATAATTTTATTCAATTTTTTTACTCATTTGATAAACATATTCAGGGTTACTGGTAAGTCGACCCACATCCTTCGCGAGGTGATCGTTTATGTCAAAACAAACAATATTGCCTGATCCAAAAGTTATCCGTTATCAAGATATTTAATATTTTAGGCTTTTCTCAAAAACAGATACTGTTGTTAAGTTTTAGGTATTTTTTTTTTATTTCTAGCATTTGAGCCGAAAGTTTGTATTGTTTTTGTATTTAAGACATTCAGAATCAACTATTAATTACATAAAAATATCAATTTTTTACGGTATAATGGATGGTATGACCCAATAACGAAAATTTACATTATTGTTTTTCCTGAAACCTGTAACTTCAACTCTATCACTCTAAAAAAATATTCGTAGCTATTCCTGCAAGTTATACTAAAAACATCCCTGTTTATAAGGCTACACAAAAAGTTATAATAGTCAGGTAAAATGTTTATAATTCTTAGAAAAAAAAATGTGATAAGCACATAAGCGAGCGGTAATTTAAATTGCACTTAACACAATCAAATTTCCTAACAGCTGAAAAGCAATATTGTTAAAGGCGAAGTAAGGCGGCGAATGCGATGGTGTATTCGGAATAATGGTGGTCATATAGAACATGAACTTTTGGAGGAATGTGCTAAAAAACGACCCAAAAAGATTATAGAAATAAATAATAAATAAATACATTAAATCTCGCTGCTTTTAACCTTTTAGAAAGTAATGGAAATAATGAATGTTTAAAAGACATTCAGGAAATTAGCAAGTAAAATACATTTTAAAGTGAGATTCTCTAACTAGTGTTAATGGAAGACATTACATCAGATCCTTTCATCGCCTATTTAAATGTGATATGGAAGCTGGACCAAATATGTGGATCTTAAAGGGAAAAGGTTATGTTTCAAGGAATTTGTACGTATGCTTTATGGAGGCCATGAGTGTTGGCATTATCACATTCCAATCTTGAGATTGTGGGTTCGATTGCCACTAAGGGTAGAGGTTTTTCTGTCAAAAGTAAGGCATTAGCTCAGCCTTAATAGAAAAGTGCCATAAGCCAAATTTAAAATAAATAAACATGTTGTTTTTTAAGCTCCTTTGCTGAGAATTCAATGTGTTGGTCATTCGGAATCTGTCTCCAGCGGTCTTGCTCCTCCTGTCATCGCAATATTTCGCCGGATTCCTCTCCGGCTTCTTCGGGCTTTTACTCATCTTTGCTGGTTGGTAAGAGAAAATCCTTAGCAACCAGCAAGGATGAGTGAACCAACCAGCAAGGATTAGTGAACCAACCAGCAAGGATGAGTGAACCAACCAGCAAGGATGAGTGAACCAACCAGCAAGGATGAGTGAACCAACCAGCAAGGTCTTCTTCAGGCTTTCACTAATCCTTGCTGGTTAGTTCACTCATCCTTGCTGGTTGGTTCACTCATCCTTGCTGGTTGGTTCACTCATCCTTGCTGGTTGGTTCACTCATCCGTGCTGGTTGGTTCACTCATCCTTGCTGGTTGGTTCACTCATCCTTGCTGGTTGGTTCACTCGTCCGTGCTGGTTGGTTCACTCATCCTTGCTGGTTGGTTCACTCATCCTTGCTGGTTAGTTCACTAATCCTTGCTGGTTAGTTCACTCATCCTTGCTGGTTAGTTCACTCATCCTTGCTGGTTGGTTCACTCATCCTTGCTGGTTGGTTCACTCATCCTTGCTGGTTGGTTCACTCATCCTTGCTGGTTGGTTCACTCATCCTTGCTGGTTGGTTCACTCATCCTTGCTGGTTGGGTCACTCATCCTTACTGGTTGGTTCACTCATCCTTGCTGGTTGGTTCATTCATCCTTGCTGGTTGGTTCACTCATCCTTGCTGGTTGGTTCACTAATCCTTGCTGGTTGGTTCACTAATCCTTGCTGGTTGGGTCACTCATCCTTGCTAGTTGCTAAGGATTTTCTCTTACCAACCAGCAAAGATTAGTAAAAGCCTGAAGAAGCCGGAGAGGAATCCGGCGAAATATTGCGATGACAGGAGGAGCAAGACCGCTGGAGAAAGATGCCGAATGACCAACATAAATAAACATGCATGTCTTCATATTTATGAGTGTTAGTATATATTGAAATTATTTTTTGTTATTCTGTTAATCATGTTTTAGCGTGGTTCCTCCCTTCGTAGGGAGGAACCCCGCTTATAAGTTTGACCTCATGAAACAATCCGGAAGGTCCGACTAGAAAATTTTACGTTTCAGAGCCCCTAGAGAATTTGGTGGTTCAAATTTGTATTTATATATGTATGTATATATATATATATATATATATATATATATATATATATGATTGATGACAGGGGAAAAAAAGACGCAATACCATCAGCGCTACTAACGGACAGAATCCCAACTAACACCAGGGAGCTTCAACACCATTGGTCCGCCAATACTGGGGCTAGAGAGGAGAAAAGGCGCCCAGATCGAGAAAAATTGCATTCCCTTGGCAACCACCGAGGAAGAAACATTAATAACCTGGCTGAAGAAAATGGAGATGAACCCATCGCAATATTCCAGGAAGAAGTGAGGAGGAGTACCACCGCTGGAGAAAAATTCCGTTCCATCTAAAAAAAAAATATATATATATATAATGTAATACTTCTTTACTCTTGGGAATTGACGCCAATGTAAACAAATGAGTTGCTCTGTAAACAAAGTTATTTTTATTAGACTAATATTAATTAAATATGTATGAAAACTAATGGCATGAATACAATGGAATACTACCTGTAAACAAAGAAGTCCGATTCGCAGGAACTGCGTCATCCTAGCGCGGTTAATTACATTTCGAAGAGATGGAATAGATTAGCTTCACAAATCACAGGAAGCTGACCGTAGCCAACTTACACAGAAGCGGATAATTCTTAATCAGTATAAGTCAATACAATTATGTACTGTAAACGTACTTACTCCTCGACTACTGCTGAGAAGGCTCTATTCTAAACAACCAAAAAATCGTTGTCATTTTAGGTATCTTGTTTTACTAGCAAATTCGTTTTACTGTTAAATCAACTGTAAATATGTGCTTCAGTAACGATAACTTCAGTTGGAGGCTATGAGGAAGGTTATATAGATAGTAGAAATCAAAACAAACCAATACGCCATCATGATATTGGCCACAGCCATCTTGATTACCACAGCCACTTCAAACTTATTACCAATACCTTTTATAGTTTCGTAGCTTCTTTTACTACAATACTAATTTTACTGATAAATTCAATTTAATACAAAAAACAACTCATTAATAAGTGGGATAAACAAAGATAAAAACCCTTTCAAAACAACAAAACAAACACTTTTTCAGTTTTAAGCGCTTATATCTCTGATTGACGTTGCTCCATCGAATATTGCTTCAGAATCTTTTTTGTAGAAAATTTAGTAAGCATTCGAATGGTCACCTTCCACTTAGCACGATTTCCCAACCGTTATCGAGATATTTACGAAAAATGTATGAAGATCCGAAAACTTTTCATGTCTATTAATAAAATTTTTTTTTCGCACAACTCCAAATATAACCAACATTTGAACATATTAGTTGGGATTAATTTCCAAGATGTAGAAAATATTTCAATTGAATCCCGCGATTCTAAGTTCCCACAAAAAAATAATGACTTACAAAAACAATTAAAAACGAGAAACCTATAAAACAAGTACCTGCAAGCATATAAACTCAAAAACGTAAGCGTTACGATTTTTTTGCGCGAATGTTGCCCCAGAAACTATCTTCCAGTGGGCGGATTCTGCTGGTTAACGAACTTCACCTTTCAAATTAGACGAAAGATTTGTGTACCAAATTTCATCAAAATCGGACCATTTTTGTGCTTGCTAGAGAGCGAACAGACAAGCATATATATAAATATATACATATATATGTATATATATACACAAATTTGAACCACCTATATTTTCGTGATCTATGGGGTCTGAAACGAGAAAGTTTCCAGTCGGCACTTCTGGATTGCGTCATGAGGTCAACCTCATAAGCGGGTTCTCCCTGTGGAGATAGGGAGTAACCGCGCTAAAACAACATTTAAAGTTTCTATTTAGTGTCAACCCCCTAATTATATTATTTACATTAAAATAATTTGTAATGATTAATTTTCATAACTCTACTCCATTAAATGAAAAAAAACAAAACACTTAAGTGCCAGCTGTTCTAAAATCTATTATTCTTGTTTCTTAAAAACTAATGAACATTAAAATATAAATTAAAGAAATATATCCTAGTTTCTTTACATCTCCCGTTTTAGAATTAGATAGGCTGTGTAACATGGTTGTTACCGTTGAAACTCGACGCCGATCCGGGCGTCCAATACAACGCGGAAACTGTTTACGGATTGGCCATACTAAAAAGCACTGCCGTCTGGATCCTAAGTGTGCGAAATGTGTAGGAGACCATCCCCTTTCTCTTTGTACTGATCGATCCACTGCTGCCAAATGTGCTAACTGTGATGGTAACCACAGTGCAAGATACAGGGGATGTCAAGTGTACATGAATCACGAAAAAACTCGCACAAGACGGTTTGCTGCATCACGTACACAACCACAAGAGAACACCATACACCTTAACAAGCATAATACCACACCATCCACCACACAGGACAAAAAACACGCAACATCCACCCCGGAGGCTCCTCGACCATCTGGACAGAGAGAGAAAATCTACGAACATCACAGACAAAACAGGACCAAACTACAGAACAAACTTTCGATATTTCTAAATTCCTGACGACTCTCATAAAGCCGTTCTTACCGCAAATTAAAAACTTTTTCACCAAATTATTGTCTTCAATTTTTACATCTGAAAATGGACTTTTCTAATTTAACTTCTTGCCAAAACCTAACCCTTCTAAATTGGAACGCCGCGGGACTAACGAACCGCGTAAACTTACTTACTGACTTCCTAAATAGACATGTTGTGCACGTAGCATGTATAACGGAGACGCACCTAACTGAAACAGGCAGACTACGAATTCCTGGTTATAATGTGTACAGAACTGACCAGGAGACCAGACGGGGTGGAGTCGCTATACTTGTACAGAGACGACTAATACATACTGAACTCTACTTACCTACACTACAAAACTTACAGGTCGTCGGCATTACGCTAACACTAACAATAACACAAACATCAATATTCTGGCAGCATATCACCGACCTGGAATACGCCTCATTGAATCCGACTTTGAGTGAATTTTTTTCTGGAGCTCCGACTGTTTTGCTTGGAGATATAAACAGTAAAAACCCACTCTGGGGCTGCAGAACACTGAACTCGAACGGCACACGACTTGAACACATATCTACGAACCTAGGACTGCACATATCAGCACCTGACGAACCAACACACTACCCAAGACAGGACAGATATCATCCGGACATATTAGATATTGCTGTACTTCACAACATACGCTACCCGCTTTATCACGACACACTTACAGACTTGGACTCAGATCACTTACCAGTTATTTGTACATTTCACGATTCACCTCAATTTTCACCAAATCTCCCCAAGCTTATTAACGGACGCGTGGACTGGGAACTATTCACACATGCTATGCACATTTTGGACGTACCATACATATACGAAAGTACAGAAGACACTGATATATCCGCCTCGTCTCTCACAGACCACATACGCACATCAATTCAACACTCAACACAACAGCCCCAGACTAGGTTACATACATCTAACTGTTCTAAGACACCGGCCAATATTCTACAGCTTATCCACGACAAGAATATCATTAGGAAAAGGTGGCAGAGATATAGAAACCCGATAGACAAGACTCGTGTTAACAGATTGGGCCGTAAAATTAGATTCCTCCTAGAGTCAGAGAAAATTATGTCCTACAAAGCCTACGTTTCTGATGTGGACCCAGTTGACAATAGTCTTTGGAGAGAAACTAGGAGAATCCTTGGTAAAATTCCTGCACTCCCTACCCTGAAATCAGACCAACGGACAGCGACTACTGACGAAGAGAAATGCGATATTTTTGGCACTCACTTACAAACTATTGCAAGACCGCTACACAGACACGACCCTGAGACAATACTACAGTGGACGATTTTTTAAGAGAGCCTTTGACCGCAGACGGTGCACTTACTGACTACATAACTCCACAGGAGCTCAAGGGGTATATCAGGAAACTGAAGAACCGAAAAGCGCCAGGGGAGGATCAGATTCCGAATTTTATTCTGAAAAAGCTGCCCAGGAAGACGATCGCCTATTTGGTCGGACTCTTTAACGCCTGCTTGAGGTTAGGGTACTTTCCCAAGACATGGAAGAATGCGATCGTACTAATGTTCTATAAGGAGGGGAAGCCCAAGCATAGTCCTGCCAGTTATCGCCCCATAAGTCTATTATGTACTCTGGGAAAACTGCTGGAGAAATGCATAGAGACAAGACTACGGCAACATCCTGAAGAAACTTCAATCATTCCATCTCATCAGTTTGGCTTACGACACCATCACTCTGCTACGCACCAAGCACAGAGAGTTGCAGAGGCAATAGTTAAAGGGTTCGAAGCCAAGGAATACACAGCTGGCTTATTCTTGGACTTGAAGGGGGCCTTCGATTCAGTTTGGCACCAGGGTTTATTATATAAACTGAAGAAAACATCACCACCAGCCAATCTTCTCTCTTCCATAAAGTCCTTTCTGGAAGATCGAACGTGCCAAATCCGTGTCGGGACCACCCTAAGCCGCAAGATCACCTTGGAAGCTGGAGTACCACAAGGAGCCATATTGAGCCCCCTTCACTATCTTCTCTACGTCTCCGACATGCCCGAGGAGATTCATACGCTCAGCTCGCAACATTTGCCGACGACACACTCGTCTTATCCAGTCACAGGAGTCTGAATACGATGGTTCACAATCTGCAAACATCGGCGAACTCGTTGACCCACTGGAAGTGGCGTCTGGCCCTTAATTCAACCAAGACTGAGGCAAAAGTATTTTCACTTCGGAGGTTCCTTGGTGTCCGAAGGACCAGGGTGTGTGTTACCTGGGACTACACTTCGATACACGACTTACATGGAAGCTCCACACTAATATAAAATTACGACATGCACACACCAGACTTTCAAAACTATACCCACTGATGAACAGAAAAACATTACTCAGACCTTCACTAGTCACACTCCTTTACAAGACCATGATCCTCCCAATACTGACTTACGCCTGCCCTGTGTGGTATGGAACAAACATGACGAACATCAAAAGACTTCAGACTTTACAGAACAAAGTCCTACGGATAGCAGCCAACGCCCCTTGGTTCGTTCGAAACACCTCGCTCCATCAAAAACTGGGAGTTGATCCTCTCGCATTTCATATAGAAGAATTAACCCGCAGATACCACGACAAACTGGCTCTCTCTACTGGTGCCACGAATTACCATCTGGGAGAACCTACAGCCCGACGCCTCAAGCCGAGGCTGTACCAAGACTAACTGGCTTTCTCTTCAGGAGCCACGAATTACCATCTGGGAGAACCTACAGCCCGACGCCTCAAGCCGAGGCTGTACCAAGACTAACTGGCTCTCTCTTCTGGAGCCACGAATTACCATCTGGGAGTACCTACAGCCCGACGCCTCAAGCCGAGGCTGTACGAAGACTAACTGGCTCTCTCTTCTGGTGCCACGAATTACCATCTGGGAGAACCTACAGCCCGACGCCTCAAGCCGAGGCTGTACCAAGACTAACTGGCTCTCTCTTCTGGAGCCACGAATTACCATCTGGGAGAACCTACAGCCCGACGCCTCAAGCCGAGGCTGTACCAAGACTAACTGGCTCTCTCTTCTGGAGCCACGAATTACCATCTGGGAGAACCTACAGCCCGACGCCTCAAGCCGAGGCTGTACCAAGACCTACCATCTGGGAGAACCTACAGCCCGACGCCTCAAGCCGAGGCTGTACCAAGACTAACTGGCTCTCTCTTCTGGAGCCACGAATTACCATCTGGGAGTACCTACAGCCCGACGCCTCAAGCCGAGGCTGTACCAAGACTAACTGGCTCTCTCTTCTGGTGCCACGAATTACCATCTGGGAGAACCTACAGCCCGACGCCTCAAGCCGAGGCTGTACCAAGACTAACTGGCTCTCTCTTCTGGAGCCACGAATTACCATCTGGGAGAACCTACAGCCCGACGCCTCAAGCCGAGGCTGTACCAAGACTAACTGGCTCTCTCTTCTGGAGCCACGAATTACCATCTGGGAGAACCTACAGCCCGACGCCTCAAGCCGAGGCTGTACCAAGACCTACCATCTGGGAGAACCTACAGCCCGACGCCTCAAGCCGAGGCAGTACCAAGACATTTTGTTTTAATTTTCTTTTATTTTATTTATTTATTTTTTCTTTCCTTTTTCTCTTCAATTTGTGTCAAAAACTATTCGTTTTGGTCCAAAATAAAAATGATTTTTGTTTGTTTGTTTTTATTATTAAATTTAAAAACAGATGTTATATACAATAGAACGAAGAAAGTTGTGTTTGTTTTTCAAGAATATATTCCCTTAATAACATGGAGCTGCGGGTATAGAACCAACTGAAGATGGAGTTCAATAAGCCTGGTAAGCTGAGAACTGATGGAAGTCTTTTTGTATACGTTCCTAGAATACGGCTAGAATATTAGTTCAAAATTATATTAGTAGACTTTTATTTTGGTTTCGATTCTGTTTCTAGAGTTCCTTCATTTATTATCATATCCATAGAAATAAACCTTATTTTATATTTATTTTGTAATTCCCTGGCAGCTTTGAATTTACTGCGACATTTTAAACTAGAAAAAATGCCTATTTATGTTTCTTTTTAATTATATAAAACACAACAAAAACCACTTTTCTTTTATTATTAATAAAAATTTATTTTTGTTTCTGTTTGAACAGATGCTGAAATCACCTGTCTTCGGCTTTATGAATACGGCTATAAGTGTCATGACAAAAAAAAAAAAAAAATTTTATTTCTAGACCTACTTGTTCAATATTGTTCATAAGTACATTGTACCTAATACCTAATACTTGTAAATATCTATATTTGTTAAAAAGTGTATATCTCTTACCTACTTGTAAATATCTACTTGTTAAGAAGTGTATGTGCAAATTACACCCAAGTAAAGTCTCATTATTATTACTCTGAATTTACCTTTGTTCTTTTTTATCCACATAATAAAGTCATCTCTCTGTAGGCTGCTAGCATCCTATATGGATGGGGTCAATGTAACCCATCCATATAGGAAGCTAGCAGCCTATAGGGGTAGGATACAGGAAGCAAACATTAGGA
Source organism: Gonocerus acuteangulatus (assembly GCA_946811695.1). Taxonomy (NCBI): domain Eukaryota; kingdom Metazoa; phylum Arthropoda; class Insecta; order Hemiptera; family Coreidae; genus Gonocerus; species Gonocerus acuteangulatus. Next base: position 164,859,376 of record OX328123.1, read on the forward strand.
TGCTCGCAGCCTATATGGGTAGGCTGCTAGAAGCCAGTAACAGAGTGCCAGCAATCTAAAGTCTAGGGGTACTCACTTGAAAGCAGAGTGCTGGGCACTCTATTGTTGGATGCTAGCTTTGGGTGTGAGAACTCTACTATAGGATGCAGAATTAGCATTCCAGCACTCTATTATAAAATGCGGGCACTCTAACTAGTGGAATCCTATTTTAGGCTAAAATATGTGGAATCCTATTTTAAACTAAAATGTCCTATTTCAAAATACTGGCACTGAGTCACAGTTTTCAGGCTGCGGGCAGCCTGAAAGTAGATGCGAGCAGCCTGTTTTTTTTTTCTCCGTGTACGTTCCTTGTCCTCTTGTTTTATTCTTTTTGCAAATTTCACAAGTCTCACAAATGTTTTTTATATTTGTGGTCAAATTTTTGGCTGTGTAGAGGGTACTAATTGCTTTTTGCATTTGTGATATTCCAATATGACATAGATTGTCATGTACTTTTTTTATCAATGAGATGCTAAAATCTTCTGAAAGTATTATTTTTGCTTGTTCCCTTATTTTTTTATAATATACATTATGTTTTTTAATCAGATTAATCTTTTTATTTTGTAAATTAATGTTTTTATTTTGATCTAATAGAATATCTTCTAGTTGGATGAAATTGACAATTTTTAATTGTTCATCTGTGTTTTCCTCTGCTTCTAATACTGGATTTCTACTTAGGCAGTCCGCTTCTAAATTAAGTTTTCCGGGTGCATATTTAATTTTGAAATCATTTTGTGATAAATAATAGGTTAAATCCCCTAGCTCATCATCAGTTCTTGATTTTAGATTCATGTTTTCTAGAGGTTTGTCATCTGAATATACTCTAAATGATTTCCCTATCAACCAATATTCCCAGTATCTGACTGCTTCTTTTATAGCTAAACATTCTAAATAAATAGCCTTCTTCTTCTTTTGGGCTCCATTTAGTTTCTTTGAAAAGTTAGCCACTTTTTTTTTTCTCTTCCATCCCTTTGTGTCTGTTTTAAAATGGCTCCAATTCCTTCAATGGAAGCGTCTGTATAGATGTTAATGGGCAAATCTTGATCAAATATTTCAAGAACCGGTTGGGTGCATAAAAGATTTTTTATCAATTCAAATGCTTTTTGACATTCATCAGACCAAATAAATTTTTAAATTGTCCTTAATAAATTATGCAAAGGATCGAGAATTGTAGCTACGTTAGGTATATATTGATATATCGATGATAAAAATTTATTTTTCCTAGAAATTGTCTTATATTCTTCTGTGTTTTTGGAACAGGGAAGTTTCTTATTGAAATCAAATTGTCTTTTACTGGTTTAACAGAATTATCTTGTATTATATGACCTAAGTATTTTACTGAGTTTGATGCAAATGTGCATTTTGAAAATTTCAATCTGAATCCTTCTGTTTTGATTGCTTCTAATAATTTTGTCAGATGCTGTATGTGTTGGTCAAAACTCTTTGAAAATATTAGTATATCGTCTATATAGTTGACTGCAAACTCATTAAGTTTATACTTTCTCAATATATTACTCAAAATTCTTTGGAAAATTGCCGGGGATGTCTTGAGTCCGAATGTAAACAAGTCCATTGGTAATGTCCTTCCTGTGTAACAAATCCTGTCTTCTTCCTGTCTTCAATGCGTAAAGGGATAGCCTAGAATGTAGAATTTATGCCAAGAGTAGCGAAGAGTTTTCAATTTCTTGTTTTAGTTACTAAATCTTCTATTAAAGGAAATGGTTGAGCTTGAGGTACTACAATTTTATTAAGATCCCTAAAGTCTATACACAATCTTGATTTCTTATTTTCTTCTTTTTTAAATTCCAAAGTAACAGGTGCAGCAAATGGGCTATAGGACTCTTCTATTAATTTATTATCTAATAATTCGGATATTTGTTGCTCTATTTCTTTCTTGTCATCCGCTGTGCATTTGTAAGGTCTCTTCCTACAATATTTGTCAACTAATAAATCTATCCTTGCTTCATATCCATTTACAGTCCCAATGTCATATTTAGTTTTAGCAAAGACTGATTTATATTTGTCAATCTATTGATTTCTTTCTTTCTCTTCTCTCTCATTCAAATCACTTACTTTCGCTTCAAAATCTTCTTCTTTAACGTGTTCATTGAAGTTTATTTCATATTATTTCCTAACTGTAGAAATATCTCTAAACTTGTCTTCATCTTTATTCTCCTGATATACTTTTTGTGTTATTCACAAATCTTCATTTTGTATCAGTTTGAATATTTTTATCAAGTCAAGTCCTATTAAAAAAAAGTCCGACTCGCAGGAACTGCGTCATCTTAGCGCGGATCCAGTTTTTTTTTTTTTTTTTTTTTTTTTTTACGGCACATCTACATCTAGGTCATTAGCGCCGACATCCAGGGTGTAGCGAGGAATTTCACCAGCGAGCCGTGGGATGATAAAATTCCTGCCGGAGGTTGGGAGTCGAACCCACCATCTCCCGCTTATGAATCCAAGGCGCCAGCCATTTGACCACGGGAGGCCCCGGTTCCTGTTCATATCCCTATTCTCATTTGAAAAGCATAGAATAGAAACAGATAATATTTTCCTCGGCCTTTGTTCAAAGGGTTTTATGGCTATACCTGGGGTCTGGTCCGCAAGAACCTAGAAACCTCTTCTACCGATACTTCATTTCATACGTTTCAATGAATTGGAAAATATCATATATTTTCACACATTCCTATGTTCTTTTACTATAGTAATAATTCTACAGATAAAATCAATTAAAAAATAAAATAAAAAAAACAACAGCATAAAGGCAATTGAAAATATTCAAAAGACGTCAACGAATCTTTTTCTCTTGGCAAGCTATATTTCTAACAATGAATTGTTTTTCTTATTTTGCCTAATCTGTTTTATTGTAAAATACATTATCCAACTATAAGCAATTAAAAAATAACAAGGAATAAAAACAGACAAAAAGAACAGTTCGAATAAGCAAAATCAATTACTTTAATGTTTTAAGCACTTATTTCTCCGATTGGGATCGCCTAATCAAAACTTTCATCAGAACCTTTTTTGTAGAGCATTTAGTAAGCTTTCTAATGGTATTCTTTCGTTTACAAAATTCTTAACCTTTTTCGATATATTAAGGAAAATATACAAAGTTACCAAAACTTTTTATGTCTGTTAATAAAATATTTTATTCTAACCCTTCCTTAACTCCAAACGTAACCAAAATTTCAACATATTAGTTTTAATGAAAGTAGAACATGCCGAAAATGTTTCAACTGAATCCCATGATTCTAAGTACCCAAACCAAAAACGGTATTCAAAAACTATTTTTCCAATTTTCTCGAAAACGGTTAAAGCTATCGCCTTGAAAATGGTTTCATTCGTTTTCCTAGCCCAAGAAGCCTATAAAAAGAGTACTTACAAGCTTATGAACTCAAAAACGTAAGCGTTACGATTTTTTCTGCGCGAATTTCGCCCCAAACTCCATCTTCCAGTGGGCGGATTTTGCTGGTTAACGAACTTGACCTTTCATATTGGACGACTGATTTTTGTACCAAATTTCATCAAAATCGGACCATTCGTCTTCGACCTAGAGAGCGAACAGACAAATATATATATATATATATATATATATATATATACAAATTTGAACCACCGTTATTTTCGGTCTCTAGGGGTTCTGAAACGCGAAATTTTCTTGTTGGCACTCCCGGATTGTTTCATTGTATCAACATTATAAGCGGGGTTCCTCCCTATGGGGGAGGGAGGAACCGCGCTAAAAATCATATTTAAAATATTGTTTATCCATAATGTAAACATCTACATTCTTTTCTAGATCAAAAATTTTTATCTTTAAATTGGTCAAACCATTTGTCTTTTTAACACCATTAATTGTAACTAACTCTTCTTCATTCACACCCCTTTTCTCATATTTTAGTTTTAATAACTTTGAGTTAATTAATGAGAGATTAGAAGCCGAATCATAAATTCCATCTATCTCTAACGAATTGTTCAATAGCAGTTTGACCCTAATTAATGGTGTTACTATTAGTTTTTTTGATTTGTTTCATTTAATTCAGCTTCTATTACCGTATTGTTCACATGTTTAATGTATTTTTTTCCCTATTCGACCTAAACCAGCATGAGGTTTCTGGGTGGTAACGACATCCTTTATTTAATTTTTCGCAGATTTTACTAGGAGTTTTTTCTATGTATTTACTCACAGTGCTTTGATTTTCATATTTTCGTTTTGGTAAAAAGCTTTTTTTAGTTACCAAGTGTTCATATTTGCTCACTTCGTTGAACAGATCTGTTGGGTTTTGTAATTTTTCTCTGTCAATCTTAGTGAATATGAATTGTGGTAATCCTGCTGCAATAAGATCCACCAAAGTACCTGTAATATGAATTGTGGTAATCCTGCTGCAATAAGATCCACCAAAGTACCTGTAATATGAATTGTGGTAATCCTGCTGCAATAAGATCCACCAAAGTACCTGTAATATGAATTGTGGTAATCCTGCTGCAATAAGATCCACCAAAGTACCTGTAATATGAATTGTGGTAATCCTGCTGCAATAAGATCCACCAAAGTACCTGTAATATGAATTGTGGTAATCCTGCTGCAATAAGATCCACCAAAGTACCTGTAATATGAATTGTGGTAATCCTGCTGCAATAAGATCCACCAAAGTACCTGTAATATGAATTGTGGTAATCCTGCTGCAATAAGATCCACCAAAGTACCTGTAATATGAATTGTGGTAATCCTGCTGCAATAAGATCCACCAAAGTACCTGTAATATGAATTGTGGTAATCCTGCTGCAATAAGATCCACCAAAGTACCTGTAATATGAATTGTGGTAATCCTGCTGCAATAAGATCCACCAAAGTACCTGTAATATGAATTGTGGTAATCCTGCTGCAATAAGATCCACCAAAGTACCTGTATCTATATTTCTCCTCATTTCTAGAAGAAGTTTTTCTTTTCTTACAGCATAGTCCAACAACAGACCGTCTTTGTATTTAAATAATAATGCATGAGTAACAGGATTCCATCCTTTATTTTTAAAAGTTTCGCAAAATGTATTTTTCCACACTGACCAATCCGAGTTAATTGTGTTTTTGATCATCATTTAACTGTACCAATCAAGACAGCTTTCATCCATAAACAATCTTAGTATTTCAATTTTCTCCTCATCAGTTGTCACCTCAAAGCGAATACATTCTTTTTCAAAAATGTCTATCCACTGTTCTGCATTTGTGCTTTTACTGCTAAATGATTCAATAACAAACCTCTCTGCAATATTTTTCAAGTTCTGGGTTTTAGTTTGTTGTGTTTTCCCTAAAATGGTTTCAAATAGTTTCCCTAATGCCTCAGGTTGTTGTTGTTGAGCAGAAAGAACTGGGTTTTGATTCACTTCCTCTAAATATCGGCCTTCGAACTGTAAGTTCCCATCTTCATCTATGTAGGTTTGTGCAAGTTCTTCTGTTAATCTAATCCCCAAAAAAACATAAATGTGAAGTAGAGGCCAAGTTCCTGCCCCCACAAGGAAACACTCCCTTACTCAAAAATATCCCCTCCTAAAACCCTCCAAAAACGCCTTACCATTATACACTCCAAAAAAGTAGCATGAGTTGGTGTATTAATTCAACCAAAAATATTTGCCAATACAAGAGATGATACAAGAAAGAAATGTCCAAGTTAATTACTTGCAAGACCTCATAGTTACTTACTAAGAACAGTCAAGACACTTCAACTGACCTTTAAAAACAACAATAAAAATACTTATATCCAGTTACTAAAATATCACTTTCCTCAACCAGGTATATTCTTAAACTTGGCAATGTTTTTCTTTTTTTTGTGCCGAAATTATCTTTAGAGAAAAAGTCCGACTCGCAGGAACTGCAGCATCTTAGCGCGGTTCCGTTCATGTCCCTAGTGCCATTTGATAAGCTTAGAAAAGAAATAAACTTATTTTTTTTATATATCTCGTGAAAATTGTCAAAATCCTCTCGAACATCTCGAATAAAAGTGATATTAAGGCGTCAGGGACACCGACAGTAGCTAACTTTTACACAGAAGCGGAAATTACAGAATCTGGCTCTCATTCTAAAGCAAAGCTCTATAAATCAATACAAAATATGCCTAATAAAGCCTTTCTAGAGGATACAGAAGCATGGGCGTATATGAGGGGGGGGGGGGCTGAGGGGGCTGCAGCCCCACCCGAAATTTTGAATTGATGATAAAAACCTCTCGTAAAACCCTTAAAAATAAATTAAATAAGATCACTTAGTTCATAAAACATATTTTATTTTACGTGCAATAGCGTTTTAGTTGCCTAAAACTATTCCAAGCTCTAAATATTTAGTATTCCATACCCTGGAAATGGTCTCAGCCCCCCCCCCCCCCCCCCGAAATTGTTTATATATATACGCCCATGTACAGAAGGATCAAGAAGAAGTACACAAGTTTGAGTAGAATACCCTGCCTAATATAGCCTATATAGAATAATATGCCGAATAAAACGTATCTAGTAAATACACAAGGACAAATAAAAGTCTTGACGAATAACAAGTCAAAAAAAAAACTTTATTTAACAAAATAAAACAAAGTTTAGTTGCCCAACTACAATAGAATAATATACCTAATTAAGTCTATGGAGTAGACACAAATGGACCAAAAACAAGTCTTGTGGAATATTGATTTCTTTCTAATTAAATACTTTTTATCAATATTTAGTATATAACCTTTGTTGAAAATTATTGATTGCTAATTGATGAATCGGTTTACAACTAAGTAGAAGTAGTCTTTATGAATATTTAGTATATAACCTTATGTTTGGATCTGAGTTTTTGGGGTGCTCTCCGCCTAGGCTTTGTATTTGTGTCGGCAGATACCTGGGGTATATTTACAGCTCTTGAGGATTAACTCTTAGCAGGTACATTTCCTGCGGCCCCTCGTTTCTACGGGCATTGAACCGCCATATACGCTCATAGTATCTAACCGTTGTGAAGTTTATTTTTTGGATTTAGGACTTAATATACATATGTAGACTAAATCATAGCAAGAAGTAATCCTCCGTCGTCGGTTCTTAACTATGTAGACTCGCTAATGTTATCCAATCTTAGATACATCGTATTTAAAATCCTCAGCAAAAACACATTTCATCAGAATCCCCTGCTGAATAAAACTTATATAGAATAATATGCAAAATAAAGCCTATCTAGTGGATAAAAATAGAGGAAAAAAGCCGTTCGTGGTGGTAGAAAATCTTAATAGTATTTCGCTCAGAAATCTCCGAAATATTGTCACTAATTTTACGTATCCTGTTTTATAGCCAAATAGATTTATATTCTATAATCAATAAGAAAAACCTACTAACAATAAAAAAACTATGGGTAACAGATGAAAATAGGGAATACCAAGAATAATTCTAAAGAAGGAAATCAACACCAGTACTGTAATCTAGATATTCATACGGCATCTTCGAATTCTAACAAACAAAATATTGATTCTAATTATACGTATCCTGTTTTATTGACAAATACATTTGACTACTATAAGCAATTAAAAACACTAGGGAATATGCCAAAGAACTCGGAGTAGGAGCCTCGACAGTTTCAAGACATTTGAAGGAAATCGACAAATCCAAAGCTGACATTACTTCAAAGTTTAAGCGCTTATTTCTCCGATTGACATAGCCTAATCAAAAATTGTTTCAGAATCTTTTTTGTAGAACATCTAGTAAGCTTTCGCATGGTAACCCTCCGTTTACCAATATTCCTAACCGTCTTCGAGATATTAGGGAATGTATACGAAGTTCCCAAAACATTTCATGTCTGTTAATAAAATATTTTATTCTAATCCTTCCTTAGCTCCAAACGTAACCAAAATTTTAACATATTAGTGTTGATAGAATTCAAACATGCAGAAAATGTTTCAACTGAATCCCATAATTTTAAGTATCAAAATCAAAGACAAAAAGAACAGTTCGAATAAGCGAAATCAATTACTTTAAAGTTTTAAGCACTTATTTCTCCGATTCACATCGCCTAATCAAAACTTTCATTAGAACCTTTTTTGTAGAGCATTTAGTAAGCTTTCTAATGGTATCCTTCCGTTTCCCAAAATTCTCAACCTTTTTCGAGATATTAAGGAAAGTATACAAAGTTACCAAAACTTTTTTATGTCTGTTAATAAAATATTTTATTCTAACCCTTCCTTAACTCCAAACGCAACCAAAACTTCAACATATTAGTTTTAATGAAAGTAGAACATGCAGTAAATGTTTCAACTGAATCCCATGACTCTAAGTACCCAAACCAAAAACGGCATTCAAAAATTATTTTTTCAGTTTTCTCGAAAACGGTTAAAGCTATCGCATTGAAAATGGTTCCTTTCGTTTTCCTAGCCCAAGAAGCCTATAAAACGAGTACTTACAAGCTTATGAACTCAAAAACGTAAGCGTTACGATTTTTTTTGCGCGAATTTCGCCCCAAACGCCATCTTCCAGTGGGCGGATTCTGCTGGTTAACGAACTTGACCTTTCAAATTGTACGATGGATTTTTGTACCAAATTTCATTAAAATCGGACCATCAGGGAAGCCAGAAATGAGCGAACAGACAAATATATATATATATATATATATATATATATATATATATATATATATATATATATAAATATATACATATATATATATATACAAATTTTAACCACCTTCATTTTTGGTCTCTAGGGGTTCTGAAACGCGAAATTTTCTAGTCGGCACTTCCGGATTGTTTCATTGTATCAACCCTATGGGGGAGGGAGGAACCGCGCTAAAACTAAACATTGCCAAGTTTAAGAATATACCTGGTTGAGGAAAGTGATATTTTAGTAACTGGATATAAGTATTTTTATTGTTGTTTTTAAAGGTCAGTTGAAGTGTCTTGACTGTTCTTAGTAAGTAACTATGAGGTCTTCCAAGTAATGAATTTGGACATTTCTTTCTTGTATCATCTCTTGTATTGGCAAATATTTTTGGTTGAATTAATACACCAACTCATACTACTTTTTTGGAGTGTATAATGGTAAGGCGTTTTTGGGGGGTTTTAGGAGGGGATATTTTTGAGTAAGGGAGTGTTTCCTTGTGGGGGCAGGAACTTGGCCTCTATTTCACATTTGTTTTTTTGGGGATCTCATTACTTTTTTCTAAGTATTAAATAGAATTTAGTTGCCGCATACCTACTGGCTTTTGTACTTCATATAAAACCAGGGTCTTTGGATTCTGCATAAGGTTCTCGTTACTGCTTGATATTTGATACCAATAATCAACCTACATACATCTAATCACTAGACTAGAAAAGTTAGAAGCTCTTCCAGATGACATTACGCTAGAGGACAAAATGATTGCTCTCTTAACTAAACTATTACAGTGTAAAACACAGGAACCTTATCCGAGGATAAAGATCACAATAGGGAAAGTGCTGAAGGCCTTTAGAAGGAAAAATATAAGAACAAAGACGATACATTTTGGGTTTGTGATCCTAAACTTTGTAATTTAGATGGCTCGAATTTGAAAAACTTAGTATCTGCTTTGAAGTATATTATGCAGTGAACCCCTACGACTTTATTTACTACATTTAAGAAAGAAGTCACAACTGTTTTTGCTAAGATGCGTCGAAATGTTTCTTAAAACATCAAATATAGGTTCTGCTTACCAAGACGATTCATTTGATACCCCACATGATGGGTTTCAGAAGAAATGATGGCTTTCCGATGGAACAAAAAGTACAAAACGTCATAGGTAATATGACACTCCCGTATCAAGACCTACCTGCGTGCCAAGTTTGGTCAAAATAGGCCAAACGGTGTGAATTTGTATAAGGAACAAACATACAGATAGACAGCTAAAGGACCTTTTTTACCTAGCCTAGTGCATTCCCCGGACCAAGGCCTACCTGTGTGCCAAGTTTGGTAAAAATCGGTCAAATGGTGTGAATTTGTGTAAGGAACAAACATGCAGACAGACAGCTGATAGACGATTTTGACTAGCCTATGACACTACCCGGATAAAGACCGACATGTGTGTCAAAATCGGTCAAACGGTGTGTATTTGTATAAGGAACAAACAGACAGACAGCTGATATGCAATTTAACCTAGCCTATGATTCTCCCCGTATCAAGACCCACCTGTGTCCCAAGTTTGGTCAAAATCGGTTAAACGGTACGGATTTGTAAGAGGAACAAACATACAGACAGACAGCTGGTATCAGATTTTTACCGAGCCTATATGCGTCTAACTATTTCTTAAAACACCAAATATAGGTTCTTCATACCGAGACAATTCATTTGATACCCCACATCATGGGTTTCGGACGGAATGACGGGTTTCCGATGGAAGTACAAAACTGGCACGCCCCCGCCCGGAAGCGGAGTCAAACACAACGTTTCGCGATTTTTCGATTTTTTCCTTTAATACCGTCTTCATATCTATCTTCATGCAAAATTTCAAGTCTCTAGCATCATGGGAAGTGCCTAATAATTTTGATGAGTCAGTGAGTGAGTGAGTGAGTCCTATAAATCTCGATTTTCGATCGCTTATATCTCAGAAACTATTCGATGTAGAATTATGAAAATTTGCAGTTTTACTCACACCTAGTAGTGTAATACCTGTGTAAAATTTCATAACTTTATCATTACCTGGTTGAAAGTTATGAGAGGGTAAAAAGCGGCTCTAAGACCGCCTGTAATATACACACAGTATGCTTAGGCCGGAACTTGGCCTGGCGCACTACCGTGTGCCTAGATCCATACTCTCCTTGTTTGGTACCTTTTCAATAAGCTATTTTTTACTTTATTAAAAGAACTTGTTTTTACAATTACTTCATGAAGGCCTGCTGCTCTTCTGGTATTGCAAATATGTTATTGTCCTCTGTGGCAATTGAGGTTATACAAAAAATATTCGCCTTACCATCACTTGACGGCAATAAAGTAAATTCAAAGCGAAGTTTCTCCATATTTGTACTAAAAATGTTGTTTTATAATGCAATACTTTTTTACTCTTGGGAATTGACGCCAATGTAAACAAATGTGTTGCCCTGTAAACAGACTAATATTAATTACATATGTATGAAAACTAATGGCATGAATACAATGGAATACTACCTGTAAACAAAGAAACAACATTTAAAGTTTCTATTTAGTGTCAACCCCCTAATTATATTATTTACATTAAAATAATTTGTAATGATTAATTTTCATAACTCTACTCCATTAAATGAAAAAACAAAACACTTATGTGCCAGCTGTTCTAAATAACAGCTGTTCTAAAATCTATTATTCTTGTTTCTTAAAAACTAATGAACATTAAAATATAAATTAAAGAAATATATCCTAGTTTCTCAGGGACGACCCAGAGACTGACAGGACAGCGGACGAATTCTTAAGAGAACCCATGACACAAGACAGCAGACTTACTGACTACATAACACCTCAGGAGTTAAAAGGCTATATCAGAAAACTGAAGAACCGGAAGGCGCCAGGCGAGGAGCAGATTCCGAACTGTATTCTGAAAAAGCTGCCCAGGAAGACGATTGCCCATTTGGTCGGACTCTTGCTTGAGACTGGGGTACTTTCCAAAGGCATGGAAGAACGCGATAGTACTCATGTTTCACAAGGAGGGGAAGCCAAAGCACAGCCCTACCAGTTATCGCCCAATTAGTTTGATATGTACACTCGGCAAACTACTAGAAAAATGCTTGGAGAAGAGGCTACGACAACACCTTGAAGAGACCTCCACCATTCCATCTCATCAATTTGGCTTCAGACACCACCACTCCGCTACGCACCAAGCACAGAGGGTTGCAGCGATCATAGTGAAAGGGTTTGAAGCCAAATAATACACAGCTGGCTTGTTCTTAGACTTGAAGGGGGTCTTCGATTCAGTTTGGCATCGAGGACTACTATATAAGCTAAAGAAGACATCGCCACCAGTCTATCTCTTCTCCTACATAAAATCCTTCTTAGAGGATCGCACATGCCAAGTCCGGGTCGGAACCACCCTCAGCCGGAAGATCGCTTTGGAAGCTGGAGTTCCACAAGGAGCTATATTGAGCCCCCTACTCTACCTACTGTTCGTCTCGGATATGCCAGAAGAAGATGTCCTCACACAGCTTGCAACATTTGCCGACGACACTCTCATCTTATCCACCCATAAGAACCTGAGCACGATGTTTCAAAACCTGCAAGGAACGGCGAACCTCTTGACTCGCTGGATTACCAAATGGCGACTGGTCCTGAATTCAACCAAAACGGAGGCCAAAGTCTTTGCCCTACGGCGGTTTTCAAACGAAGAACTACCAGAAATCCGATTGGATGGACTCCCAGTTCCTTGGAGCCCGAAGGACCAGGGAGTGAGATATCTAGGACTATACTTTGACACTCGACTTACTTGGAAATTACACATTAACATAAAACAACTCTCCAGACTCTCAGAACTTTACTCTCTGATGAACAGAAAGATATCACTTCGACCTTTACTAGTAACACTCCTTTACAAGACCATGATCCTCCCAATACTGACTTACGCCTGCCCTGTGTGGTATGGAACAAACACGACGAACATCAAACGACTACAGACTTTACAGAACAAAGTGCTGCGAATTGCAACCAACGCCCCTTGGTTCGTTCGAAACACCTTGCTTCATCGGGAACTGGGAGTTGATCCAATCGCATTTCACATCGAAGAACTGACCCAAAGGCACCAGGGCAAACTACCTCTTTCTTCAGCTGCCACGATCTACCACCTTGGAGAACCTACAGCCCGACGCCTGTAGCCGAGGCTGTATCAAGACATTTTATTTTAATGTAAAAAGCAATCTATTATTTTTATTATTTATTTTATTATTATTATTATTATTATTATTATTATTATTATTATTTTTGTTCGTTTGTTTTCTTTTTCTTTCAATTTGTGAAAGAAACAATTTGTTTTGGTCCAAAATAAAAATATTTTTCTTCTTCTTCTTCTATCCTAGTTTCTATACATACATATATTTTTTGTCTCTTCGCAATTTCCTGGCCTCAATAATGGTCAAGTTCGTTAACCAGCAGAATCCGTTCACCGGAACATGGTTTTTGGAGCGAAATTCGCGCGAAAAAATTTACGTTTACAGCATATACTTGAAAGTACTCGTTTTATAGGCTTCTTGGGCTAGTAAAACGAATGGAACCATTCTTAAGGCGATAGCTTTAACCGTTTCCGAGAAAATCGGAAAAATAGTTGTTAAATCAAGTTTTTGGTTTGGTAACTTATAATCATGGGATTCGCTTAAAATATTCTGTATGTCTGAAATTCATACATGCAAAGATGTGTACATTTTGGTTACGTTAGGAGTTAAGGACGAATTAGAATAAAATATTTTATTAAGAGACATGAAAAGTTTTGGGAACTTTGCATATTTTCCTTAATATCTCGAAAACAGACGATTAATCGATGTCAATCAAGGAAAACAGTGTTTAAAACTTTGAATGTGTTTGTTTTGTTCTTTTGAACGGGTTTTCGTAGTTGTTTAGCTCACTTTTTAATTGTTTGTTTTATGTTGTATTTCTTTTTAGAAACATTTAGAAATTAGAAACATTTTGATATTTTTGAATACATTGAACAATGAAATAAGAATTGCATGCCTGTAGCAGTGGAGCCTGGCCAAGCCAGCTTTAGGGTGTTCCAGGTAAAAGGGTACTCTGGCCCTTTGTCACCGGTCATAAATCATTTTAAGAAAGATGGGACCAAAATAATAAGTGTTTCTATTTCATTCTTTCCAAATTACACTAGCAATAAGAACGGAACCGCGCTAAGATGATGCAGTTCCTGCGAGTCGGACTTTTTCTAAAATGTAACGTTAAGATAATTGCTAGGGATTTCGCAACTCCCATAATATCTGAATACAACCGAGTTTATCATTTATCTACATATTACAACGGGGAGAATTCGGCACAGACCATTCGACTCGTGTTTTGTAGGACTGTCCCGAGGTCGAAACTCGGACTCACAATAAAGATATTATCTTCTTGTGTCATCGTTTGAGGATCGGATTCGGCAACAGGCGGCTGGAGTATAATACTGACCACACTATTTCTGTTGACTGTATGATTAAGAATCGTGGCCTGTTAAGGGACTGATTCTGAAATGCAGGAATCTAAAAATTCATAACCCCGGATCAGACGCAATCCTGGAGTAGAATAATCAGGCCCAACTGTCCTAATAGGACGGTCATTTTTTGACCCTACAAAAACCCCATATGCATATTAAGGTCTAAAAAAAATTGAGAATCTTCGCAGGCATCTAAAAAACTAAAGAAGAATTAAAATGTTCCTAATCAATGAATCAGCTCAATTAAAAAAAAAATAACCAGTAAAAACACTGATTTTGCGATATGGCAAAGGACATTATGCTTAGTTTCAGAGAAGGGCCCCTGAGAGAGTTCTATCACCCAAACCAGTGCATATGTACCCTCTATAGATGTATACTAATCGCCCTCAGTCAAAATCATGGAAATAAAAAAAGGGTTGGGAACTTATCTAAGCCCTAGAATATTTGGTAATTGTGAACCAATTATCATTATCAATAAACATATTTTCCGTTTTAGAGCTCCCCTGTTTTAGACTCTGATGGTCAGACCAAATGTTTTCTGGCATTTTGGGAAAAATCAGAATAAGAAAAGAACTACTTTCTTCGCATTTTCATAATAAAATAATTCACCAAACGACGTATTCCTATTATATCAGTGAACGGCTTCGTAAATACTGTTTAAATGACACAAATAATGAGAAAAAAATATTTTTAAGGAAATTCAAAAACTTCAATATTTGTGAGGGGATCAGGCGCAATGGTCCTATTGTTACAGCGACGCTGTATTTCCCAAGCGATCTGACAGGCAATAAAAGAGAGATGCCGTGTAGACAGGACCGACCTAGGAAGGTACTGGAGGGAGGAGTACCTTGTGTCGCATGGGCGTATATAAGGGGGGGCTAAGGGGGCTGCAGCCCCCCGAAATTTTGAGTCGATCGGTAAAAATTAAATAAAATCTTTAAAAATAAATAAATTAAAGATCATTTAGTTCATAAAAAATATTCCATTTTCGGTGTAATAGCGTTTAAGTTGGCTAAAACTCTTCCAAGATCTAAATTGTTAGTATTCCACACCCCGGAAATAGTCTCAGCCCCCCCAAACATTTCCCAGCCCCCTCCGAAATTATTTTGTATATACGCCCATGTTGTATTAACCACCCACCCGTCCCAATAGATCCATGGCACCCGATGCAGGGTTAAAAATGTGCAAAATATTTGTATAAATACACAAAAACTTCATTTTCCGCCTTTTGATCTGACGTAGGAACAGGATACAGTTCCCCTAGTGGGAGATAGCGCTCCTCGCGGCGGCTTTGGGAACCTACGTCTGGCAGGCTAATTCTAATGAAACAGAGTTTAAAGTAAACCCTCCTTTCCAATAGACCGATTTACTTCATTTTAAGTTAAACCGGGACACATTAATATAGGATGGGCATACCAGGGGGGGGGGGGATAAAAAGAGTAAAAATTATAAGCAAAATGGTTGGTGAGTTTTAAGCCTAGCAACTAACGGGAAGGGGGAATCCTAAACTGTTAGTCTACCCAAACCTTAAAAATAAGAACGGAACTTTTTTTGCTACTTGATTTTCTTAAAAAAATCTCTCAGCCAAATAGTAGTGTCTGGCAGCTGGCAGCGCTGTGCAGGTAGTTCCAGCGTTTTACAGTTAGATTACTTCTCATATCTTTGACACTGTGAGCAGTAGTAAAAATGTTAATTGTAGAAAAGTAACCGATTTAAAAAAGATTCTTATAAACATGAATTCATTACTTTTTACATCTTACAGCCTTTTCCGGGACATTGATAAAACTGGGCGGGACACCGAAACAATTGCAAAATACCGGGACAGTCCCGGTCAAACCGTGATGTATGGCATATCCTTAGGTTTTCCAGGTGAGGTAATAATATCCGGAACCCTTGCACAGCCTCCTCGCCTATAACCTTGGTAATACTCGTAAATATATTGGGTGTTACCATATGACTTCTTGGAAACATAAACTTTTAAATTTTAACGCCCATTGAATAAAATATAGTACGACGGGAACCGTGCTGTAATAAACTGCACAGAATTGTATAGTAACGTAATTTTAATGAAACATTATTTAACGCAATAAAATAACTACTTATCTGCCGTGACGAAGCACGGGTATTCAGCTAGTAACCTATATATATAAAATAAAAACATGAATAGTTCTGCTCATTAACATTTCTTATGAGAACTGTTCAATTATTAATTTTGTAAATAATTTGCTTCCTGAGTTCTGTTAATACATGATACTGTACTACTTAATAAATACACAAAAACTTTTCTGCCTTTTGATCTGACGCAGGAACAGGATACAGTCCCTCTAGTGGGAGATAGCGCTCCTCGCGGCGGCTTTGGGAACCTACGTCTGGCAGGCTAATTCTAATGAAACAGAATTTAAAGTAAACCCTCCTTTCCAATTGACCGATTTACTTCATTTTTACAACACTTCTTTCTCATGAGATACCCACGACCGTTACAATACAGCAGAAATTACGACCGGTATGAGTATATTAGTACTTTAGGTCCGGAGTAACCCCCCCCCCCCTCCAAATAACCCGATTTAGTTTATTTTTCTCTGTTGATTACCACCACGAATACCGAGTTTGTTGAAATGTAACAAAAATTCCGGCTGTAGAAAATTGGTAATGTGGGTCCGGAGTAAACCCCCCCCCCCTCCTAATGAACCAATTTAGTTTATTTTTACAACATATTTCTCTCTTTTGATCAACATAACGAATACCGATTTTCGTATAAATATAACAAAAGTCCAACTCGCAGGAACTGCATCATCTTAGCGCGGTTCCGTTCTTATCCCTCAAGTCATTTGAAAATCTCAGAATAGAAATAAACTTCTTTTTTTTTTTACATATCTCGTGAAAATTGTCAACATCCTCTCGAACATCTCGAATAAAAGTGATATTAAGGCGTCAGGGAAACCGGCAGTAGTAACTTAGGGTGCGTTTACATCTGATAGTTATTGCAGGATCTTTATGTCAGCAAGAAATTGTAACTTATATAAACTGCAAACAATTTGTGTCTGAAATATATATTTCTATCAGGAGCAATAAGAGTGCGTTTACATCTGACACTTCTTACAGAAAATATATCTCAAATTTCAGATATTATGATAATTATCTATCCGACACCTGAGATTATTTCCTGCGAGAAGTGTCAGATGTAAACGCACCCTTACACAGAAGCGGAAATTACCCAATCCGGCTCACATTCTAAAGTTCTCCCAGTCCGCTCCAAAATTATTTTCTATATAAGCGTGAACATCCTTCTCATTTAATAGCTTTGTTTTATTGAAAAAAAAAATGCAATCAAAATAACAGCACCCAATTAAAAAATAAGGCATACAACATAAATAAAAATTAATAACTGAGGTAAACAGAGACACAAAATGAGGAACTACTTCACAAGTTTAATATTATCAAATGTCAAGCAGGTCATTTTTCGAGGTTTATGGCTGGGGCTGTAACGGTACTTATTGTCAGGACCATAGAAAGAGGAGCAGGTAGCATAAGTATTGTTCCCTCGACAATCTTCTAGCCGAGTCTGGCATATTATGTTGAATAAAACTAAAGATAATTCTGGAATCGCCTTTTCTCAGAAATGGTTAATCTAATGAATAAAAGTGCGAAGACAAGTTTTGTACATAATTGCACGATCTACAATTTTTGTCTGAACTATTTTTACCATAAAACAAAACGTTTCGCTGAAAATTCCTAAAAACCTTTTTTAGCGAACTTTGACCTCGAAAAAATTCTTTGCACTCATGGGATCGATAAGGGCTTTTCCCTATTCCCTTATAATGTTGTCCCTATCTTTAATGCAAATTTTCAGGTTGCTAGGAATTTATGCAAAGGTACTCATATTTTTCTAACTCATCTATTTCTAACAACAGAAAATTTGTTCTCATTTTAACTATCCTGTTTCAAACACAAATACATTTACCTAATATAAGAATTACAAAAATAAAAAGCAATAAAAAACTAAGGGAAAGAGACAAAAATTACAAAAAGAACGACAACAACCCGTTCATAAGAACAAAACAGACGTATTTGAAGTTTTAAGCACTTATTTCTCCGATTGACATAACCTAAGCAAAAATAGTTTTAGAATCTTTTTTGTAGAGAATTTAGTAAGCTTTCAAATAGTTTCTATCCACTTACCACGATTTCCCAACCGTGTTCGAGATATTATTGAAAGTATACGAAGTTCCCAAAACATTTCATGTCTGTTCATAAAATATTTTATTCTAACCCTTCCTCAACTCCAAACGTAACCAAAAGTTTAACATATTAGTTTTGATGAAATTCGAACATGCAAAAAATGTTTCAACTGAATCCCATGATTTTAAGTACCAAAACCAAAAAGTCGGACTCGCAGGAACTGCATCATCATAGCGCGGTTCCGTTCTTATCCCTAGTCTAATTTGGAAAGCTTAGAAAAGAAATAAACTTTATATATATATATATATATATATATATATATATACATATATATATATCGTGAAAATTGTCAAAATCCTCTCGAACATCTCGAATAAAAGTGATATTAAGGAGTCAGGGACACCGACAGTAGTTAACTTATACACAGGAGCGGAAATTACACAATCCGGCTCTCTTTCTAAAGCAAAGCTCTATAAATCAATACAAAATATGCCTAATAAAGCCTTTCCTAGTGGATACAGAAGGATCAAGAAGAAGTACTCAAGATTGAGTAGAATACCCTGCCTAATATAGCCTATATAGAATAATATGCCTTATAAAGCCCATCTAGTTGATACAGAAGGACAAATAACAAGTCTTGACGAATAACAAGTCAATATATAGAATAATAAACCTAATTAAGTCTATGGAGTAGATACAAATGGACCAAAAACAAGTCTTGAGGAATCTTTTTTTTTTTTTTTTTCCTCTAATTAAATACTTTTTATCAATGTATATATATATATATTGTAAAGCGTAAACTCTATGAGGGACAAAATCACAGTTTATTTCTAGTAATTCAGGGTCTGCCGTCATAGTTGAAGTGAAGCTCAAATAGAAATAATATTATGGAATAAATACAGTACGCTAACAGCTGACCTGTTGTCCTAGTAACGCATGCTGCTTTGGCTTGACTGCTCTCTAACCAAATAAAAATTCAAACCCCTCTAAAAATCTTTAAAAATTTGATTATCCCCTTTCTAAGGTGAACCTCATAAGCGGGTTTCCTAGTCGACACTTCCTAAGGTCAATCTCATAAGCGAGTTTCCTAGTCGACACTTCCTAAGGTCAATCTCATAAGCGGTTTTCCTTGTCTGCACTTCCTAAGATCAATCTCATAAGCGAGTTTCCTAGTCGACACTTCCTAAGATCAATCTCATAAGCGGGTTTCCTTGGCGACACTTCCTAAGGTGAACCTCATTCGGCTTTCATGCCTACGAAGAGATGATAATAAACGCGCCGAAATAAAATGAAAAGCAAGAAATAAATGATAAAGATGGAAGATTAAATTTCACGAGATAATAGAGATCTGTAGGGAGTAAGTTGAAAGGTATAAATGTACGTTCGTATTTGTGTAAAAGCCACTCTTAAAGAGAAGGGTGTTGTTAAAGGAGGGTAACCTCAAAACCACTTCAGCATTGTTAATTCAATACCTTTGTGTAAGCCGAGACGCTTCAAACATCTCACTTCTCTTGCTTTTTATAACTTCTTACACGCTCATTAGAACTCCTTTACTCTTTCATTCCTTTGGGGATCAGACGACATTTTAACGAACGCAAAAATAACTATCTTGCGTATATCCGGAAGAAATTTACATTATATTCTGTACCTCCTGTAAGATGTCATTTTAAATAATATGCCATTATAGCTAGATAATATTTCATTAGGGTGATCATATGTGAGCACAATTCAAGCTAACGTCAAATTTTGGGCTCTACAAAAATAAGTTAAAATCAGCACATGAAGAAGTTTTTGCATTTCTTCTTGGCAGGAATAAGAAGAATTACGCAGTAAGTGACTTCTACATAAGTTTCCAGTAGGAATCAAGCTGGTTTAGGGAGCAGTGGCTTCCTTCGGGGGCCAGCTGCTATGGATCCTACTAATGCGAGCGTAACCGCTCCAAGTATTCACAAACCATCGTTTGCTAATGTGGCAAGACGAAACTTAAACCATTCCGTCTCAGTACCTTCCAAAAACCAAGGAATTCTTTTTCCTGCTTTAAACGGTGTTCCCATTTCTAAATATATTATTGCAACTGGGGAACTAGTTGGTCCACAGAACGTCATTTTCGCTAGCAGGATTTCAAATAACCGCATCTCCATCTTTCTGTCTAGTACCAAGTGCGTGGATGAATTCATCTCTGTCCACAAAGGTATTACTATTAATGAAGAATTTGTTCCAGTACGCCCCTTGATTATCCCGTCGAAGCGGTTAGTGATCTCCAACGCACCACCGTACATCCCTCATGAACACATAGAAGACAAACTAAAGGAATTAAACATAACCACTCTCTCAAGTGTTAGCTTCCTTAGGGTTGGATTAAATAATAAGAATTACGCCCATGTTCTGAGTTCAAGAAAACAGGTTTTCATAAAAAATGAAAATATTGAAATTCCTCCGTCATTCTTAATCCAATATGAAGGCTCCAATTACAGGTTATTTTTAAGTGGGGACGACATGAAATGCACAAGATGTGGTGAATCCGGCCACATGAGCTCTAGATGTGGCAATACGCAAATAGGTGGTAACCGTATCGGATCTAATTCCTCTACTCGTAAAGTACATAACAACTCGTCCATTGAAAGAACTGGTGAAACTAAAGTTTTGGACATAAACAGTCATATTGAAATCCTTTCGACTCTGAGTGCTACCCCCCAAGAGGCGATAAAGGCACAAGATTTAGACCTCGATAACTTTGCCCAAAACATTTGCACATTAACTACGAAGAAACAGACTTTAGAAGCTGCACTCCCCAAGGAAAAGCCGAAAATAGTATCTACAAATGAGCAAAATAATAACCCCAATTCATCTTACCTAAAAATAGAAACCACCGACAAAAGCCTACAACGAACTCAGAAAACGCCATCTAAACTGAAGAATACAGCCGGAAATCTCTTCATTAAGAATGATCCAGGAACCCCAGGACGAATCACACCTTCACGTACTTTCAGCATCGAAGAAGCAAGGCCTTCCATCGAATCCAACATGGATAATCATCCCATAACCTTCGCACAACTGGAATCACTTCTACAGATGTCATTCGTTGAGAAAAATACATCTAATATACTTTCAGAATTCAGTTCCGATTATGATGGCATCATCAGATTGTTAGCGGATACTCGAAAACATATTAAGAATAACAGATCGGCAAAAGTCCGCATAACTAAATTTCTGAAATCAATAGGTGCGCTGAATGATTCTTCTTCTCAAGATTCTCGCCCGATCGACCAAAATATTTCTAAAAAATAACCTAAGCATTCAAACTAGAGAACTACACGGATAAGTAAAAAGTAATCGGATAAATAATCGCCGAGTATAAAACGGACGATGCGAGTACATACTCGGCATCGTTTCGAATTGGCATCGCCGAGTATAAACTGGACGATGCGAGTACATACTCGGCATCGTCTCGAATTGGCATCGTCGATTACTTTACATTACGATTACGAGTAATACTCGTGAGTACTGCATCGTAAATAACTGTCGACTTCTCGACATGTCGATACAGGAGGCAAGATAAGCAACAGATGAATTAGATAGTAAATAAGGGGATTATAGAGTATTTTTTTTTTCTTTCTGAAAATAGTTTTTAGATATAAGCGATCGAAAATCGGGATTTATAATGAATGAATGAATGAATGAAAAAAAAACTTTATTCTGGGACTTCGTCCCATAAGAATAAAAATAAGTACAAAATAAACAATAAACAAATTTAACCTAAAAATATAAATATGAATAAAGAAAAACAAAAGTATAAAAGAACAAAACAAAAAAAGCAACTAATACAAATATTATATGTGAAGCCTTAAATAATAAAATGAAATATAAGTAAATATGTACATTCATTGGAATGGGGCAATGATGATACAATGATCAGAGGGGGATGGGAATAAAATTAAAGAGTTTAAATAAACAAATAAATATTAAAAAGTTGAATAAATATTAAAGGAATGGGGGCTATAAAAAGATATAAACTAGGAAAATGCATAAACACGAGAAAAAAACAGCAATATAATTTACAAAGGTAATCAGGTCTTCCTGGTGGTGAAATTTTAAGAAGCGTCTTCCTATAGGACTCAATGACTCATAGGAGGCATTTCCCATGATGCTAAAGACTTTAAATTTTGCAGGATGATAGATATACAGGTGTTATTAAAGGAAAAAATAGAAAATTCCTGAAAAGGTGTGTTTGACGCCGCTTCTGGAGCGGTGTCGTGCCAGTTTTGTACTTCCTTGGGAAACCCGTCATTCCGTCCGAAACCCATGATGTGGGGTATCAAATGAATCGTCTCGGAATGAAGAACCTAAATTTGATGTTTTAAGAAACATTTAGAAGCATATAGGCTTGGTCAAAATCTTATACCAGCTGTCTGTCTGTAGGTTTGTTCCTTATACAAATCTGAACCGTTTGGCCAATTTTGACTAAACTTGGGACACAGGCGGGTCTTGATATGGGGGGAATCATAGGCTAGGTTAAATTGTCCATCAGCTGTCTGTCTGTCTGTTGGTTCCTTATACAAATACAAACCGTTTGACCGATTCTAACAAAACTTGGCAAATCAGTAGGTCTTGATCCTGGGATTGGCATAGACTATGTCAAAATCATTAATCAGCTGTCTATCTGTCTGTTTGTTTATTATACAAATTCACCCAATTTGACCGATTTTGACAAAATTTGACACACACGTCGGTCTTGATCCGGGGAGTGTCATAGGGTAGTTCAAAATAGTCTATCAGCTGTTTGCTTAACTGTTTATTCCTTATACAAATCCACACGATTTGACCGATTTTGATCAAACATGGTATATAGGTAGTTTATTATCCGGGGAGTGTCATAGGCTACGTCAAAATCGTCTATCAGCTGTCTGTCAGCATGTTTGTTCTTACACTAATTCACACCATTTTACCGATTTTGACCAGACTTGGCACTCAGGTAGGTCTTGGTCCGGGGAATGCACTTGACTAAGGTCAAAAAGGTCTTTCATCTGTCAAATATCAAGCAGTAAGAAGAACTTTATGCAGACTCCAAAAACCCTGGTCTTATATGAAGTACAAAAGCCAGTAGGTATGCGGCAACTAAATTTGAATTCATGCTTAGAAAATAGTAATGAGATCCCAAAAAAAAACATAAATGTGAAATAGAGGCCAAGTTCCCCCCCCCCCAAATATTGGCAATTCAAGAAGATGATACAAGAAAGATATGTCCAAGTTCATTACTTAGAAAGACCTATTAATTACTTACTAAGAACAATAAAGACACAACTGACCTTTAAAAATAACAATAAAAATACTTTTATCCAGTTACTAAAATATAAATTTCTTCAACCAGGTATATTCTTAAACTTGGCAATGTTTACTTTTCTCTCTAAAGATAATTTCGGCACAAATAAAACATTGCCAAGTTAAATAATATACCTGGTTGAGGAAATTTATATTTTAGTACCTGGATAAAAGTATTTTTATCGTTGTTTTTAAAGGTCAGTTGAAGTGTCTTTACTGTACTTAGTAAGTAACTAATAGGTCTTCTAAGTAATGAACTTGGACATTTCTTTCTTGTATCATCTCTTGTATTGGCAAATATTTTTGGGGGGAACTTGGCCTCTATTTCACATTTATGTTTTTTGGGGGATGCGTTTAATACTAATGATATTTATTAATGACCTAGGTGTCTAAGCGTCCTAAAAAAAAAAAAGAAGAAATAAAAAAAAGTCTTTACTTATTAACTACCAATCATCATTTTTATTATTATTATATTACGGCAATCACTAATATTTCAATATCTTTCCCCTTTTTTTCATTTTATTATATAATGACGATTCAGGAGATGTACTTGCGAAAAGCACTAGACAAGCTGAACTCGCTCTATTTCCCTTTTTTCTCAATGGAGTGGATGATTCCCTTCTTGGTTCGTTCATTGGTTTCATCCAACGCTGTTCTAGACCTGTCACTTATTCCTGAACTAGTTGCAGAAAGTATCCTTTTATTTGCCTCATCAAGAATAATTTCATTGCTTAATCAGGATGAATAATATTGCTCAAGCCTCATCTATCAACCTTTCTTCATTTACCTAAATAATTTTTTTATGAAATCTGATAACTAATTTTATTTATCTAAATCATTCTCTAAAATTCCATCCATACTCCAGTACAATCCTTCGGTAAAGGGCATCATATGATTTGGACTTATGAATTATTACTGCCATTTCTCGGAGGCATGTTACACCTTAACAGAGAAATATATATCGGCCAAAATCACACTAGATCTACCTTACTAAAAAAATTTGAAAAAGCATCTTCCAGTATAAAAAAAAATATGAGTGTATTGAAAAACGGCCCTCTCAACGGCATTCATTGGAGAACCATAACTCACATTTTACAATAGGCAGGAATGCCTTCTTGAGGTTATTCTCGAAGCTTATCAAGAGCTCTTTGCTTTAAGCTTTCAATCGCTGCAATTACTCATTAAGGATTTCACAGGACATGTAGGAAGTTCATGAACCATCGAGTCCCTCCCAGAACAGAGAATAGAATAATTGCCCTCGCCCGATCCAGGCATACTATAGAGCTGAGAAGATTGGCCCAAGCTACGGGAGTCTCGAGGATGACGGTACGTCGGATCCTTCAGGAAGAACGTCTCTTGATAATTTTACAAATTAAGTTTTTTGTTGTTTTTTTAGAAAGACTTTTTTGTCTACCCAAGGGCGAGGGCAATTATTCTATTCTCTATTCTGAGAGGGACTCAAGGACAGGCTGGTTCATGAAATTCCTACAGAACCTGCGAAATCCCTAATTAGTAATTGAAGCGATTGATTGAAAGCTTTAAAAGGCCAAGAGCTCTAGATTAGCTTCTAGAATAACCTAATGAAGGCATTCCTGTCTATTGTAAAATATGAGTTATAGTTGTCTAATTAATACCTCTGAGAGGCAAGTCTTTCAAAATACTTATAATTTTTTATAAGATCTAGAAGATGCTTTTAAAAAAATTGAAACGAGGTATTTTTGTGTAAGGCAATGCTAGTGGAACATGTAAAAGATAAAAAATGATCAAAATCAGCCACCATTTGTCGATTGGAATGGAATGGCCAACTTAAACGCTGTTAATGGTCATTATGAGCTTAAGGAGTCATTTCTGACCTATATTACCGTTGACTTTTTCCTTCTTTATGACTATTAGATTCGAAATATGCAATTAAAAAATTCACCTTGAATAAAATTTCAAGGTCAATTTTGCGGGGGTTAATATGGGGGTTATTTTCCCCGATTTCGCATTGGAGAATATTATGGTTAAGTTTTGTATGGTCCTGTTTAAAAAAAAAATCGTAATTGAAAGTGATGGTGCGTAAGACGAGCTACCATTTGTAATGTGTAGTAAATTTTAATTTTGTATACGGTGCTAGTCCACGTATTTCAAGGAAACATAATATATTTTTAAAACAACAGCGTTTCCACATATTATGTGGATTAGAGTAGAGCTGGAAAACTCTACATCTTAAATGCTGATATTAGAAACAGGAAAAAACGCGCGTGAATGTGAATGACAAAATAAAAAAAAAAAAAACAAACGTTACTAAGAACGTGTTTTTACATTCGGCAGGACAGGATTAACGGTTATATCTGCCTTTATTTATGTTTTTTTTTTCTTTTATCGCCTTAAAAAAATGTTTATTTCTTATATTACCTTTATTACTGATTCTTCTGGATTTTAATATAGACTGTCCTACATTGTTTTTGTTTACGTTACAATTGTATAGTCACTGTAGTTTCGTTGAGTTGTAAGTAATACAGTGGACTTCATTACACATGACGAGGCGAACCAGTATATAACGTAGTTATTCACGGCGATACCGATACCAAACCTGCAATACTCCACGATGCCGATGCCAAACCCCTCTGTACTCGGCGATGCCGATGCCAAATATTATTTTACTCGGTGATGCCGATGCGGCACGATGCCGATGCCGGTGTTCGGAATGAGTATGAGTACACATACTCATTATAGCTAAATAATATATCATTATAGCTAAATAATATGTCATTATAGCTAAATAATATGTCATTATAGCTAAATAATATGTCATTATAGCTAAATAATATGTCATTATAGCTAAATGTTATTTGCGTAATTCCCATGTTGTTTTACATAGTTTATAAATTACACTGAGTTTTCCTTGACTTAAACACATTACCCGATTTTAGATTTTAAAAATTGTTTTTGTTTCTTTTTACATACAAATGAGTGTTTCCCTTCTTATCCCTAGTAACACTTCAAAAAGAATCATAGCCTAGTTTCACTTGTAAAATGAAATCTTAAAGCGATAAATCATTTCAAAAATTCCGTCAAACAGGAGGTGCATAACTAGGCACTTTACCCAGAATTTGGTAGTGTCGACTGCATTCCTAAATATTTGCTCAAAATAACCTATATAGATAAATAGAATGAAAAAAAAATCGTTCTGTTATTTTACAATTGAGCAGCTGTTTAAATTATTAATTTTGTAATTAATTTGCTTCCCCGATTAAGGAGACCCGTAATTAAGGAGACCCGATGGCCGTGAGGGTTAAGGCGTGAGCACTTAACACTCCGTGCCAAAGGTCGTGGGTTCGATTCCCACTAGGGGTGGTGGCTTTTCTTTAGAAAAAAGAAAACGCATTGCCCCTATCCTGGCTAGAAAAGGGTGGTAACCTATAGATAACCCGTCCTAAAATTCGTAGTTAATAATAAACGGACGTTAAAATTTAAAAAAAAAAAAAATTCCTTCCAGAGTTTTGTGTATTTGGGGTAATACACTACGTAATAAATACACAAAGCTTCACATTTTCGTCTACTGATCTTGATGAATAATAAAAGAAACGGGATACAGTAATAATGGTGGAACAGGATACAGTGCCCCCCCTAGCGGCAGACATAGGAACTCTACGGTCCACATAGTCATATCAAAACAGAGGCACTCCTACTGGGAGTTTCGCGAACCAACGTTTGGCCCATTTTTCTCTGTTGATTGCAACCACGAATACCGAGTTTGTTGAAATGTTTGGCGGGGGAATTCAATTCAAACATAGTACAAAGTACCCCCCCCCCCCTTCCGATAGACCGATTTAGTTCATTTTTACAACACTTCTTTCTTATTAGAAACCCAGGACTGATAAAGAGTTTCGTAACAATACAAGAGAAATTACGACCAGTATGAGGAAATTAATAATTTTTGTCGTGAGTAAACCCCCCGTTGTAGTGAACCGATTTAGTATATTTTTACAACAAATTTTGCTCTTTAGATTACTACAACGAATACTGAGTTTCGCTGAGATATAAAAAAAGTTTGACTCGCAGGAGCTGCGTCATCTTAGCGCGGTTCCGTTCATATCTCAAGTGCTACTAGTCAAGGAATAGTTGCAGTTATTGGTGGGGTGTGATATTTCGTGAAAAATATAAAATAAAATCTCGAAGAGAAAATAGATTTAAGGCGCCACAACAGGAAACTTACATTATCATGGCGACTCCCCCCCCCCCCCTGCTCAACGTTCACTGTTGGAAACACTATAACAACGTTTCACATTATCTTGCCTTGTTTTAGTCACATACTCGATTTACTGTTAAAACCGATTAAAATAAGCAACAACCAGTTAAAACGATAGGTAAACAGATACAAAAACCCGTTCAAAAGAGCAAAACTAACAATTTTTCAATTCCTTATTTCTTGGATTGACATCACCCCATCAAAAATTACATAAGAACCTTTTTCGTAGAACATTTAATAACCTTTTGAACGGCAACCTTCCACTTACCACGATTTCTTAACCGTTTTCGAAATATTTTAGAATATATACAAAAACCCCAAAACTTTAAATGCCGGTTAATGAAACATTTTATTTCTAGATTAGATGAATATGAAACATCTGTACAAAAACGTCACGAAACCCAATTTGCACGGTTCTTCCTTGTATTGTGAGTACAATTAAAAAATATAATGCGAAATATGGGTAAAGAGGAAACCCTTCCCTTCAAAGGCCTATTTGAGCCCTTAGAAGGGTTATTTTCTCATTTCAGAGGGCACCATTTTATAGATCTCGACGAGAACTACAACTTTGACCTTATGAGAAATGTTGATATCTCAAACCGTTTGGTAGTTATTTCTCTTGTGGGCCGCTTATGTGGGCCACAAGAGAAATACAGGGGGGGGGGTCATCATTGGGTTGACTAAAGGGATTCCCTAAGAAACGAAACCCGTTAAAATTAACATCCCTTCCATTAAATCCACTTCCCAATCTCAGTCTGAATGTGACCTTTGATCGAGCACTACACTATTTTAGAACGTTATTATTTATTGAGAATACACAACAAGGCAATTTACTCTTAAAGTAATGTAGATCAGAGCGGAATGTGGACGCTTTCGTTACGCACGTGTAAAAGTATTAGAAATAAAAATAACCAAGCGGGGCAAACTGGAATTAACGTCTGAAGGCTAGTAAAATATGTGAAAAAAAAAATTCTGGGGTTTATTTGTTAAATAGGAAATTGTTAGAAATAAAAATATAAATGAAGATTCTCTGTCTTTTTAATTTAACAAAAAATTGAATTGTAACATAAAAAAAAGTAATAGATTGCCGTAAATTGCTGTTTTAAAATGTATTGAAGGTTACACATAAAAGTATTGGTTACTGAATTAAATAAAACTTAGCTGCCTATTAATGCCCGTTAACTTTTTATAATTTTTTTTAAAATAAAGTAGGTTATTTATTCAAGTGTTATAATAACACAGGCCTATAAAACCAAAAATATATTGCTCTAGGGTTCAGACTTGTATTTTGACCCGCTGAAAACGAATCTGCAATAAAAAATAGGGGTCGCGCAGTGGATTTCAGGGATAACTATTTCAGAGTTTCTAATAATCAAAATTTTATAAAAAATGATTTTACCTTATAACAGCCAAAATAATAAATTTCCGGAGTGGAGATGGAGATAGTTAGCCGTTGCAGTGATACGAAGACAAGGTATGGTTGGGATTCGGCTAGGAGATGGATATAGTTAGCCGTTGCAGTGATACGAAGACAAGGTATAGTTGGGATTCGGCTAGGAGATGGAGATAGTTAGCCGTTGCAGTGATACGAAGACAAGGTATAGTTGGGATTCGGCTAGGAGATGGAGATAGTTAGCCGTTGCAGTGATACGAAGACAAGGTATAGTTGGGATTCGGCTAGGAGATGGAGATAGTTAGCCGTTGCAGTGATACGAAGACAAGGTATAGTTGGGATTCGGCTAGGAGATGGAGATAGTTAGCCGTTGCAGTGATACGAAGACAAGGTATAGTTGGGATTCGGCTAGGAGATGGAGATAGTTAGCCGTTGCAGTGATACGAAGACAAGGTATAGTTGGGATTCGGCTAGGAGATGGAGATAGTTAGCCGTTGCAGTGATACGAAGACAAGGTATATTTGGGATTCGGCTAGGAGAAAAAAACGCCGAAACCTCCAATATAGATTTCTTCCTGAAGATCTGAAGTTTTTTTCTCCTAGCCGAATCCCAACCATACCTTGTCTTCATAATAGATTTACGTAAAAAGCATCCATGGTCTTTCTTGTAGACATGTATGTAATTTACAAACTTGACGTATTGACATATTTCCTACAATTATCATATAACAGTGCTACTTGTTTTTAGCGCGGTTCCTCCCTCTCCCATAGGGAGGAACCCCGCTTATAGGGTTGATACAATGAAACAATCCGGAAGTGCCGACTAGAAAATTTCGCGTTTCAGAACCCCTAGAGACCGAAAATAACGGTGGTTCAAATTTGTATATATATATATGTATATATTTATATATATATATATATATATATATATATATATATATATATATATATATATATATATATATTTGTCTGTTCGCTCTCTAGCTAGAAGACGAATGGTCCGATTTTGATGAAATTTGGTACAAAAATCCTTCGTCCAATTTGAAAGGTCAAGTTCGTTAACCAACAAAATCCGCCGACTGGAAGATGGCGTTTGGGGCGAAATTCGCGCAAAAAAAAATCGTAACGCTTACGTTTTTGAGTTCATGAGCTTCTAAGTACTCGTTTTATATGATTCCAGGGCTAGGAAAACGAATGAAACCATTTTCAAGGCGATAGCTTTAACCGTTTTCGAGAAAATTGGAAAAATATTTTTTGAATACCGTTTTTGGTTTGGGTACTTAGAATCATGGGATTCAGTTGAAACATTTCCTGCATGTTCTACTTTCATCAAAACTAATATCTTGAAATTTTGGTTACGTTTGGAGTTAAGGAAGGGTTAAAATAAAATATTTTATTAACAGACATGAAAAGTTCTTGGAACTTCGTATACTTTCCCTAATATCTCAAAAACTGTTTGAAATATTGGCAAACGGAGGGTTACCATGCGAAAGCTTACTAAATGTTCTACAAAAAAGATTCTGAAACAATTTTTGATTAGGCGATGTCAATCGGAGAAATACGTGCTTAAACTTTGAAGTAATTGATTTCGTTTATTTGAACGGTTCTTCTTTTTTGTTTTTATTCCTTGTTATTTTGTCATTTCTTATAGTAGGATAATGTATTTGACAATAAAACAGATCAATAAAAATAGGAAAAACAATTCATTGCTAGAAATATATCAGGCTGTACCGTATGAAATGTCAGTTTTGGATTTGCCGATTTCCTTCAAATGACTTGAAACTGTCAAGGCTCCTACTCCGAGTTCTTTGGCATGTTCCCTAGTGTTTGTAATTGCTTATAGTAGTCAAATGTATTTGTCAATAAAACAGGACACGTATAATTAGAAACAATATTCAACTTCACACAGGTTAGATACTATGAGGGACTAGAGAGTCCGTTCACTGCCTGTGGGTCCACAAAAAATGTACCTGCTACGAGTTAATCCTTAAGAGTTGTAAATATACTCCAGGTATCTGCCGACACAAATACAAAGCCTAGCTTGGTTTTGGTACTTACAATCATGGAATTCAGTTAAAATATTTTTTGCATGTTTGAATTTCATCAAAACTAACATGTTAAACTTTTGGTTACATTTGGAGTTGAGGAAGGGTTAGAATAAAATATTTTATAAACAGACATGAAAAGTTTTGGGAACTTCGTTTACTTTCATCAATATCTTGAACGCGGTTGGGAAATTATGATCAGTGGATAGAAACTATTTAAAAGCTTTCTAAAATCTCTACAAAAATGATTCTGAAACAATTTTTGATTTGGTGATCTCGATCGAAGAAATAAGTGCTTAAAACTTCAAATACGTCTGTTTATTTCTTATGAACGGTTTTTTGTTGTTCTTTTTGTAATTATTGTCTCTTTCCCTTAGTTTTTTATTGCTATTTATTTTTGTAATTTTTTATGTTAGGAAAATGTATTTGTGTGTAAAACAGGATAGGTAAAATGAGACCCATTTTCTGTTGCTAAAAATAATGAAAAGTTTTGGGCACTTCGTATACTTTCAATAATATAACGGTTGAAAATTAGGGAAGCGAAAGGTTACCATTCGAAAGCTTAATAAATGGTCTACAAAAAAAAAAATCTGAATAAAGTTTTGAATAAGCGATGTCAATCGGAGAAATAAGTGCCTAAACTTTGAAGTAATTGATTTCGTTTATTCGAACAGTTCTTTTTGTCTGTTTTTATTCCTTGTTATTTTTTAATTGCTTAAAGTTGGATAATGTATTTGATAATGTAAAAGATTAAGTAAAATAAGAAAAACAATTCATTGTTAGAAACATAGCTCGCCAAGAGAAAGAGATTCGATGACGTCTTTTGAATATTTTCAATTGACTTTATTCTGTTGGTTTTTTATTTTATTTTTTAATTGATTTTATTTGTAGAATTATAACTATAGTAAAAGATAGTGAATTAAACACAGGAATGTGTGAATAATTTTGATATTTTCCAATTTATTGAAACGTATGAAATGAAGTATCGGTAGAAGAGGATTCTAGGGTCTGGTCAGTCATAAAACCCTTTGAAGAAAGGCCGAGGAAAATATTATATGTTTCTATTCTAAGCTTTTCAAATGACAATAGGGATATGAACAGGAACCGCGCTAAGATGATGCAGTTCCTGCGAGTCGGACTTTTTAGGTTTCAATACTTCCACTGAAGGTGGCTTTACGAGACTGCAATTTTTTAATGTCATATTGCATTCCGCCATTTTGAATTTGTTTTATGTTCGATAAATTGGTAATCACGGACCCTAATTCTTTTTTTTTTTTTTTTTTTTTTTTTTTTTTTTTTTTTTTTTTTTTTTTACGGCGCATCTACATCTAGGTCATAAGCGCCGACATCCAGGGTGTAGCGAGGAATTTTACCAGCGAGCCGTGGGATGATAAAATTCCTGCCGGAGGTTGGGAATCGAACCCACCATCTCCCACTTATGAATCCAAGGCGCTAGCCATTAGACCACGGGAGACCCCCACGGACCCTAATAATCACAAAACAATAAGTTTAAGATCAATAGCTAAATTTTTATTTTATTTTTACCAAGTTTTTTTGTATAACACGACGCCATATTGCATTCCGCCATTTTGATTTTTTTAGTTTTTAATAAATTTATAATCACAGGCCCTAAAACCATAAAAAAAAGTCCGACTCGCAGGAACTGCATCATCTTTGCGCGGTTCCGTTCTTATATCTAGACTCATTTAAAATGATTAAAATAGAAGCTGTTATTATACCATATTATTATTATTAATAATAATAATTATTATTATTATTATTACCATTTAGTAAGCTTTCCAATGATAACCTTTCGCTTCCCAAGATTCTCAACCTTTTTCGAGATACTAACGAAAATATAAAAGGTTACTTTTATACTATTCTAACCGTTCCTTTACTCCAAACGTAACCAAAATTTCAACACATTAGTGTTGATAAAATTCGAACATGCAGAAAATGTTTCAACTGAATCCCATAATTCTAAGTACCAAAATCAAAGACAAAAAGAACAGTTCGAATCAGCGAAATCAATTACTTCAAAGTTTTAAGCACTGATTTCTCCGATTGACATCGTCTAATCAAAACTTTCATCAGAACCTTTTTTGTAGAGCATTTAGTAAGCTTTCTAATGGTATTCTTCCGTTTTCCAAGATTCTCAACCTTTTTCGAGATATTAAGGAAAGTATACAAAGTTTCCAAAACTTTTCATGTCTGTTCATAAAATATTTTATTCTAACCCTTCCTTAACTCCAAACGTAACATAACTTTCAACATATTAGTTTTAATGAAAGTAGAACATGCAGATAATGTTTCAACTGAATCCCGTGATTCTAAGTACCCAAACCAAAAACGGTATTCAAAAACTATTGTTCCAATTTTCTCGAAAACGGTTAAAGCTATCGCCTTGAAAATGGTTTCATTCGTTTTCCTAGCCCAAGAAGCCTATAAAAAGAGTACTTACAAGCTTATGAACTCAAAAACGTAAGCGTTACGATTTTTTCTGCGCGAATTTCGCCCCAAACGCCATCTTCCAGTGGGCGGATTTTGCTGGTTAACGAACTTGACCTTTCAAATTGGACGACTGATTTTTGTACCAAATTTCATCAAAATCGGACCATCAGGGAAGCCAGAAATGAGCGAACAGACAAATATATATATATATATATATATATATATATATATATATATATATATATATATATATAAATAAATATATACATATATATATATATATATACAAATTTGAACCACCGTTATTTTCGGTCTCTAGGGGTTCTGAAACGCGAAATTTTCTTGTCGGCACTTCCGGATTGTTTCATTGTATCAACCTTATAAGCGGGGTTCCTCCCTATGGGGGAGGGAGGAACCGCGCTAAAAACAATAAGTTTTAGACCAATTGCTTAATTATTTTCATTTTTTACACGTTTTTTTCGTATAAAAGACGCCATATTAGCGCCACCATATTGATTTTTTCTGATAACGGATTCGTAATCAGCGACCCCAAAAAACCGTAAATACCTGAATGTAGATCGTTCCCTTAACTTTTCTACTTTTAGCCGCATTTTAGGCATTCCGTCCCACCGTGCGTCGCCATATTGGCAACCTGGGCATATTGACACCTGGGCTGATGATCCAGACCTCTGACGCGGTGATAATCGATATCTCCTAGAGCCGGTTCTCTAATCTGCGTTGAAGCTAATACGTATGTACCTAATAATTGTACGAATTAACATTCATGACTGGCTTTTGCAACGTATGTAAATATGTCTTCTTAAGAACAGGTCTTGATTTGTATACTCTCCAAATTACTGTAGAATATACCCTTTCTAAAGCTGCCAGTCATTTTTGATCACAAAACTAGCTGAATTCCCGCGCTTCGTCACACCAGATAAGTAGTTTTTTTTATTGCTTTAAATAATGTACCATCAAAATTTATGCTACTTTATAATTTTTTGCAGTTTATTTTAACATGGTTCCCGTCATACTACATGTTATCCATCAATTGATAAGTAATCAAAGTATAATGTTTTTTGAATCTGTGGCACTCCGGACCAGTGTCAACGAACAGATAACCAAGAGATAACCCGTTATCTACAGGTTACCAGTAACAGGAGTGATACCAGTACAGGTTAAAATTCGTTATCAATAATAAATGTACGTTAAAATTAAAAAAAAAAATTATGTTTCTCAGATGTCATTTAGAAACACTTATTATATTTGCAAGCATTACCAAGAGGTGTTCTGACTGGAGATGCTGGTGGGTGAGGAGGCTGTGCAAGGGTTCGGAATATTATTACCTTGGATAGACCATCACCAGGAAAACTCTAGGCGGGACAAGTTGAAGTGAACCTCAATTAAAATGGTGATTTCGTCCCTCATAGCGTAATATGTATGAGGGACAGTTTATTTCTAGTAATTCAAGCACTGCCATCATAGTTGAAATTAACCGCAATTAAAAATGTATTTCTTTATTTAGTACTAGCTGAATACCCGTGCTTCGTCACGGCAGATAAGTTGTTATTTTATTGCGTTAAATAATGTTTCATTAAAATTCCGTTAATATACAATTCTGTGCAGTTTATTACAGCACGGTTCCCGTCATACTATATTTTATTCAATGGGCGTTAAAATTTAAAAGTTTATGTTTCCAAGAAGTCATATGGTAACACCCAATATATTTGCGAGTATTACCAAGGTTATAGGCGAGGAAGCTGTGCAAGGGTTCCGGATATTATTACCTCGCCTGGAAAACCTAAGGATATGCCATACATCACGGTTTGACCGGGACTGTCCCGGTATTTTGCAATTGTTTCGGTGTCCCGCCCAGTTTTATCAATGTCCCGGAAAAGGCTGTAAGATGTAAAAAGTAATGAATTCATGCTTATACGAATCTTTTTTAAATCGGTTACTTTTCTACAATGAACATTTTTACTACTGCTCACAGTGTCAAAGAAATGAGAAGTAATCTAACTGTAAAACGCTGGAACTACCTGCACAGCGCTGCCAGCTGCCAGACACTACTATTTGGCTGAGAGATTGTTTTAAGAAAATCAAGTAGCAAAAAAAGTTCCCTTCTTATTATTAAGGTTTTGGTAGACTAACAGTTTACGATTCCCCCTTCCCGTTAGTTGCTAGGCTTAAAACTCACCAACCATTTTGCTTATAATTTGTACTCTTTTTATCCCCCCCCCTGGTATGCCCATCCCATATTAATGTGTCTCGGTTTAACTCTCCAAAAATATGGCAAGCCTATCTGACGGGGACAGGCAGAAAAGAAACGCAATTAAAACTCTATGAGGGACAGTTAATTTCTAGTAATTCAAGGCCTGCCATCATAGTTGAAATTAACCTCAATTAGAAAGAAAACTATGAGATAGATAATGTAAGGTAACAGCTGTTCTTTATCGTCCTAGCAACGCAGGCTGCCTAGGCTTGCCTTCTCTAACAACTCAAACTTTAAACCCCCCTAAAAATGCTTAAAAATACGAATATCAAAAAAATCCTTTCTTAGCGAGCGCCTACGTTATGTAGGGAGTGTCCATGCAAAATTTCAAAATTTTCTGTCGAGCGGTTTGGGCTGGGCGATGATAGGTCAGAGAGTGAGAGAATGAGTGAGTGGTATTTGACAAAGCATCATCTGTAATGAAATAGATTATTACTTTAAAAGTAATCGCTTTAATAAACATATAATTAGGTAAACATTAATACAGATAATTTTTAATGATTTAAACTTGAAAAAAAAAAAACATGTCTTAAAATATTTGTTGAAATAATTGTTTGTTACTGTTCCTTTGTCCCCATAAAAACTCGCAGAAATAAGAATCTCAGAAATACCTTTTTCTACCACACTCTTTTCTATTTCAGAAACCATTTTAGCTTTGGCCCAGAGAGATTCAAGAGTTTGTGTGTTGGCTCCAGTTATAAGGTCTACAAATTTTTTTGAATGATTCACCGTAAGGTGCACGTAATAAAACATAATGTTTCACCAAACCCTTTACCACCAAATGATTACTGGCGATAAAGTAATCTTTTGGTGATAAAAAGTAACTGGGAGCTTAAATGTAAAAAATATTCATTAATCCCGCCAAATAGCATGATATCCTCATATTTCTAGGAATATATTCATGCCAGTCTCGAATCCCCATGTATCTAAAGTGATGTCACCCGTCAATCAATGACGAAAGAACAAAGCCTGTGCGATATTGAAAAATTATTGTATTCCTTAGGGCATAAAGCATTTGGTTAGCTATATTTCCTCTTGGTACAAACTACAAAACACACAACAATATTTTTCCTTCCGTTGTTTGGAATATTAACAACGCTCAATGCTTTCGGAATTTTAATACCTAGAATTTAATAACGAAAAATCCAAGTAAAATATTATTCTTAAATAAAGATCTAGTATTAAAACTAATCTTTGAATTTTCGGTGCTTCAGTTAAAGGAAATTTATTGAAATTGGTACTTAGGTGATTGCAAACAAAACCTTTCCGCCGCCAGTTTCTTTCTCTAAACCACGGCGTTAGAATGATAGGACCAGTTCTCTGTCTCGTTTAATTTCAGAAAGGCCTCATAAATGAAGAGAGTGGAAAGCTGTAAAACAGTGATGCGCAAACTTTTATGAGGCTGTCTTCCTCAGTGGATATCAAACCGCCATGGGGTTCTCATAAAAACACTCCTCATTCAAAGGGTTTTTTTCATTATATGCCAATACTGTTTGTGTTGAATGCAGAATGCTACAG
Organism: Gonocerus acuteangulatus; assembly: GCA_946811695.1. Classification (NCBI taxonomy): domain Eukaryota; kingdom Metazoa; phylum Arthropoda; class Insecta; order Hemiptera; family Coreidae; genus Gonocerus; species Gonocerus acuteangulatus. Next base: position 164,896,923 of record OX328123.1, read on the forward strand.
AGTTTTGTATCTTATAACTTTTTCAGAGTTAGCTAAGTAATTTTAATTAACTAACGTAAAATTAACCAAATTCACAATTCAATTCTGGAAGAGTTTACAATACCGATATTTATACCATTGAACGTTAAACTAAAAGTTTTGTACACTTGTAGCTTATATTAGGACACAAAAACGTATAACATTAAAAGAATGATAACTACTGAAGGAACGACTGTTTTGTTTGAACTGATTTCCAAAATGAATAACAGTAATATCCACTTGACATCTGACCATTTGAACTGACACATACAACAATGAAACCAGCTTGCCATAAGAATACTGTTAAGTAATAACACTTCTGGCCATATCGTCGATACAAAAGCAAACTAACGAATATGAAAATCACCACTTTTCAGTGGAAAAGTATTTATTCATAACTTTTTTTTGGACAGTCAAATATTCGGCAGATTTGACCTTTTGATAGTGGAATACTTTCCCTTTAATAGAGTGAAGTCAGATTGAAGAATTTGCCGTAAATAAGTCCAGCAGAAATTACTAAAGATGGACAATGAAAGATGCATTTTTTCATATTCGTTAGTTTGCATTTGTATCGACGATATTACCACAAAGATACATATTTTTCATTAATTTCAATATTTATTTTTTTTATTTCTATACAGGATGTATCGCAAGTTAATGACAATCCTTCAGGGGTGAAACTAGACAAGAAAAGTAGTTCAACACCGCTAACCGCAAATTTCTATCTCACTCCGTTCCAGAAATATGCCCTTCTAAAGGTTCTTTAGTAAAACCGTGTTTTTTGTAGTACAACTCCAATTTTCTCTGCTTGTACACATTTTTTTCAAGGCTAATGCACTTTCAATGTTCACAATTATCTCATTCAGACTGGGATTTTAATCCCAAAAGTAAAAATTAATAAAAGCTTCTGGTTAGCGACAACTTTTCGAAAATCACCACAATTCCAAAAAGTCCGACTCGCAGGAACTGCATCATCTTAGTGCAGTTCCGTTCTTATCCCTAGTCTAATTTGGAAAGATTAAAATAGAATCAGTTATTATTTTGGTTCCACCAGTCTTGAAAGGTCTTGATTTACGATCTTACCTGTATGGGTCGGCTAACCCGTAAGTCGGCCAGAAAGGCCTCCGCTCAGAGGCATTTGGAAAGCCTTGGGATCTCTCTCTTTGAACGCTACATTTTTAACAATAAATTGATCATCTTATTTAACTTAATCTGTTTTATTGTCAAATACATTATCCGACTATAAGCAATTAAATAATAACAAGGAATAAAACAAAAAGAACCGTTCGAATAAACAAAATAAATTACTTTAAAGTTTTAAGCACTTATTTCTCCGATTGACATCGCCTAATTAAAACTATCTTCAGAACCTTTTTTTTTAGAGCATTTAGTAAGCTTTCGAATGGTAACCTTCCGCTTCCCAAGATTGCCAACGGTTTTCGAGATACTAATGAAAGTATACAAAGTAACCAAAAATTTTCTTGTCTGTTAATAAAATATTTTATTCTAACCCTTCCTTTACTCCAAACGTAACCAAAATTTCAACATATTAGTGTTGATGAAATTCGAACATGCAGAAAATGTTTCAACTGAATCTCATAATTCTAAGTACCAAAATCAAAGACAAAAAAGTCCGACTCGCAGGAACTGCATCATCTTCTGTCCCGGAATAAGAATAAAACTTTTCATTCATTCATTCATCTTAGCGCGGTTCCGTACATCTCGAAGAAGTGGAGTACATTAGACGTCACAAATAACAGGAAACTGACAGTAGCCAACTTACACAGAAGCAGATAATTCTTAGTCCTCATTCTTGAGGAAGGCTGAATAAGTCAATACAATTATGTACTGAAAACGTATTCACTCTACGACTACTGCTCAGAAGGCTCTATTCCAAACAACCGAAAATTCGTTGTCATATTAAGTTCCATGTTTTACCAGCTAATTCGTTTCATTGTAATAATCAACAGTAAATATGTGCTTCATGGCAAATAAAATTCCATTCTCTCGTGGGTTAAATCTTAGCTATAAAATAAGAAATAATAATAACTTCAGTTGTAGCAGTATGAAGAAGGTTATATAGATAGGAGAATTAAAAACAAATATATGTATATGCCATCATGATTAGCCATGGCCATCATGATTAGCCACAGCCATTCCAAACGTATTACCAATACCTTTTATAGTTTCTTGGCTTATTTGACTAAAATACTAATTTCACTGATAAATGCAATTATAAAAAAAGACAATCAATTAATAAGCGAGATAAATAAAGACCAAAAACCCGTTCAAAACAACAAAACAAACACTTTTTAAGTTTTAAGCGTTTATATCTCTGATTGACATTGCCCAATCGAATATTGCTTCAGAACCTTTTTTGTAGAGAATTTAGCAAGCATTCGAATGGTTGCCTTCCACTCACCACGATTTCCCAACCGTTATCGAGATATTTACGAAAAATTTATGAAGATCCGAAAACTTTTCATGTCTATTAATAAAATATTTTTTTTCGCATACTTCCTTAACTCCAAATATAACCAAAATTTAAACATCTTAGTTGGAATTAATTTCCAAGATGTAGAAAAAATGTCAATTGAATCCCGCGATTCTAAGTACCCACAAAAAAATAATGATATGCGAAAACATTCATTCCACTTTCCTCAAAAACGGTTACAGATATCGCCTTAAAAATGGTTTCATTCGTTTTCCTTTGTCAAGAAACCTATAAAAGATGTACCTGCAAGCATATGAACTCAAAAACGTAAGCGTTACGATTTTTCTTGCGCGAATTTGACCCCAAATGCCATCTTCGATTGGGCGGATTCTGCTGGTTAACGAACTTGACCTTTCAAATTAGAAGGCAGATTTTTTAACACAATTTCATCAAAATCAGACCATTTCTTGAGCCGTCAGGAGCGCGAACAGACAAGCATATATATAAATATACACACATATATATATATATATATATATATATATATATATATATATATATATATATATATATATACAAATTTGAACCACCTATATTTTCGTGATCTATGGGGTCTGAAACGAGAAAGTTTCTGGTCGGCACGTCCGGATCGCGTCGTGAGGTCAACCGCAAAAGCGGGTTCTCCCAATGGAGATAGGGAGGAACCGCGCTAAAAGAACAGTTCGGATAAGCGAAATCAATTACTTTAAAGTTTTAAGCACTTATTTCTCCGATTGACATCGTCTAATCAAAACTTTCTTCAGAACCTTTTTTGTAGAGCGTTTAGTAAGCTTTCGAATGGTAACCTTCCGCTTCACAAGATTGCCAACGGTTTTCGAGATACTAACGAAAGTATACAAAGTTACCAAAACTTTTCTTGTCGTTTAATAAAACATTTTATTCTAACCCATCCTTTACTCCAAACGTAACCAAAATTTCAACATATTAGTGTTGATGAAATTCAAACATGCAGAAAATGTTTCAACTGAATCCCATAATTCTAAGGACCAAAATAAAAGACAAAAAAGACCGACTCGCAGGAACTGCATCATCTTAGCGCGGTTCCGTACATCTCGAAGAATTGGAATAGATTAGGCGTCACAAATAACAGGAAACTGACAGTAGCCAACTTACACAGAAGCAGATAATTCTTAATCCTCATTCTTGAGGAAGGCTGAATAAGCCAATACAATTATGTACTGAAAACGTATTCACTCTACGACTACTGCTCAGAAGGCTCTATTCTAAACAACCGAAAATTCGTTGTCATATTAAGTTCCATGTTTTACCAGCTAATTCGTTTCATTTTAATAATCAACAGTAAATATGTGCTTCACTACTAGGGATATGAACGGAACCGCGGTTCATATCCCTAGTGTCATTTGAAAAGCTTAGAAAAGAAATAAAATTATTTTTTTTTATATATATCTCGTGAAAATTGTCAAAATCCTCTCGAAAATCTCGAATAAAAGTGATATTAAGGCGTCAGGGACACCGAAAGTAGCTAACTTGTACACAGAAGCGGAAATTACACAATCCGGCTCTCATTCTAAAGCAAAGCTCTATAAATCAAGACAAAATATTGCTTATAAAGCCTTTCAAATGGATACAGAAGGATCAAGAAGAAGTACTCAAGATTGAGTAGAATACCATGCCTAATATAGCCTATATAGAATAATATGCCGAATAAAGCCTATCTAGTAGATACAGAAGGACAAACAACAAGTCTTGACGAATAACAAGTCAATATATAGAATAATATACCTAATTAAGTCTATGGAGTAGACACAAATGGACCAAAAACAAGTCTTGAGGAATCTTTTTTTTTTTTTTTTCTAATTAAATACTTTTTATCAATATTCAATATATAACCTGTGTTGAAAACTATTGATTGCTAATTGATGAATCGGGTTACAACTAAGTAGTCTTTATGAATATTTCGTATATAACCTGTGTTTGGAACTGTGTTATTTCAGAATCTAGTATAGTTAAAAAAATTTTGGAGAATGAAATCATAAAGTTGCCCTCCGTACCCCTACGCTTTCTAGGCTTTGTATTTGTGTCGGCAGATACCTGGGGTATATTTACAACTCTTGAGGATTAACTCCAAGCAGGTAAATTTCCTGCGGACCTTCTGTTTCTAGAGCAGTGAACGGGCTCTCTATTCCCTCATAGTATCTAACCTTTGTGAAGTTTATTTTTTGGATTTAGGACTTAATATACATATGTAGACTAAATCATAGCAAGAAGTCTACCTCCGTCGTCGGTTCTTAACTATGTAGACTCGCCAATGTTACCCAATCTTAGATACATCGTAATTAAAATCCACAGCAAAAAGACGACATTTCATCAGAATCCCCTGCTTAATAAAACATATATAGAATAATATGCCAAATAAAGCCTATCTAGTGGATAAAAATAGAGGAAAAACGCCGTTCGTGGTGGTAGAAAATCTTACAAGGTATTTCGCTCAGAAATCTCCGAAATATTCTTACTAATTTTACGTATCCTGTTTTATAGCCAAATAGATTTATATTCTATAATCAATAAGAAAAAACTCCTAGCAATAAAAAACTATGGGTAACAGATGAAAATAGGGAATACCAAGAACAATTCTAAAGAACAAAATCAACACCAGTACTGTAATCTAGATATTCATACGGCATCTTCGAATTCTAACAAACAAAATATTCCTTCTAATTATACGTATCCTGTTTTATAGCCAAATAGATTTATATTCTATAATCAATAAGAAAAACCTACTAACAATAAAAAACTATGGGTAACGGATGAAAATAGGGAATACCAAGAACAATTCTAAAAAACGAAATCAACACCAGTACTGTAATCTAGATATTCATAAGGCATCTTCGAATTCTAACAAACAAAATATTGCTTCTAATTATACGTATCCTGTTTACTGACAAATACATTTGACTGCTATAAGCAAGTACAAAAATAACGAGCAGTGAAAAAAAAAACTGCGGGAAACACACAAATAGATCCGTTTAAATAAACTAAAGTAAATAACTAAGTTTTAAGCACTTATTTCTCCTAATGTAACGACCCCATCAAACATTTCTTCAAAACATTTTTTGTAGAGAATTTAGTAAGCTTTCGAACTGGTACATTTCACTTGCCACGATTTCCTAACCCTTTTCGAGATATTAAGGAAAATATACGAAGGGGGCCTAATAGATATTCATACGGGATCTGCGAATCCCAAGATTCCGCAAAAATTAAATATTCTAATTATATGTATCGTGTTTTATTGGCTAATACATTTAACTACTATAAGCAATTGTAAAAAATAGGGAATATGCCAAAGAACTCGGAGTAGGAGCCTCGACAGTTTCAAGAAATTTGAAGGAAATCGGCAAATCCAAAACTGACATTTCATACGGTACAGCCTGATATATTTCTAACAATGAATTATTTTTCTTATTTTAATTAATCTGTTTTATTGTCAACTACATTATCCAACTATAAGCAATGAAAAAATAGAAATAAAAACAAACAAAAAGAACCGTTCGAATAAACGAAATCAATTACTTCAAAGTTTAAGCACTTATTTCTCCGATTGACATCGCCTAATCAAAAACTGTTTAAGAATCTTTTTTGTAGAACATTTAGTAAGCTTTTGCGTTTGCCAATATTCCCACCCGTTTTCGAGATATTAGGGAAAGTATACAAAGTTCCCAAAACTTTATTAGTTTTGATGAAATTCGAACATGCGAAAAATGTTTCAACTGAATCCCATAATTTTAAGTACCCAAACCAAAAACGTTATTAAGCAACTATTTTTCCAATTTTCACGAAAACGGTTAAAGCTATCGTCTTAAAAATGGTTTCATTCGTTTTCCTAGGCCAAGGAGCCTATAAAAAGAGTACTTGCAAGCATATGAAGTAAGCGGAACGATTTTTTCGCGCGACATTCGCTCTAAAAACCATGTTCCGGTGGGCGGATTCTGCTGTTTAACGAACTTGACCTTTCAAATTAGACAGACGATTTTTGTACCAAATTTCATCAAAATCGGACCATTAGGGGGCCGGAAATGAGCGAACAGACAATATATATATATATATATATATATATATATATATATATATATATATATATATATACAAATTTGAACCACCGTTATTTTCGGTCTCTAGGGGTTCTGAAACGCAAAATTTTCTAGTCGGCACTTCCAGATTGTTTCACGAGATCAACCTTATAAGCGGGGTTCCTCCCTATGAAAGGAGATTGTGATTTATCATTTTTATTTTTTGACATAATGTAATTGTCGACTTATTAGTTTTTTTTTTCTTTTTTTTTTATCTTACTAGTTGTCCGGGTGTCCCAAATAGCAGAATAAGTATTAAAAAAACACAAACAAATATCATTTTAGCGCGGTTCCTCCCTCCCTCATAGGGAGGAACCCCGCTTATAGGGTTGATACAATGAAACAATCCGGAAGTGCCGACTAGAAATTTTGCGTTTCAGAACCTCTGGAAACCGAAAATGATTGTAGTTCAAATTTGTATATATATATATATATGTATATATTTATATATATATATATATATATATATATATATATATATATATATATATATATATTTGTCTGTTCGCTCATTTCTGGCTTCCCTGATGGTCCGATTTTGATGAAATTTGGTACAAAAATCCTTCGTCCAATTTGAAAGGTCAAGTTCGTTAACCAGCAAAATCCGCCCACTGGAAGATGGCATTTGGGGCGAAATTCGCGCAAAAAAATCGTAACGCTTACGTTTTTGAGTTCATAAGCTTGTAAGTACTCTTTTTATAGGCTTCTTGGGCTAGGAAAACGAATGGAACCATTTTCAAGGCGATAGCTTTAACCGTTTTCGAGAAAATTGGAAAAATTTTTTGAATACCGGTTTTGGTTTTGGTACTTAGAATTACGGGATTCAGTTGAAACATTATCTGCATATTCTACTTTCATTAAAACTAATATGTTGGAAGTTTTGTTACGTTTGGAGTTAAGGAAAAGTTAGAATAAAATATTTTATGAACAGACAAGAAAAGTTTTGGGAACTTCGTATACTTTCATTAATATCTCGAACACGGTTGGGAAATCGTGGTAAGTGGATAGAAACTATTTGAAAGCTTTCTAAATTCTCTACAAAAAATATTCTAAAACTATTTTTGATTAGGTTATGTCAATCGGAAAAATAAGTGCTTAAAACTTCAAATACGTCTGTTTTGTTCTTAAGAACGGGTTTTTGTCGTTCTTTTTGTAATTTTTGTCTCTTTCCCTTTGTTTTTTATTGCTTTTTATTTTTGTAATTTCTTATGTTGGGAAAATCTTGTGTGTAAAACAGGATATGAAAAATGAGACCAATTTTCTGTTGCTAGAAATAATGTAAATTTTGGGAACTTTCATTAATATCTCGAAAACGGTTGAAAATCTTGGTAAACGGAAGAATACCATTAGAAAGCTTATTTAATGCTCTACCTAAAAGGTTCTAATGAAAGTTTTGATTAGGCGATGACAATCGGAGAAATAAGAGCTTAAAGCTTTAAAGTAATTGATTTCGCTTATTCGAACTGTTCTTTTTGTCTGTTTTTTATTCCTTGTTATTTTTAAATTGCTTATAGTTGGATAATGTAACAGGTTTAGTAAAATAACAAAAACAATTTATTGTTAGAAATATAGAGTTCCAAGATTCCAAGACCTTGTAACTAGCGGGAATGTTTCTAGTGATGCCGACCCTTCCAGGTAAGATTGTAAATCCTACCTTTCAAGACTGTTGGGACCAAAACAATAACTGTCGGGGTTCGGTCACTGCTACTTTTATCGTAAAAATGGTTTTATTGTGCCGACGTTTCGGCTTGAACTTCAAGCCTTCATCAGGGCTGTAAATACAAGTAGGACATATTTAACACTAATATATGCACATATCTATGTAAATATACCTAATATATATGCATATACACATACACATATACACGCACACATATGTACATATATATGCCCACATACATACACATATGGGGCATGTATTATTAAGTAGCAGTGACCGAACCCGGACAATCCCTACCTTGCATCATCAACGGTCAACGATCTCCTCTCAACAAAATAATAACTGCTTCTATTTTAATCTTTCGAAATTAGACTAGGGATAAGAACGGAACCGCGCTAAGATGAGGCAGTTCCTGCGAGTCGGACTTTTTATTTTGGACCATACAATTAGTTTTTTACACAAATGGAAAATAAAGAAATAGCTATTTACAAAAACAAAACAAAAAAAAAATATAAAAAAAAAAAAGAATTAAAATAAAATGTCTTGATACAGCCACGGCTTGAGGCGTCGGGCTGTAGGTTCTCCCAGATGGTAGTTCTTGGCACCAGTTGAGAGATCCAGTTTTTCGTGGTTCTGCCGGTCAATTCTTCCATCTGAAATGCGAGAGGATCAACTCCCAGTTCCCGATGGAGCAAGCTGTTCCGAACGAACCAAGGGGCGTTGGCTGCTATGCCTAGGACTTTGTTCTGTAAGGTCTGAAGTCGTCTGATGTTCGTCGCGTTTGTTCCATACCACACAGGGCAGGCGTAAGTCAGTATTGGGAGGATCATGATCAGTGGGTATAGTTTTGAAAGTCCGGTGTGTGCATGACGTAATTTTATGTTAGAGTTTAGTTTCCAAGTAAGTCGAGTATCGAAGTGTAACACACACCCTGGTCCTTCGGGCTCCAAGGAACTGGGAGTCCATCCAATCGTATTTCTGGAATTTCTTCGTTTGAGAACCTCCGAAGTGAAATTACTTTGGCATCAGTCTTGGAAGAATTAAGGGCCAGTCGCCATTTCCTAAACCAGTGGTTCAACGAGTTCGCCGATGCTTGCAGATTGTGAACCATCGTATTCAGACTCCTGTGACTGGATAAGATGAGTTTGTCGTCGGCAAATGTTGCGAGTTGAGCGAAGGAATCTTCCTCAGGCATGTCGGAGACGTAGAGTAGGTAGAGAAGGGGGCTCAAAATGGCTCCTTGTGGAACTCCAACTGCCAAGGCGATCTTGCGGCTTAGGGTGGTCCCGACTCGTATTTGGCATGTTCGATCTTCTAGAAAGGACTTTATAGAAGAGAGAAGATTGGCTGGTGGCGATGTTTTCTTCAGTTTATATAATAAACCCGATAATGAATCGAAGGCCCCCTTCAGGTCCAAGAACAAGCCAGCTGTGTATTCCTTGGCTTCAAACCCTTTAACTATTGCCTCTGCAACTCTCTGTGCTTGGTGTGTAGCAGAGTGATGGTGTCGGAAGCAAAATTGATGAGATGGAATGGTGCAGGTCTCTTCAAGATGTTGCCGTAGCCTTTTTTCTAAGCATTTTTCCAGCAGTTTGCCGAGAGCACATAATAGACTTATGGGACGATAACTGACAGGACTATGCTTAGGCTTCCCGTCCTTGTGGAACATTAGCACGATCGCATTCTTCCATGCCTTTGGAAAGTACCCCAACCTCAAGCAGGCGTTATAGAGTCCGACCAAGTAGGCGATCGTCTTCCTGGGCAGCTTTTTCAGAATAAAATTCGGAGTCTGATCCTCCCCTGGTGCTTTTCGGTTCTTCAGTTTCCTGATATACCCCTTGAGCTCCTGTGGAGTTATGTAGTCTGTAAGTCCACCGTCTGCTGTCACAGGTTCTCTTAAAAAATCGTCCACTGTAGTATCGGTCTCAGGGTCGTCTCTGTCTAGCGGTCTTGCAATAGTCTGTAAGTGGGTGGCGAAAATATCGCATTTCTCTTCGTCAGTAGTCGCTGTCCGTTGGTCTGTTTTCAGGGTAGGGAGTGCAGGAATTTTACCAAGGATTCTCCTAGTTTCTCTCCACAGAGTATTGTCACTTGGGTCCAGATCAGAAACATAGGCTTTTTAGGACTTAATTTTTTCTGATTCTAGAAGAAAACTAATTCTACGGCCCAATCTGTTTACACGTGTCTTATCTATGGGATCTCTATATCTCTGCCACCTTTCCCTAATGGTATTCTTGTCATGAATAAGCTGTAGAATATGGGCCGGAGTCTTAGAACCGTTAGAAGTATGTAACCGAGTCTGGGGCTGTTGTGTTGAGTGTTATATTGATGTGCGTATGTGTTCTGTGAGTGTCGAGGCGGATATATCAGTGTCTTCTGTACTTTCTTATATGTGTGGCACATCCAGAATATGCTTAGCATGTGTGAAGAGTTCCCAGTCTGTAAGTGTGTCATGATAAAGTGGGTAGCGTATGTTATGAAGTACAGCAATGTCTAATATGTCCGGATGATATCTGTCCTGTGTTGGGTAGTGTGTTGGTTCGTCAGGTGCTGATATGTGCAGTCCTAAGTTCGTAGATATGTGTTCAAGTCGTGTGCCGTTCGAGTTCAGTGTTCTGCAGCCCCAGATAGGGTTTTTACTATTCAGATCTCCGAGCAACACAGACGGAGCTCCGGAAAAAATGTACTCAAAGTCGGATTCAATGAGGCGTATTCCAGGTCGATGATATGCTGCCAGAATATTGATGTTTGAGTTATTGTTTAATGTTAGCGTAATGCCGACGACCTGTAAGTTTTGTAGTGTAGGTAAGTAGAGTTCAGTATGTATTAACCGTCTCTGTACAAGTATAGCGACTCCACCCCGTCTGGTCTCCTGGTCAGTTCTGTACACAATATAACCAGGAATTCGTAGTCTGTCTGTTTCAGTTAGGTGAGTCTCCGCAATACATGCTACGTGTACAACATGTCTGTTCAGGAATTCAGTAAGGAAGTTTACGCGGTTTGTTAGTCCCGCGGCATTCCAATTTAGAAGAGTTAGGTTTTGGTAAGAAGTTAAATTAGAACAGTCCATTTTCAGATGTAAAAATTGAAGACAATAATTTGGTGAAAAAAGTTTTAATTTGCGGTAAGAACGGCTTTATGAGAGTCGTCAGGAATTTAGAAATTTTGAATGTTTGTTCAGTTGTTTCGTCCTGTTTTGTCTGTGTTGTTCTTAAATTTTCTCTTTCTGTCCAGATGTTTGGTCGCGGAGCTTCCGGGGTGGAGGTTGGGTGTTTTTGTCGTGTGTAGTGGATGGTTTCGTATTCTGCGTGTTAGGAAGTATGGTGTTCTCCTGTGGTTGAGTACGTGATGTGGCAGTCCGTCTTGTGCGAGACTTTTCAAGATTCATGTACACTTGACATCCCCTGTATCTTGCACTGTGGTTACCATCACAGTTGGCACATTTGGCAGCAGTGGACCTGTCAGTGCAAAGACAATGGGGATGGTTTCCTGCACATTTCGCACACTTAGGATCCAGCCGGCAGTGCTTTTTAGTATGGCCAATCCGTAAACAGTATCCGCATTGAACAGGACGCCCGGATCGGCGTCAGGTTTCAACCTATCTAATTCTAAAACAGATTTGCCCTTCTCATTATTATCCAACTCAAAGGCAACTAAAGGGGTGGGGAATCTATCTTTATTATAAAGCCTCGTTGTTCTCTGTACTGGGTAGCCTCGCCTCTTCAAGTCATCTAGGACATCATCCTCGGAGACGTTGAAGGGCAAGCCTCGTACTACAGCAGAGAAGGTTCTGTCCGGGCTAGAAATTAAAAAATATTTAATATCAGGAGTGTCGTCAAAAAACTTGGTTACGCTCCTAAAGTCCTCAATGCTGGACTAAGATATTTTTATTTTCTTATATTGCATTTTGCAATCAAATGCGGACTTTGCAACTCGTTCAAGATCTGACACTAGCTGTTTACTGTCAATGAATGAGTTTTCGTGATTGTCGGAAAAAACTACAAAAATAGGAGGAATTTTAGGAGACTGGGGACTCTCAGGGATGTCAGCTGTTCGGTTGAAATGTCTGGTCTGTTGTCTGTTTGGTCTCGGTTTTTGAATCGGGGAAGAAGCAGAAATAGGAGTAGTATCATCTTCAGTCTGTATTTCAGATAATGGGGAAATTCTATTATTTGTCGGAGTCATAACTGCCACAGGAGATATTATTCGGGCATATCTATTTCTCTTGGGTTTAGGTTCTTCGAATGATTGAGCGTCCATTGTATCGAGACTGTCTCTGTTGATTGGAAGTGACTCGTTGTCATTGGTTACACAGGGAAGGATAGAGTTGAGGTTACTACTGCCTGGCTCTATAAATGTCACCGGGAATATGTGAGATAGAAAATTCATACCACCTGTTTTGGCCGGTTCTTCTGTTGAGGTTAGGTTTGAATCGCCATTACTATTTTCTACACTTTTGCTAAGAATTTTCGCAGCCGAGGAAATATCTAGTTTTCTAATCCGAGGTATTAAAAAAAAATTAAAGAATTGACTGTTAGGCGGTACGAAGTTCGCCGGGTCAGCTAGTCTATTATATAAAAATGAATCGCTAAATGTGTTGGTAAGCGCAAATCTCGAGAACAAATGTACCGATTTCGCTAATTCTTTTTTTATAATATTCCTTGAACTACGAGGATGGTTCTTATGGAGAGAAAAGTTTAAAAAATTGCCTGAAAAAGTCTAAAAACAATACTCTTTCTTCTTTTTCACTTCCTTAACGCAAATTCATTTTTAAATAAAAACATATGTTCTCAATTATAATATTTTTACGTATTATAATTAATTATAATAGTTAACGTATTATTTTATTTGTGTATAAGCAAAAATTCACTATGACAGTAATAATAAGAACATGTGGAGGCCCGGTGGCCGTAAGTGTTAAGGCTTGAGAACTTAACTCTCCGTGCCAAGGGTCGTGGGTTCAATTCCCACTATAGGGTGGTTGCTTTTCTTTAGAAAATAAAGGAAAGGCATCAGCCCTATCCTGGCTAGAAAGGGTGGTAACCTATAGATAACCCGTCCTAAAATTCGTATTTAATAATAATGGACGTTAAAATTTAAATAAATAAGAACACGTAATCACTAGGTGACAATAGAATCACATGTTAATAATGCAATTTCAATTGATTTATATTTGCGTTAATGAAGTAAAAAAGACCCTATTTTTCTATATTCCCATACAAAAGATTCGTAATAATACTTATAGGTCAATTTGAACTTTAATACCATACCATAAAGTTTAAGTGTTAGTGGAGGGGAAATATGCCATCGTATATTTATACGATGGTAACGTTACTCAAAAACTAATTGTCTATGGTAAAATGTAAATTGTCTGTGGTAAAATGTCACTTGAAATGTTAACGTCTCTTTCCTGTGCATCTATAATATTACAAAAGTGTTGTGCCTTTGTGTCTTACTAAATATGCCTCCTATAAGACGGCGGACATACTTAGGCAGAAGAACCAGAAATGCAATGAATCAAATTAATTATCATTCTAATCGTACTGCCCAGGAACGAGAAGATCGCAATGACAGACCCTTCGCCGAGAAGATGGTTCCTGGGCCAAAACTGATGAAGAAATATCCCATACCTTTGGCCTAAACCTCACCCAAGTCTTCACTCCTCACCATCATATCAATGATCCTGACCATACACTCCTTGTCTCTAGTCAACTGGACATTCCTCTTCAACTATCACTCCCACCAAAAGCCTTTAATCCTAAAGAGGTCCTGTATGCTATCCAACATCTTCCTCCAAAAAAAGCCCCTGGATATGACCTCATCACTCCCAAAATCCTTAATAAACTCCCGAATAAAACCATTCTCTTCCTAACTTACATATTTAATGCCGTACTCAGACCAACATATTTCCCCATCCTCTGGAAATTTTCAGTTATACGGATGATCCCAAAGCTTATTCATCAACCTTCGTCCTATCATCCTATATCACTCCTTCCAATAATGGGTAAAATCCTTGAAAAACTCCTTCTCAAACGCCTTTATCCACTCCTGGATCCCATTATCCCATCTTCCCAGTTTGGTTTTCACCACTCCCACTCCACTATTCACCAATGCCACCGTATCGTCGACAGCATATCCTCATCCTTCGAGAATAAGCAGTATTGCTCGGGCGTTTTCCTTGACGTAGCTCAGGCTTTCGATCGAGTGTGGCACCAGTGCTTGCTGTTCAAACTCAAAGAAACCCTACCTTCAACATATTACCTACTAATAAAATCCTATCTCTCTGACCGTTTTTTCCAGACATCCCATGGTAGCTCATTATCTCCAATTTTCCCCCAACGTGCCGGTGTCCCACAAGGTGGAATTCTCAGTCCCGTTTTGTTCCTGGCTTATACGGTTGACATCCCTTCCCACCCCCGAACTTCCATCCACATGTTTGCTGACGACACCGCTATTCTCACGGTTAACCAAAACCCAATTCTTGCCTCCAATTCCCTCCAAGAACACCTGTGCCTACTTCAACCATGGCTAACTAAATGGAGAATCAAAGTAAATGCAGAAAAATCTAGCCATGCAACATTCACACTTCGTAAGTCAAGCTGCCCACCAATAACCCTCCAAAACATTCAAATTCCACAGAAATCTCAAGTAAGATACTTAGGACTGATATTAGACAAACGTTTAACTTGGAAGCCACACATAACACAGAAAAGACAGGAACTAAACAGACTGTTGGGAGGTACGAAGTTCGCCGGGTCAGCTAGTTCATAATATAAATAAATTAATGAAATAAATGAATTAATTAAACAAATAGTCCAAATTAAGTGCTTCCCAGTGAGTCTAATAATGAATAATTTACCCCGCATATCCACTACTAAATGTTTGAAATTTCCGACTGTCCACTACTGTCACAAATTCTATGTTGAGGGAAATTAAAACAAAAAATAGAAAAACGTTATAATCAACATTTTTATGCTTATTCTTTTAATGAGGATTGGACTTTGTCACTGATTAAATCACTCTTTAATTGTTTTTTTTTTCGGTTTAATTTCTGTTTATCAGTTAAATTAGTGTTTTAGTAAAAGAAGGCAGGAAAATAAGTAAGTTTTCGGTAAGAGTGTTTCCCTAGAGCGAACTTTGAGAAGGCAGTGGACCCATTTCCTCAAAGGAACAAAACAGTTTCCTCTCTTGGCGCCTTGAACATACTTCTCTCTACGAAAATATAGGTGGCTGAAATTTGTATGTATATGTATATGTATATATTTATATATATG
This sequence comes from Gonocerus acuteangulatus, assembly GCA_946811695.1. Classification (NCBI taxonomy): domain Eukaryota; kingdom Metazoa; phylum Arthropoda; class Insecta; order Hemiptera; family Coreidae; genus Gonocerus; species Gonocerus acuteangulatus. The sequence continues at coordinate 164,912,457 of OX328123.1, forward strand.
CTTGTCTGTTCGCTCTCTAGCAAGCTCAAAAATGGTCCGATTTTGACGAAATTTGGTACAAAAATCTGGCGTCTAGTTTGAAAGGTCAAGTTCGTTAACCAGCAGAATCCGCCCACTAGAAGATAGTGTTTGGGGCAAAATTCGCGCAAAAAAAATCGTAACGCTTACTTTTTTGAGTTCATATGCTTGCAGGTACTTGTTTTATAGGTTTCTTGGGCTAGGAAAACGAATGAAACCATTTTTAAGGCGATAGCTTTAACCGTTTCTGAGATAAGTGGAATCAATGTTTTTGTAAGTCATTATTTTTTTGTGAGTACTTAAAATCGCAGGATTCAATTGAAATATTTTCTACATCTTGGAAATTAGTCCCAACTAAGATGTTTAAATTTTGGTTATATTTGGCTATAAGGAAGTAAGCGAAAAAAATGATTTTATTAATAGACATGAAAACTTTTCGGATCTCCATACATTTTTCGTAAATATCTCGATAACGGTTGGGAAATCGTAATAAGAGGAAAGTGACCATTCGAATGCTTACTAAATTCTCTACAAAAAAGGTTCTGAAGCAATATTCGATGGGGCAACGTCAATGAGAGATATAAGCGCTTAAAACTTAAAAGGTGTTTGTTTAGAAAGGGTTTTTCTCTTTGTTTATCTCACTTTTTAATTGGTTGTTTCTTGTTTTAAATTACATTTATCAGTAAAATTAGTATTGTAGTAAAATAAGCTAAGAAACGGTGAAAGGTATTGGTAATAAGTTTGGAGTGGCTGTGGTAATCATGATGGCAGTGGCTAATCATGATGACGCATAGTTTGGTTTGAATTCTCCTATCTATATAACCTTTCTCATAGCCTCCAACTGAAGTTATCGTTATTTCTTATTTTATAGAAAGATTTAACCTACGACAGAATGGAATTTTACTCGCCATGAAGCACATATTTATAGTTGATTATAACAGTAAAACGAATTTGCTGGTAAAACAAGATACTTTAAACGACAACGAATTTTTGGTTGTTCAGAATAGAGCCTTCTCAGCAGTAGTCAAAAAGTAAGTACGTTTTCCGTACATAATTGTATTGACTTACACTGATTAAGAATTATCCACTTCTGTGTAAGTTGGCTACTGTCAGTTTCCTGTGATTTGTGATGCTAATCTATTCCATTTCTTCGAGATGTACGTAACCGCGCTAAGATGACGCAGTTCCTGCGAGTCGGACTTTTTTATTGTATTGTGTAGTCTTCTTTCTCGTACATGGCCACCATGCATGCGCGAACGCCAGCGGACACATTTTTTATTTTTATTATTTAACTTAATATCCTAACCAGTATGATCAATTGTATTTCACAGATAATTAGATTGAAAATGGCTTTTAGCCGAAACGTTTCTACAACAAAAATTTAATATAAAATGATGATATGTCTACACATATAACTATATATATGTTGGTCTATTCGTTCTCTAGCTGGCTCAAAAACGGTCCGATTTTAATGAAATTTCGTACATTTATCTTTCGCCTAATTTGAAAGGTCAAGTTCGTTAACCAACCGTCCACCGAAAGATGGTGTTTGGACTGAAATTCACGCCAGTGAAAAAGTGAAAAAAGTACTTGTGGCTTCTTAACATAGTAAAACTAATGAAACCATTTTCAAGTCGATATCTCTAACCGTTTTTAAGAAAAGTGGAACAAACGTTTTTGTAACTAATTTTTTTGGGTACATAGAATCGTGGGTTTTAATTGAAATATTTTCTACATCTTTTAAATTTATCTCAACTAAGATGTTCAATTTTTGGTTAGGTACATTTGCAGTTAAGAAAGTATGTCAATCAGAGAAATATGTGCTTAAAACTTTAAAATCGTTTGTTTTTTCTGTTGAACGGGGTTTTGTGATTGTTTAACTCACTTTTTCATTGGTTGCTTTTTGTTTTAAATTGCATTGATCAGTAATATTAGTTTTTTTAGTAATAGAAGGCAAGAAAATGTTAAACGTATTAGTATTAAGTTTGGAGTGGCTGTGGCTAATCATGATGGCCGTGGCTAATCATGATGGCATATACATATATTTGTTTTTAATTCTCCTATCTATATAACCTTCTTCATACTGCTACAACTGATGTTATCATTATTCCTTATTTTATAGCTAAGATTTAACCCACGAGAGAATGGAATTTTAGTCGACATGAAGAAGATATTTACAATTGATTTTGATAGTAAAAAGGGATTTGCTAGTAAAACGAAATACTTAAAATGACAACGTATTATTGGTTGTTTGGAATAGAGCCTTCTGAGCAGTAGTCGAAGAGTGAGTACGTTTTAAGTGCATAATTGAATTGACTTATTCAGCCTTCCTCAAGAATAAGGATTAAGAATTATCCGCTTCTGTGTAAGTTGGCTACTGTCAGTTTCCTGTTATTTGTGATGCTAATCTACTCCATTTCTTCGTTGTTGACATTTTTCACGAAATACTAAAAAAAAAAAAAAAAAAGCTGTTCATTTCTATTCTAAGCTCCCCAAATGCCACTAGGGATAAGAACGGAACCGCGCTAAGATGACGCAGTTCCTGCGAGTCGGACTTTTTGTTTTTTAGCTATCTTTGGAAATAATTAAGTATTTTCGGAACTTTGAAACTACTTCAGCTAGTAGCACCGCTTACAAAAGGCGTTTTTAACAAAAAATAATTTACTTGCTGAAATGTCAATAAATAAAAGTCCGACTTGCAGGAACTGCATCATCTTAGCGCGGTTCCGTACATCTCGAAGAAGTGGAGTAGATTAGGCGTCACAAATAACTGGAAACTGACAGTAGCCAACTTACACAGAAGCAGATAATTCTTAATCCTCATTCTTGAGGAAGGCTAAATAAGTCAATACAATTATGTACTGAAAACGTATTCACTCTACGCCTACTGCTCAGAAGGCTCTATTCCAAACAACCGAAAATTCGTTGTCATTTTAAGTTCCAACCGCGGTTCATATCCCTAGTGTCATTTGAAAAGCTTAGAAAAGAAATAAATTTATTTTTTTTTGGTAAATGTGAAGGAGCGCGGTCTCCGCACCGATCCTTTTGAAATGTTGCACTATAACGTATTTTGATGTACTAAACACGAATCCATCCAAGTGTCATTTGAAAAGCTTGGAAAAGAAATAAACTTATTATTTTTTTTATATATCTCGTGAAAATTGTCGAAATCCTCTCGAACATCTCGAATAAAAGTGATATTAAGGCGTCAGGGACACCGACGGTAGTTAACTTATACACAGAAGCGGAAATTACACAATCCGGCTCTCTTTCTAAAGCAAAGCTCTATAAATCAATAAAAAATATGCCTAATAAAGCCTTTCTAGTGAATACAAAACGATCAACAAGAAGTATAAGAAAGATTGAGTAGAGTACCCTGCCTAATATAGCCTATATAGAATAATATGCCGAATAAAGCCTATCTAGTAGGTACAGAAGGACAAATAACAAGTCTTGACGAATAACAAGTCAAGATATAGAATAATATGCCTAGATAAGTCTATGGAGTAGACACAAATGGACCAAAAACAAGTCTTGTGGAATATTGTTTGTTTTTCTAATTAAATACTTTTTATCAATATTTAGTAAATAACCTTTGTTGAAAACTATTGATTGCTAATTGATGAATCGGTTTATAACTAAGTAGACTTTATGAATATTTAGTATATAACCTTATGTTTGGATCTGAGTTTTTGGGGTGCTCTCCGCCTAGGCTTTGTATTTGTGTCGGCAGATACCTGGAGTATATTTACAGCTCTTGAGGATTAACTCTTAGCAGGTAAATTTCCTGCGGCCCCCTTGTTTCTAGGGGCATTGAACCGCCATATTCGTTCATAGTATCTACCCGTTGTGAAGTTTATTTTTTAGATTTAGGACTTAATATACATATGTAGACTAAATCACAGCAAGAAGTAATCCTCCGTCGTCGGTTCTTAACTATGTAGACTCACTAATGTTATCCAATCTTAGATACATCGTATTTAAAATCCACAGCAAAAACACGACATTTCATCAGAATCCCCTGCTCAATAAAACTTATATAGAATAATATGAAAAATTAAGCCTATCTAGTGGATAAAAATAGAGGAAAAAAGCCGTTCGTGGTGGTAGAAAATCTTAAAAGTATTTCGCTCAGAAATCTCCGAATTATTGTCACTAATTTTACGTATCCTGTTTTATAGCCAAATAGATTTATATTCTATAATCAATAAGAAAAACCTACTAACAATAAAAAACTATGGGTAACAGATGAAAATAGGGAATACCAAGAATAATTCTAAAGAACGAAATCAACACCAGTACTGTAATCTAGATATTCATACGGCATCTTCGAATTCTAACAAACAAAATATTGATTCTAATTATACGTATCCTGTTTTATTGACAAATACATTTGACTACTATAAGCAATTAAAAACACAAGGGAATATGCCAAAGAACTCGGAGTAGGAGCCTCGACAGTTTCAAGACATTTGAAGGAAATCGACAAATCCAAAACTGACATTTTATACGGTACAGCCTGATATATTTTTAACAATGTTTTTCTTATTTTAATTAATCTGTTTTATTGTCAAATACATTATCTAACTTTAAGCAATTAAAAAATAACAAGGAATAAAAACAAACAAAAAGAACCGTTCGAAAAACGAAATCAATTACTTCAAAGTTTAAGCACTTATTTCTCCGATTTACATAGCCTAATCAAAAATTGTTTCAGAATCTTTTTTGGAGAACATTTAGTAAGCTTTCGCATGGTTACCCTCCGTTTACCAATATTCCTAACCGTCTTCGAGATATTAGGGAATGTATGCGAAGTTCCCAAAACATTTCATCTCTGTTAATTAAATATTTTATTCTAATCCTTCCTTGCTCTAAACGTAACCAAAATTTTAACATATTAGTGTTGATGAAATTCAAACATGCAGAAAATGTTTCAACTGAATCCCATAATTTTAAGTATCAAAATCAAAGAAAAAAAGAACAGTTCGAATAAGCGAAATCAATCACTTTAAAGTTTTAAGCACTTATTTCTCCGATTGACATCGCCTAATCAAAACTTTTATTAGAACCTTTTTTGTTGAGCATTTAGTAAGCTTTCTAATGGTATTCTTTTGTTTCCCAAATTCTCAACTTTTTTCGAGATATTAAGGAAAGTATACAAAGTTACCAAAACTTTTTTATGCCTGTTAATAAAATATTTTATTCTAATCCTTCCTTAACTCCAAACGTAACATAACTTTCAACATATTAGTTTTAATGAAAGTAGAACATGCAGTAAATGTTTCAACTGAATCCCATGATTCTAAGTACCCAAACCAAAAACGGCATTCAAAAATTATTTTTTCATTTTTCTCGAAAACGGTTAAAGCTATCGCCTTGAAAATGGTTCCATTCCTTTTCCCAGCCCAACAAGCCTATAAAACGAGTACTTACAAGCTTATGAAGTCAAAAACGTAAGCGTTACGATTTTTTCTTGCGCGATATTCGCCCCAAACGCCATCTTACAGTGGGCGGATTCTGCTGGTTAAAGAACTTGACCTTTCAAATTGGGCGACAGATTTTTGTACCAAATTTCATCAAAATCGGACCATCAGGGAAGCCAGAAATGAGCGAACAGAAAATATATATATATATATATATATATATATATATATATATATATATATATATATATACACAAATTTGAACCACCGTTATTTTCGGTCTCTAGGGGTTCTGAAACGCGAAATTTTCTTGTCGGCACTTCCGAATTTTTTCTTATAAGTGGGGTTCCTCCCTATGGGGGAGGGAGGAACCGCTCTAAAAACGTAAGCGTTACAATTTTTTTGCGCGAATTTTGCCCCAAACGCCATCTTCCAGTAGGCGGATTCTGCTGGTTAACGAACTTGACCTTTCAAATTAGACGAAAGATTTTTCTACCAAATTTCATCAAAATCGGACCATTCGTCTTCGACCTAGAAATCGAACAGACATATATATATATATATATATATATATATATATATATATATATATATATATATATATATATATATACAAATTTGAACCACCATCATTTTCGGTTTCTAGGGGTTCTGAAACGCAAAATTTTCTAGTCGGCACTTCCGGATTGTTTCATTGTATCAACCTTATAAGCGGGGTTCCTCCCTATGGGAACCGCGCTAAAAACATATTTTTTGTTGCAGATTGCCGAATCTCACAAAAGTTGTAAAATTTAATAAACTTTTAAACGGTATTCTCAGAACTGGAATTGCTTCTCAATTTTAGCGCGGTTCCTCCCTCCCCCATAGGGAGGAACCCCGCTTATAAGGTGTATACAATGAAACAATCCGGAAGTGCCGACTAGAAAATTTTTCGTTTCAGAACCCCTAGAGACCGAAAATGATGGTGGTTCAAATTTGTGTATATATATATATATATATATATATATATATATATATATATATATATGCATATATTTATTTATATATATATATATATGTAAATAAATATATACATATATATTTAAAGGAATTTTTGATGGGATGTTCGTATTAGGAGATATAAGTGCTCAAAACTTAGTTAGTTATTTTCGTTTATATAAACGGATCTATTTGTGTGCTTCCCGCAGTCTTTTTTTCACTGCTCGTTATTTTTGTAATTGCTTATGTCAAATGTATTTGTCAATAAAACAGGATACGTATAAGTAGAAACAATATTTTGTTTTTACGGAATCTTGGGATTCTCAGATGCCGTATGAATATCTATTAGGCCCCCTTCGTATACTTTCCTTAATATCTCGAAAACGTTTGAGAATCTAGGTAAGTGGAAGGTTACCATTAGAAAGTTCACTAAATGCTCCACAAAAAAGATTGAGAACAATTTTTTGATGAAACGATGTCAATTGGAGAAATAAGTGCATAAAACTTTCGTTTATTTGAACGGTTGTTTTTGTCTGTTTTTATTTCTTGTTATTTTATTATTGCTTCTAGTAGGAGTAAAACAAGATAAGAAAATAGAAAAGATATTTATAATTTTTAACGAAAGATCAAAACAAACTAATAATTGTATCTACTCCTCTTTTTTTGTCTCTGTTTACCTTCATTTTTAATTTTTTTTATTTTTGTTTTTCTCGGTTTGCCTTAGTTTTCAATTGCTTGCTGTTATTTTGATTGCATTTGTTTCAATAAAACATGATAAGTAATTGAAAAGCATGTTTGTATTTTGAATTGACTTTGAGAGTCTTGCTTTAGATTGAGGAATTGCCGCTTCTAACCTGTGGGTGTTAGCAATTTTCAAAAAATAAAACAAAAAAAATTTAGTTCTATTTTAAGTTATGGATGACACCGGATACGTGTTAAGATGACGCAGTTCCTGCTGAAAGAGAATGTGAAAGAGAACACTCTGTTTAGGGTCAGACACCTGCCCGGGTCGAGCTACCAGGCAGGTAGGCTTTTATTGCACTTCATAAATCAAGAGTTGACAGATATTTTACTTGTAGTAAGTCATGCAGCCAAATGCTGTAGTAGAAATATAATTATATTTTGTGGTTGTATGTGGCATAGCACATTAAAATATAACACTACGTTCTAATTTTCTTGTCCAATTTTATTTTGTTTAATTGCACTTAACAGTAAAATGAGTAGTTTATTGTTTTTAATTGCATTTAACACTAAAATGGATAGGTTAGTAAAGCAAGTTAAGTCAATTAGAAACATATTCGTAGTAGAGTCTTCGTAGAGCGAAACTTGGAACGACTGAAAGAGTAATTTCCGCTTAGAATAGTTTCTTGTGCCTTGCCGACAATCTTGCTTTTCTTTGGAGTATGTGTTTACATTAAGAATGATCGAAACAAAGTAATTACTGTTTGTGTGTGAATGGAACCGCGCTAAGATGATGCAGTTCCTGCGAGTCGGACTTTTTATAATATAATAGAAATGCTAGAGTCAAAAAACATCACACAAATAAATGTAACATTATGGCTATTTTTGTGATATTATTAGAAATAAATGAAAATTATTGTTAATAAAATTGATATTTAATGATTATAGTAAGTTTTACGTAAAAGTTTAACAAAAATAAAGAAAAAAGACACCGAAAACTATAAACATTCATACAACTGTCCTCCTTGCAGAACACACTGACGAGACCTGGTCACACCGCTGATGTAGTCCTTCCAATCTCATCATGGTTACCTCTCATATACACAAATGATTCGTATATCCTTTCTATCAGATGGTTTATTATGCTAAATGGGTTCTTTTTACACGCGAATTAAGACAACCCCACGCCTAAAAATCAAGCGAACTCATAGCAGGGTTTTTGGCCGCCCAATGCACAGGGTGTATTATTATTAAATTATCATGGGACAAAGGAAGAATGGACCACACTTGAAGCAGGATTTAACACAACAACCTTTATTTTAGATTAGGCGGTTAGATATAAAACATGGCCCAAAGAGCTGTAGACTCAGGTATGACGTCATATATTACATACTACCGCATATCCTTTCTATCAGATGGTTTATTATGCTAAATGGGTTCTTTTTACACGCGAAACCCACGCCTAAAAATCAAGCGAACTCATAGGAGGGTTTTTGGCCGCCCAATGCACAGGGCCATTCTCCCAATCCATACTGAGTGCCGTAAATAAATCGCTCTCAAGAAGGTCATAAACGCACTTGAATTTATGTGTGTGTCTGTATGAGTTAAGATGAGGTAGTCTCTTTATGAGTTAACATAGGGTAGTCCCCTTAGGAGTTAAGATAGGATAGTCTCTGTATGAGTTAAGATAGAACAGTCGCTGCATGAGTTAAGAATAGGGCGGTCTCTGTATGAGTTAAGATAGGTCGGTTATGATAGAGTAGTCTCTTTATGAAATAAGATTGGATAGTATGACGATGAGTTAAGATAAGGTAGTCTCTGTATGAGTTATGATAGGGTAGTCACTGTATGAGTTATGATAGGGTAGTCTCTGTATGAGTTATGATAGGGTAGTCTCTTTATGAAATAAGATTGGATAGTATGACGATGAGTTACGATAAGGTAGTCCCTGTATGAGTTATGATAGGGTAGTCACTGTATAAGTTATGATAGGGTAGTCTCTGTATGAGTTATGATAGGGTAGTCTCTTTATGAAATAAGATTGGATATTATGACGATGAGTTAAGATAAGGTAGTCTCTGTATGAGTTATGATAGGGTAGTCTCTGTATGAGTTATGATGGGGTAGTTGAAAGGTCAAGTACGTTAACCAGCAGAATCCGCCCACCGGAACATGGTTTTTGGAACGAATGTTGCGCGAAAAAAATCGTTCCGCTTACTTCATATGCTTGCAAGTACTCGTTTTATAGGCTTCTTGGCCTAGGAAAACGAATGATACCATTTTTAAGGCTTTATACCGGATTCAGCTGAAATATTTTCTGCAAGTTCGAATGTCATCAAAACTAATATGTTGAAATTTTGGTTACGTTTGGAGATAAGGAAGGGTTAGAATAAAATATTTTTTTAACAGATATGAAAAGTATTGGGAACTTCGTATACTTTCATTAATATCTCGAAAACGGTTGAAAATCAAGCGAAATGGTCTACAAAAAAGGTTCTGAAGAATGTTGTGAATAAGCGATGTCAATCGGAGAAATAAGTGCTTAAGCTTTGATGTAATTGATTTCGTTTATTCGAACGGTTCTTTTTGTTTGTTTTTATTCCTTGTTATTTTTTAATTTCTTATAGTTTGATAATGTATTTGACAATAAAACAGATTAAGTAAAATAAGAAAAACAATTCATTGTGAGAAATATAGCTTGCCAAGAGAAAGAGATTCGATGACGTCTTTTGAATATTTTCAATTGCCTTTATTCTGTTGGTTTTTTATTTTATTTTTTAATTGATTTTATTTGTAGAATTATTACTATAGTAGAAGAACACATGAAAATGTGAAATTTTTTTATATTTTTCAATGCATTGAAACGTATGAAATAAGTATCTCTAGAAGACGATTCTGGGGTCATAAACCCCTTTGAACAAAGGCCGAACAAAATATTATCTGTTTCTATTCTAAGCTTTTCAAATGAGAATAGGGATATGAACGGAACCGCGCTAAGATGATGCAGTTCCTGCAAGTCGGACGTTTTTATAATGTACTATATATTTGTCAAATACCACTCATTCAATCACGCACTGACTGACTCACTGAGGTAATAATATCCCGTACCACTTGACACCAAAATTTTAAATTTTGCATGAACAATCCGTTCAGAATGTAAACACTCGCTAAGAAAGGGTTTTTTTTTTTTTAATATTCAAATATTGAAGTACTTTTAGGGGGGTTTGAATTATTATGAAGTTCCTCATCGTCACAAAAATGGTCCGATTTTGATGACATTTGATACAAAAACCTTTCTTCTCATTTGAAAGTTCAAGTTCATTAACCGGCTGAATCCGATTGCTGGAACATCCGGCCGAGAAAAAACGTTTACGAGAAGAATTGATACAAATACTTTTCCAAACTAATTTTTTGTTTGGGTATTTAGAAACGATGATTGGTTCACTTGAAAATTGCACCAGGTATTTGACATTCATCTAATCTAAGATATTTAAGCGTTGGTATCATGTGGAGGTAAGAAGTATGTGGGGAATAAATTGTATTAATGGTGATAAAAAGTTTTTGGATCTCGGTATATTTTCTAAAGCATCTCGAAAACGGTTGGGAAAACGTAGTAAGTGGAAGGCGGCTATTCGAAAGGTTACTAATTTTTTTACAAAAAAGATTCAGTTGCATTGTTCGGTGGGGCGATGTCAATCGAAGAGATAAGTGCTTAAGACTTCAACGTTGATAGTTTTATTCTTTTCAACGTGTATTTGTCTCTGTTTACCTAACGTTGTATTTTTTTTTTTTTTTTTTTTTTATTCCGCAACAGAAACAAGCACGGTTACCTCCACATGGTGTTTCCTGGGTAACTCTAAAGCCCGTGCAATAATAAGCTGTACAAAATTATGTAGTAGCATTAATTTTGATCATGCCTTATTTAACGCAATATAAAAACTACTTATCGGCCGTGGTGAAGCACGGGTAGTCAGCTAGTATCGGCCGTGGTGAAGCACGGGTAGTCAGCTAGTATCGGCCGTGGTGAAGCACGGGTAGTCAGCTAGTATCGGCCGTGGTGAAGCACGGGTAGTCAGCTAGTATCGGCCGTGGTGAAGCACGGGTAGTCAGCTAGTATCGGCCGTGGTGAAGCACGGGTAGTCAGCTAGTATCGGCCGTGGTGAAGCACGGGTAGTCAGCTAGTATCGGCCGTGGTGAAGCACGGGTATTCAGCTAGTTAATAATAAATCACATGGAAATGGTTCAACACGTACGATAGTCTCAAACATTGCCTCATACAATATCTCCATTGCAGCTCTAAAAATACATGTGCATTAAATAGTCAGTTCACTGTTCGCAGAATGTGTATTCTATTCTATTCAGAGCATTCGAACTAACACTTCGGTAGTGTAGAGGAATTGTTCATCTCGTCGAACAATATGAATGAAACAACATGAAATCGCTGGATGTACGACAGCAGGAAAAACTGTTCGATAAACTATGAGGCAGCAAGAAAATACCGCTACATGTAGGGAACTGCAGGGCACAGAAAGCCACTAATTCAGGAATATATGATTAAGGCTCGAATCTCGTTAGAATCTGAATTATTTAGGCAAGAAAAGTTTTAGGATTTTCGTATATATTCTATAATATTATAGAATTTCGTAATATAATATATTCTATAATATCTCGGTCATCCAGCATAAGGCAGAATAGAAGAGAAGAAGTTGTCTTATGCCGCCTAAGAATAGGCCATTCACGGCTGACGCACGTACACCTCATGACGAGACAGGACAGACCGACATGTGAAGTATGTAACACCCCACTGACAATAAAACACATTTTGACTGAATGTCGGTTGAGAGAAAACTATGACTTACCGGACAACATGACTGAACTACACTCAGATAAAAGCCAGTATATAGACAAGATTTACACTTATTTAAAAAATACAAATATATTTAACAAACTTTGACAATACGTCACATAATAAGATCCTCTATTTACGTATCTGTCTAACATTATTTATACAGCTAATCTGAAAAGCAGATATTACTCAAAATTCTTAATGGAATATTCAAATCAGGTTTATTTCCAGACTTGTGGAGAAAAGCTATCATTATCCCTGTTCCAAAAGAAGATAAACCTTCCCACCAAATAACTAGCTATAGACCTATTTCGCTGACCTGTTCACTTAGTAAATTGCTGGAGAAATTAGTTATGAACCGCTTAGAATGGTATCTTGAAAAGGAAGGTATAATAGATGAATGGCAGAGTGGATTCCGGAAGGGTCGTAGTACGCGGGGACAATCTCGTAGCCATCGAAACTGCTGTCATAAAGGCGTTCCGCGAAAAAAATAAAGCATTAGCAGTTTTTATTGATATCGAGTGCGCATTTGATAGAGTATGGAAAAGATCGGTTTTAAATACTTTGAATGAATGTGGTATAAACGGAAATATGTTGAAGTTTTTCGAAAACTTCCTCAATTCAAGGACTTTTCAGGTTAGGATTGGCTCAATATACTCTGATGAGTTTAGTCAGGAAAATGGTGTGATACAGGGAGGCGTCTCCAGTGCAAAATTATTTTTGTTAGCAATGCATGGCTTAAGAAAAGAAATTTCAAGGGAGATAGAAATTATGTTATTTGCCGATGACGTAATAATTTATTCCGTAGGTGAAAATATAGATTATCTATATGAATGTATGCAGGAGGCTCTAAACAAAATCAATCTGTGGATGAAAAATCATGGGTTCAAAATATCTGCTCAAAAATCTAAAAGTATTCTTTTTAATAAACGAACACCGAACACTATAAGATACCTCAACTTGGATGGAATAGATTTAGAAACAGCTGACTCCATAAAATATTTAGGTTTAACTATAGATAAACATCTCACTTGGTTGCCTCATATTAAAGCCCTCAAGAATAATTGTAATAGATCCCTAAACCTGCTTAGATTACTGAGTAACACACACTGGGGAGGTGATCGAACAAGTATGTTGATGCTATACCGGTCACTGATCAGATCTAAGCTGGATTATGGATGTATGGCGTATGGGTCAGCGAGCCCTCGTATTCTTCAAATGCTTGATCCCGTACACCATTCTGGGATAAGAATAGCCACGGGGTCCTTTCGCTCTAGTCCAGCCCCAAGTCTGCTAGTGGATGCTGGAGAATTGCCCCTCAAGTACAGGAGAGAAATTCTAACAACGAAATATTATCTATCTGTAAAGTCACAACCTCATCATCCTATTAATAACATTATTTTGGAAACTAACTAGGAGAACGATTACATGGCCTATAATAAAGCACCCTTCCCCGCTAGAGCTGAAATATTCCTGTCAAAAATAAATTTAAAATATGAAAACATTTTAACCTCTTCACCACTTCAAATTCCACCTTGGACTCTCATACCACCGCTTGTAAATCTAACATTAACTAAACATATAAAAAAAGAAACTCCGCCATATTTTTACTCTGCAGAGTTAAATAAAATTAAAGCAAGTATGCCTGCTTCCACGTACATATATACAGATGGGTCGAAAAGTGCTAATTGTGTGGGAGCTGCCGCCCTCTGCGAAGGACGACAATACTTGTTTTCTCTCTCTCCTCATTGTTCCAGTTATTCCACCGAACTATTAGCAATTAAAAAGCATTAAATATTATTCCACCTAGCCATCCTAATGTCATTATTTGTACTGACTCATTATCATCTATAATTAGTTTACAGAATATTTACACCCATGATAATTTGATTTCTGACATTCTATACAATATTAATGAATTAAATAAAAATATGTTCAAAATTAATTTCGTCTGGATCCCTGGTCATTGTGACATTAAAGAAAATACAGTGGTTGATGAGCTAGCAAAAAACGCTTCTATAAGCGGTTTTAAATTCACAGGTATCACACTCAGTGCTCAGAGACCTTAATTCTATAGTTAAGTCTGAAACAATAAAGATTTGGCAAAGGGAGTGGATTAATATGGAATTGGGAGATAAACTCAGGGAGATTAAGGATGAAGTGTGTAAGTGGGCTAGTTCGGATCGGGATAATATGAGGGAATCAGTGATCCTCTCAAGATTACGGATAGGCCACACAAGACTGACGCACGGCTATCTCATGGAGAGGGGGGAGCCTCCGGAGTGCGAGGTTTGTGGCGTGCCCCTCACTGTAAAGCATATCCTGACGGAGTGTAGGGCATATGAAGACGAGCGAGTTCTACTGGGTCTCCCGATACATCTTAGAGAGCTACTAGGCTACTAGTCAGTTCATCTGACAAATATTTTTTCTTTCCTTGATAAAACCAATTTGAAAAACAAAATTTAGCTCTGACTTTAGTGATTCTTAATTGTAAAGTAAAACCTTTTACCCAATCAACACCTATTATAAACAGTATTGGCCTCTAGAATATATTTCGATAAAAATTTAATCTCAAACTCACTTAACAGTAAATGTAAAACGTATTAATCCCTTAAAAATTGTATAAGCCATGATTAATTGATATAATTCAAATTATTAAGACATTTAATTATGAAAATTTTGTTATAATTACTTTTTATCTTTGACCGTTGGTGGCGTTCGGAACGGAGGCGGGGCGCGAGGGTCGGCGGGAGCGATGGGCTTGGCTAGGGTTGGGGACGAGCCCCCCCACATGCGGTCTGTGAAGGTTCGGTTGCCCTGGCACCAGTAAGCACACCTTCTATCATAGACCTAGCAGCCAGTCACCAGATGCGGGCCACTAAGGTAGGACTGGCACGGGGACTCTACTCGACCTTGGCTAGGTCCGCCTCCCGCTGGCCGTCGGGCTCTGTCTCTGCGTCCGATGCTACCAATGGACCGGCCAAGAGGCACAAATGACCCAATAGTGCTTGAGTGGCCTTTAAAAACCAAGGAAAAAAAAGAAAAAAGAAAAGCAGATATATCTACCTTTGAGAATAACATTACACCAATCTATTTCAATCATTAACTAAATCTGAACATAAACAATACAGACACAAACTAAACTGTTTGCTATGAACAAATTGCAGCATTAAATACATATTAATTGGTAAATTACTGTGTAGCGAAAAACAACAATAATAACAAGCAATGTAGTAATAATGTGCAATTTAAGTATATAGATAATGAAAAGGAATAATGTAATAATATAAGTATATAGATAATGATAAGTATAATGTATCGATAATGATAAGTATAATGTATAGATAATGATAAGTATAATGTATGTATAAAATAATGATAAACAATAATAATGTGTAATATAAGTATATATGTAATAATACTAATGTGTAATATAAGTATATATATAATAACAAGGAATAATCTAATAATAATAATATTAATGAATAAAATAATTATATAGATATATTAATGAACGCTATAAGTCTATAGATAATAATAATGTATGTATAATGTACATATAAACAATTAATATAGATATAGTGCAATAATACGTGTATAAGCATATGTATATTATGTGTGTGTATGTGTATGAATTCTGTAATCATGTCATCATCATTTATTGTCAAATCATCATATCTCCATTTATTGTTAAAACATCATTTATTGTAATCATTGTTATCATCATTTATGTAATCATCATTTATTGTGTAACTAATTTTGTAATCATGTAATCATCATTTATTGGCATAGAGTATATCGCTAAAAACTGCGAAACTTTTAATAAATAAATTACAAAAAAAATTATAATATCTCGAAAACGGTTAGGAAATCCTAACAAGTGAAACGTAGACATTCCAAAGCTTACTAAATTCCCTACATAAAGGTTTAGATGTAATTTTCGATGGTGCGATGTCAATCCAAGAAATACGTGGTTAAAACTTAAAAAGTCCGACTCGCAGGAACTGCGTCATCTTAGCGCGGTTCCATTCATATCCCTAGTGTTATTTTGTAGACTTAGAATAGAGACAGTTATTACTTTGTTTGGATCATTCCTAATGTAAACAAATATGAAAAAAAAAAACAAGATTTTTGGCTAGGGATGAAACTATCCTAAGCAGAAATTACTCTTTCTGCCGTCCCAAGTTTCGGTCTACGAAGACTCTTCTACGAATATATTTCTAATTTACTTAACTTGCAGTGCAAACATATCCATTTTACTTTTAAATGCAATTAAACAAAATAAAATTGTACATGAAAATGAGAAAGTAGTGTTATTTCTTATTGAACTACGGCCACATTCAAGCACAAAATATAATTATATTTCTAGTATAGCATTTGGCTGCATGACTTCCTACAGGTAAAGGTAACTGTCAGCTGTCCTAGAATGCTTGATGAGTACAATGAATCTTGATTTATGAAGTGCAATAAAAGCCTACCTGAACCGGCCTACTACCTCGACCCGGACTGACTCTACACGGAGAATATTTACGTTTTCAGTTCTGTTACAGGTTCAAAGAATTTGTATTTATTCCCCTGTTTTATTGAGAAATACATCCTCCTACTAGAAGCGATAACAAAATAACAAGAAATAAAAACAGACAAAAAGAACCGTATAAATAAACGAAATCAATTATCGTTTATCAAACTGCTAAGTTATATGTACTTATTTCTCCATTTGACATCGCCTAATCAAAACTTTCTTCAGAACCTGTTTTCTAGAGCATTTAGTAAGCTTTCGAATGGTAACCATTCGTTTACCAAGATTCTCAACCGTTTTCGAGATATTAAGGAAAGTATACGAAGTTTCCAAAGCTTTTCATCTCTATTAATAAATTATTTTAATTTACCCTTCCTTAACTCCAAACGTAAGTAAATTTTCAGCATACTAGTTTTGATGAAATTAGAACATGCAGAAAATGTTTCAACTGAATCCCATAATTCGAAGTACCAAAATCAAAGACAAAATTCCGACTCGCAGGAACTGCAGCATCTTAGCGCGGTTCCGTTCATGTCCCTAGTGCCATTTGATAAGCTTAGAAAAGAAATAAACTTATTTTTTTTATATATCTCGTGAAAATTGTCAAAATCCTCTCGAACATCTCGAATAAAAGTGATATTAAGGCGTCAGGGACACCGACAGTAGCTAACTTTTACACAGAAGCGGAAATTACAGAATCTGGCTCTCATTCTAAAGCAAAGCTCTATAAATCAATACAAAATATGCCTAATAAAGCCTTTCTAGAGGATACAGAAGCATGGGCGTATATGAGGGGGGGGGCTGAGGGGGCTGCAGCCCCTCCTGAAATTTTGAATTGATGATAAAAACTTCTCGTAAAACCCTTAAAAATAAATTAAATAAGATCACTTAGTTCATAAAACATATTTTATTTTACGTGCAATAGCGTTTTAGTTGCCTAAAACTATTCCAAGCTCTAAATATTTAGTATTCCATACCCTGGAAATGGTCTCAGCCCCCCCCCCCCCCGAAATTGTTTTTATATACGCCCATGTACAGAAGGATCAAGAAGAAGTACACAAGATTGAGTAGAATACCCTGCCTAATATAGCCTATATAGAATAATATGCCGAATAAAACGTATCTAGTAAATACACAAGGACAAATAAAAGTCTTGACGAATAACAAGTAAAAAAAAAAAACTTTATTTAACAAAATAAAACAAAGTTTAGTTGCCCAACTACAATAGAATAATATACCTAATTAAGTCTACGGAGTAGACACAAATGGACCAAAAACAAGTCTTGTGGAATATTGATTTTTTTCTAATTAAATACTTTTTATCAATATTTAGTATATAACCTTTGTTGAAAATTATTGATTGCTAATTGATGAATCGGTTTACAACTAAGTAGTCTTTATGAATATTTAGTATATAACCTATTTTTGGATCTGTGTTTTTGGGGTGCTCTCCGCCTAGGCTTTGTATTTGTGTCGGCAGATACCTTGGGTATATTTACAGCTCTTGAGGATTAACTCTTAGCAGGTAAATTTCCTGCGGCCCCATTGTGTTCTACGGGCATTGAACCGCCATATACGCTCATAGTATCTAACCGTTGTGAAGTTTATTTTTTGGATTTAGGACTTAATATACATATGTAGACTAAATCATAGCAAGAAGTAATCCTCCGTCGTCGGTTCTTAACTATGTAGACTCGCTAATGTTATCCAATCTTAGATACATCGTATTTAAAATCCACAGCAAAAACACGACATTTCATCAGAATCCCCTGCTGAATAAAACGTATATAGAATAATATGCAAAATAAAGCCTATCTAGTGGATAAAAATAGAGGAAAAAAGCCGTTCGTGGTGGTAGAAAATCTTAAAAGTATTTCGCTCAGAAATCTCCGAAATATTGTCACTAATTTTACGTATCCTGTTTTATAGCCAAATAGATTTATATTCTATAATCAATAAGAAAAACCTACTAACAATAAAAAACTATGGGTAACAGATGAAAATAGGGAATACCAAGAATAATTCTAAAGAACGAAATCAACACCAGTACTGTAATCTAGATATTCATACGGCATCATCGAATTCTAACAAACAAAATATTGATTCTAATTATACGTATCCTGTTTTATTGACAAATACATTTGACTACTATAAGCAATTAAAAACACTAGGGAATATGCCAAAGAACTCAGAGTAGGAGCCTCGACAGTTTCAAGACATTTGAAGGAAATCGACAAATCCAAAGCTGACATTACTTCGCTTATTCAAAACTTTCTTTAGAACCTTTCTTGTAGACCATTTAGTAAGCTTTCGAATGGTAACCTTTCGCTTCGCAAGATTTTCAACCGTTTTCGAGATATTAAGAAATTATACGAAGTTCCCAAAACTTTTCATTATTTCTGACAACAGAAAATTGGTCTCATTTTACCTATCCTGTTTTACACACACATACATTTTCCTTACAAATACAACATAAGAAATTAAAGAAATAAAAAGCAATAAAAAACCAAGGGAAAGAGACAAAAATTACAAAAAGAACGACAAAAACCCGTTCATAAGAACAAAACAGACGTATTTGAAGTTTTAAGCATTTATTTCTCCGATTGACATAACCTAATCAAAAATAGTTTTAGAATCATTTTTGTAGAGAATTTAGTAAGCTTTCAAATAGTTTCAATCCACTTACCACGATTTCCCAACCGTGTTCGAGATATTAATGAAAGTATACGAAGTTTCCAAAACTTTTCATATCTGTCCATAAAATATTTTATTCTAACCCTTCCTTAACTCCAAACGTAACATAACTTTCAACATATTAGTTTTAATGAAAGTAGAACATGCACATAATGTTTCAACTGAATCCCGTTATTCTAAGTACCCAAACCAAAAACGGTATTCAAAAACTATTTTTCCAATTTTCTCGACAACGGTTAAAGCTATCGCCTTGAAAATGGTTTCATTCGTTTTTCTAGCCCAAGAAGCCTATAAAACGAGTACTTACAAGCTTATGAACTCAAAAACGTAAGCGTTACGATTTTTTCTGCGCGAATTTCGCCCCAAACGCCATCTTCCAGTGGGCGGATTTTGCTGATTAATGAACTTGACCTTTCAAATTGGACGACAGATTTTTGTACCAAATTTCATCAAAATCGGACCATTCGTCTTCTATTTAGAGAGCGAACAGACAAATATATATATATATATATATATATATATATATATATATATATATATATATATATATAAATATATACATATATATTTATACAAATTTGAACCACCGTTATTTTCGGTTTCTAGGGGTTCTGAAACGCAAAATTTTCTAGTCGGCACTTCCGGATTGTTTCATTGTATCAACCTTATAAGCGGGGTTCCTCCCTATGGGGGAGGGAGGAACCGCGCTAAAAGAACCGTTCGAATAAACAAAATCAATTACTTCAAAGTTTAAGCACTTATTTATCCGATTGACATCGCTTATTCAAAACTTTCTTTAGAACCTTTTTTGTAGACCATTTAGTAAGCTTTCGAATGGTAACCTTTCGCTTCCCAAGATTGTCAACGGTTTTCGAGATACTAACGAAAGTATAAAAGGTTACCAAAACTTTTCTTGTCTGTTAATAAAATATTTTATTCTAACCCTTCCTTTACTCCAAACGTAACCAAAATTTCAACATATTAGTGTTGATAAAATTCGAACTTGCAGAAAATGTTTCAACTGAATCCCATAATTCTAAGTACCAAAATCAAAGACAAAAAAGTCCGTCTTGCAGGACTGCATCATCTTAGCGCGGTTCCGTTCATATCCCTAGTCTAATTTGGAAAGATTAAAATAGAAGCAGTTATTATTTTGGTTCCACCAGTCTTTTTTTTTAAATTAATTATTATGATGGCGTGTCAACCCTTAAGGTCACTAACGCCATTCCTGTGAGTAGTAAAGTCTTGAAAGGTCATGATTTACAATCTTACCTGGAAGGGTCCGCTACACTAGAAACAGACCCGCTAGTGACAAGGTCTTGGAATCTTGGAAATCTATATTTCTAACAATAAATTGTTTTTGTTATTTTACTTAACCAGTTTTATTGTCAAATACATTATCCAACTATAAGCAATTAAAAAATAACAAGAAATAAAACAGACAAAAAGAACCATTGGAATAAACGAAATCAATTAATTTAAAGCTTTAAGCACTTTTTTCTCCGATTGACATCGCCTAATTAAAACTTTCTTCAGAACCTTTTTTGTAGAGCATTTAGTAAGCTTCCGAATGGTAATCTTCCGCTTGACAAGATTGTCAACGGTTTTCGAGATACTAACGAAATTATACAAAGTTACCAAAACTTTTTTTGTCTGTTAATAAAATATTTTATTCTAACCCTTCCTTTACTCTAAACGTAACAAAAATTTCAACATATTAGTGTTGATGAAACTCGAACATGCAGAAAATGTTTCAACTGTATCCCATAATTCTAAGTACCAAAATCAAAGACAAAGAACCCTCCCTAGGAAGGACGCTAGGCAGTTGAAAAGCTATATATCTTGGAAATCCATATCTCTAACATTAAATTGTTTTTCTTATTTTCCTTAACCTGTTTTATTTTCAAATACATTATCCAACAATAAGCAATTAAAAAATAACAAGGAATAAAAAACAGACAAAAAGAACAGTTCGAATAAGCGAAATCAATTACTTTAAAGTTTTAAGCTCTTATTTCTCCGATTGACATCGCCTAATCAAAACTTGCATTAGAACCTTTTTCTTAGAGCATTTAATAAGCTTTCTAATGGTATTCTTCCGTTTACCAAGATTTTCAACCTTTTTCGAGATATTAAGGAAAGTAAACAAAGTTACAAAAACTTTTTATGTCAGTTAATAAAATATTTTATTCTAACCCTTCCTTAACTCCAAACGTAACCAAAATTTCAACATATTAGTTTTGATGAAAGTAGAACATGCAGAAAATGTTTCAACTGAATCCCATGATTCTAAGTACCCAAACCAAAAACGGTATTCAAAAAAATATTTTTCCAATTTTCTCGAAAACGGTTAAAGCTATCGCCTTGAAAATGGTTTCATTCGTTTTCCTAGCCCAGGAATCATATAAAACGAGTACTTAGAAGCTTATGAACTCAAAAACGTAAGCGTTACGATTTTTTTGCGCGAATTTCGCCCCAAACGCCATCTTCCAGTAGGCGGATTTTGCTGGTTAACGAACTTGACCTTTCAAATTGGACGAAGGATTTTTGTACCAAATTTCATCAAAATCGGACCATTCGTCTTCTATCTAGAGAGCGAACAGACAAATATATATATATATATATATATATATATATATATATATATATATATATATAAATAAATATATACATATATATATACAAATTTGAACCACCGTTATTTTCGGTCTCTAGGGGTTCTGAAACGCGAAATTTTCTAGTCGGCACTTCCGGATTGTTTCATTGTATCAACCCTATAAGCGGGGTTCCTCCCTATGGGGAGGGAGGAACCGCGCTAAAAGAACAGTTCGAATAAGCGAAATCAATTACTTAAAAGTTTTAAGCACTTATTTCTCCGATTGACATCGCTTATTCTAAACTTTCTTTAGAACCTTTCTTGTAGACCATTTAGGTAGCTTTCGAATGGTAACCTTTCGCTTCCCAAGATTTTCAACCGTTTTCGAGATATTAAGAAATTATACGAAGTTCCCAAAACTTTTTATTATTTCTGACAACAGAAAATTGGTCTCATTTTACCTATCCTGTTTTACACACACATACATTTTCCTTACAAATACAACATAAGAATCTACAAAAATAAAAAGCAATAAAAAACCAAGGGAAAGAGACAAAAATTACAAAAAGAACGACAAAAACCCGTTTCTAAGAACAAAACAGACGTATTTGAAGTTTTAAGCACTTATTTCTCCGATTGACATAACCTAATCAAAAATAGTTTTAGAATCATTTTTGTAGAGAATTCAGTAAGCTTTCAAATAGTTCCAATCCACTTACCACGATTTCCCAACCGTGTTCGAGATATTAATGAAAGTATACGAAGTTTCCAAAACTTTTCATGTCTGTTCATAAAATATTTTATTCTAACCCTTCCTTAACTCCAAACGTAACATAACTTTCAATATATTAGTTTTAATGAAAGTAGAACATGCAGAAAATGTTTCAACTGAATCCCGTTATTCTAAGCACCCAAACCAAAAACGGTATTCAAAAACTCTTTTTCCAATTTTCTCGACAACGGTTAAAGCTATCGCCTTGAAAATGGTTTCATTCGTTTTCCTAGTCCAAGAAGCCTATAAAACGAGTACTTACAAGCTTATGAACTCAAAAACGTAAGCGTTACGATTTTTTATGCGCGAATTTCGCCCCAAACGCCATCTTCCAGTAGGCGGATTTTGCTGGTTAACGAACTTGACCTTTCAAATTGGACGAAGGATTTTTGTACCAAATTTCATCAAAATCGGACCATTCGTCTTCTATCTAGAGAGCGAACAGACAAATATATATATATATATATATATATATATATATATATATATATATATATATATATATATATATAAATAAATATATACATATATATATATATATATATATATATATATATATATATACAAATTTGAACCACCGTTATTTTCGGTTTCTAGGGGTTCTGAAACGCGAAATTTTCTAGTCGGCACTTCCGGATTGTTTCATTGTATCAACCTTATAAGCGGGGTTCCTCCCTATGGGGGAGGGAGGAACCGCGCTAAAATTGTTAGTTTTCTTATTTTCAACGGGGTTTTGTCAATGTTTACCTAACGTTTTAATTGGTTATTATTTTTTTTTAATTGAATTTAATAATGAAATTAGTATTTTAATGAAATAAGGTATGAAAATGAGAGACTTATTGGTAATAGTGTTTCCCATGGCGCACTTTGAGAAGGGGGAGCCTAGAATACTCTCAGGTTCCTGTTCTTCATGCTCTTTGAGATGCTCTTTTATATTTTTCACGCAAGATCTAAACCTACTAATAACTGCTACAATTCCTCTAGTAATGACACTAGAGATATGAACGGAGCCGCCCTAAGATGTCGCAGTTCCTACGAGTCGGAATACTGATTTTTTTTTAGAAACACTCGTAAATAACGAACAGTAGAAGCCAGCGAAATAGAATGTAAACTAAGGAGAATTGATTTAAGGTTTGATAAGGATTAGACAAGGCGAGAGAGTAGGATATGATTGAATACAAGGAGATGCCGTAAAGCTGCCAATAAGAAGAGGGATCGTAAACTAAAAGCCGCTGGTTTTTGGGGCCTACCTTCTCAGGAATAAATCCCCAAGGCCGACAACCAACCTGGTAGGAGTGATATACTCCACTTAACCATTCAAGGCAGACGGTCTGGCTTCCTCTACCAACTCTCAGGTCCACATTTCTTACAAACACTCAAATACTTAGAATCATTTGCAAAAAACACAATGGAGTATTAAGGTTAATAACAAAATCGACCATCAGCCCGGTGACAGGGCAGACCATCAGCCCGGGACCGCAGAGGTATCCTCATTATTGACCGTACGGCACACTAGGGAGATAGTTTGGTCAGTTCGACCGCCTGAAAAAAATTGTAACGCTTTCGTCTTCGAGTTCATATGCTTGCAAGTACTCGTTTTAGAGGTTTCACAACGGAGAAAAACGAATGAAACCATTTTCAAAGCGATACCTGTAACCGTTTTCGAGAAACATTGAAACACCTACTTTTCCAAACTAATTTCCAGTTCGGGGATTCAGAAACGATTAATTCAGTTGAAACTTGTTCCAGACGTTTGATATTTATCAAACCTATGATAGGTAAATGTTGGTGATAAGGAAGTACTAGAAATAAAATATTACATTAACAGGCACGAAAAGGTTTGGGATTTTCATATATTTTCTAAAATATCTCTAAAAAGGTTAGAGATTCGTGGTAAGTGGAAGGTAAACAATCGAAAGGTTACAAAATTCTCAAAAAAAAAGATTCTGATGTAATTTTTGATGGGGTGATGCCAATCGGGCATTTGAACGGGTTTTGCATCTGTTTACCTAACATTTTAACTGGTTGTTGCTTATTTTAATTGGATTTAACAGTTTAACGAGTATTTGACTAAAACAAGGCAAGAAAATCCAAGAGCAGAAGAAGGAAGTCGCCATGATACTGTCAGTTTCCTGTTGTGGCGCCTTAAATCTTTTTTCTCTTCTAGATTTTATTTTATATTTTCACGGAAGATCAAACCCTCCCAAAAACTGCTACTATTATCCTACTAATAGCACTAGAGATATGAACGCGCTAAGATGACGCAGTTCCTGTGAGGAATTTTTTTCCTTTACATTTGCGAAGTCAAACATATTTTTATTTATTTATTTTAGTTTAGCTTGCAATTATGGCGATTCAACAGCTTTAACATAATTAACTCGATATGTTTTTAGCGCGGTTCCTCCCTCCCCCATAGGGAGGAACCCCGCTTATAGGGTTGATACAATGAAACAATCCGGAAGTGCCGACTAGAAAATTTCGCGTTTCAGAACCCCTAGAGACCGAAAATAACGGTGGTTAAAATTTGTGTATATATATATATATATATTTATATATATATATATTTATATATATATATATATATATATATATATATATATATATATATATATATATTTGTCTGTTCGCTCATTTCTGGCTTCCCTGATGGTCCGATTTTGATGAAATTTGGTACAAAAATCCGTCGTACGATTTAAAAGGTCAAGTTCGTTAACCAGCAGAATCCGCCCACTGGAAGATGGCTTCTGGGGCGAAATTCGCGCAAACAAAATCGTAACGCTTACGTTTTTGAGTTCATAAGCTTGTAAGTACTCGTTTTATAGGCTTCTTGGGCTAGGAAAACGAATGGAACCATTTTCAATGCGATAGCTTTAACCGTTTTCGAGAAAACTGAAAAAATAATTTTTGAATGCCGTTTTTGGTTTGGGTACTTAGAGTCATGGGATTCAGTTGAAACATTTACTGCATGTTCTACTTTCATTAAAACTAATATGTTGAAATTTTGGTTGCGTTTGGAGTTAAGGAAGGGTTAGAATAAAATATTTTATTAACAGACATAAAAAAGTTTTGGTAACTTTGTATACTTTCCTTAATATCTCGAAAAAGGTTGAGAATTTTGGGAAACGGAAGGATTCCATTAGAAAGCTTACTAAATGCTCTACAAAAAAGGTTCTAATGAAAGTTTTGATTAGGCGATGTCAATCGGAGAAATAAGTGCTTAAAACTTTAAAGTAATTGATTTCGCTTATTCGAACTGTTCTTTTTGTCTTTGATTTTGATACTTAAAATTATGGGATTCAGTTGAAACATTTTCTGCATGTTTGAATTTCATCAACACTAATATGTTAAAATTTTGGTTACGTTTGGAGCTAAGGAAGGATTAGAATAAAATATTTTATTAACAGACATGAAATGTTTTGGGAACTTCGTATACATTCCCTAATATCTCAAAGACGGTTAGGAATATTGGTAAACGGAGGGTTACCATGCGAAAGCTTACTAGATGTTCTACAAAAAAGATTCTGAAACAATTTTTGATTAGGCTATGTCAATCGGAGAAATAAGTGCATAAACTTTGAAGTAATGTCAGCTTTGGATTTGTCGATTTCCTTCAAATGTCTTGAAACTGTCGAGGCTCCTATTCCGAGTTCTTTGGCATATTCCCTAGTGTTTTTAATTGCTTATAGTAGTCAAATGTATTTGTCAATAAAACAGGATACGTATAATTAGAATCAATATTTTGTTTGTTAGAATTCGAAGATGCCGTATGAATATCTAGATTACAGTACTGGTGTTGATTTCGTTCTTTACAATTATTCTTGGTATTCCCTATTTTCATCTGTTACCCATAGTTTTTTATTGTTAGTAGGTTTTTCTTATTGATTATAGAATATAAATCTATTTGGCTATAAAACAGGATACGTAAAATTAGTGACAATATTTCGAAGATTTCTGAGCGAAATACTTTTAAGATTTTCTACCACCACGAACGGCTTTTTTCCTCTATTTGTATCCACTAGATAGGCTTTATTTTGCATATTATTCTATATACGTTTTATTCAGCAGGGGATTCTGATGAATTGTCGTGTTTTTGCTGTGGATTTTAAATACGATGTATCTATGATTGGATAACATTAGCGAGTCTACATAGTTAAGAACCGACGACGGAGGATTACTTCTTGCTATGATTTAGTCTACATATGTATATTAAGTCCTAAATCCAAAAAATAAATTTCACAACGGTTAGATACTATGAGCGAATATGGCGGTTCAATGCCCGTAGAAGGTCCGCAGGAAATTTACCTGCTAAGAGTTAATCCTCAAGAGCTGTAAATATACCCCAGGTATCTGCCGACACAAATACAAAGCCTAGGCGGAGAGCACCAAAAAAACACAGATCCAAACATAGGTTATATACTAAATATTCATAAAGACTACTTAGTTGTAAACCGATTCATCAATTAGCAATCAATAGTTTTCAACAAATGTTATATACTAAATATTGATAAAAAGTATTTAATTAGAAAAAAAACAATATTCCACAAGACTTGTTTTTGGTCCATTTGTGTCTACTCCATAGACTTAATTAGGCATATTATTCTATTTTAGTTGGGCAACTAAACTTTGTTTTATTTTGTTAAATAAAGTTTTTTTTTCTTGACTTGTTATTCGTCAAGACTTTTATTTGTCCTTGTGTATTAACTAGATAGGTTATATTCGGCATATTATTCTATATAGGCTATATTAGGCAGGGTATTCTACTCAATCTTGTGTACTTCTTCTTGATCCTTCTGTACATGGGCGTATATAAAAACAATTTCGGGGGGGGGGCTGAGACCATTTCCAGGGTATGGAATACTAAATATTTAGAGCTTGGAATAGTTTTAGGCAACTAAAACGCTATTGCACGTAAAATAAAATATTAATTTATTTTTAAGGGTTTTACGAGAAGTTTTTATCATCAATTCAAAATTTCGGGAGGGGCTGCAGCCCCCTCAGCCCCCCCCCCTCATATACGCCCATGCTTCTGTATCCTCTAGAAAGGCTTTATTAGGCATATTTTGTATTGATTTATAGAGCTTTGCTTTAGAATGAGAGCCAGATTCTGTAATTTCCGCTTCTGTGTAAAAGTTAGCTACTGTCGGTGTCCCTGACGCCTTAATATCACTTTTATTCGAGATGTTCGAGAGGATTTTGACAATTTTCACGAGATATATAAAAAAAATAAGTTTATTTCTTTTCTAAGCTTATCAAATGGCACTAGGGACATGAACGGAACCGCGCTAAGATGCTGCAGTTCCTGCGAGTCGGACTTTTTTTTTTTTTTTTTTTACGGCGCATCGACATAATTCTTGGCCATTAGCGCCGAGATCCAGGGTGCATCCAGGAATTTTCTCAGCGAGCCCTGAGATGAGAAAATTTCTGGCGCCGGTGGGGATCGAACCCACCATCTCCCGCTTATGAATCTAGCGCACTAGCCACTAGACCACGGGAGACCCCAACTCGATATGTTAATACAAATATAATAATAAAAAGTTTAGGTCGCATTTTCTATTCTCACAAAAAAAAAAAATAAAAAAAAAAAAATAAATAAATAAAATGAATAGAATAATTACATAAATAAGGTTTAGATCAAGTCATAAATTTGTACCTTTTTAAGATAGTCCAATAGCCGTCCTATGCAGTGACTGTGATCTTTGAGTAGTTTCATGTTGTGTGTTAGGATATGATTGTGTGAGTCTACAGTCTGTGTTTAATGGTGACTGTTGTATTACAATACTTACATGTTGGTCTGGTCTGTCTAGTCATTAGGTAAGAGTGAGTCAGTAGGGAATGGCCTATCCTCAGCCTGCACAGGACTACTTCTTCACGTCTCTTACTTCTGCTGCTTTATGTCAATTCATGAATTGTGTCTTTAATCTATCGTAACTTATTATTTGTTTTCCTGTACCATGTCTCCTGCCACCTGTTTGTAATTATTGTCTTGGCCTCTGACAATAAGCCCTGGTACGTTAAGTCCTGAATGTCTTTTCGTGCTGCAGGTTTTGCTTGTAGGTCTACTTCAGTACTAGGAGCAATGTCGTCGTGGCCAGGTAGCCAGAACTAGCAGCAATATCTTCGTGGCCAGGTAGCCAGTACATAGTTACAGATCTGTTCAGTAGTGTATGTTTGTTAAATATATGTAATGTTAAAGGATTGTCATTGTAAATATCCTGTAATGTTAGTAATGTGCTCAGTGAGTCAGTGCATATTGTAATATTTTTGTGGTCAGTGGTAGGCATATTGTCTAATGCAAGTATAACAGCGTGGAGTTCAGCTGAGTAGGAACTTGTTATTTGTGGTAATCTTGATGATATGATTTTTTCTCCCATTACAGCAGCTGCTCCGGTGTCCCTCGCTGATTTCGAACCGTCAGTGTAAAGAAGGTATCTGTGTTTTCCGTCAGTCGTGAATTAAATGTGTTTTTGTAAAGATGTCTGGATGTTGGGTCGGTTTTGTTGCACTCCAAACTTATTACCAATACTATTTTACTACAATACTAATTTTACTGATAAATGTAATTTAAATAAAAAAACATCACAATTTATTATATAATAATAACTTTTCTTTTTTTAGCGGGGTTCCTCCCTTCCTTCATAGGGAGGAACCCCGCTTATAGGGTTGATATCGTGAAACAATCCGGAAGTGCCGACTAGAAACTTTTGCGTTTCAGAACCCCTAGAGACCGAAAATAACGGCCGTTCAAATTTGTGTATATATATATATATATATATATATATATATATATATATATATATATATATATTTATATTAAAAATATCATTATGATTACTATTTATTATTACCATTAAAATTATACGTTTAATTCTGTATTTATTTATTTTATTAATTCCTTATATATTTCTTTATTATTTTTTATTGTTATTATTTCCTTTATTTTTCTTTTATTATTCATTCTCCATACCCTTTATTTTTTAACTTTGTTACTGATCCTTGGCTTATAATTTATTATATTTTATATAAATTCTTTTAGAGCAGATCACCATTTCCCCCCCCCCCCCCCCCCGACTTCTAGGCCATTAGCGCGAAGAAGAATTGCATATTTTCGTTGTAAAAATAAAAATAAAAAACTACCAAAGTAAAATAAATAAAAAACTAGCGTTTGTTTTTTTGTTTTTTTTTCTGATTCTACACATAACAGAAACATGTGACTGTGGTTTCACTTCAAACCTCCAGGTTTTGCTAAAATATAAAAATTAGTAATTGACATTCCTACTCATTTTTCATAGGTTAACAATTTGATATATAACTAACTGATTTTTTAACGCATAAAATTAAGTAATAAAATAAATAAAAGGAGTCAAAAATAAAATGGGTACTAATCTTTAAATAACGAGAAAACCATGTTTCTTATTAATTTTTTTACATAAATATAAATTATATTATTCAAATCTATTGAAATCTCCCGAAAAAGGTTCAAATGTTTTTAAGACAGCGGTAATTTTATGATAATACTAGCTGAATACCCGTGTTTCACCACGGCCGATAAGTATAAGATTTTTTATATTGAGTTAAATAAGATATGATCAAAATTAACGCTACTACATACTTGTGTACAGCTTATTATTGCACGGACTTTAAAGTTACCCAGGAAACACCATGTGGAGGTAACCGTGCTTGTTTCCTTGTTGGACAATAAAAAAAAAAAAAAAAAAAAAAAAAAAAAAAAAAAAAAAAACCGCTTTAAAAGTTAGATAGAAATATACGTTGAAAATCATAAAAGTAACAAATTTGAAGTTTTAAGCACTTATCTCTTCGATTGACATCGTCTCACCGAACATTACAACACAATCTTATTGTAGAGAATTTAGTAACCTTTCGAATAGCCGCATTCCACTTACTACGAGTTCCCAACCGTTTTCGAGATATTTTAGAAAATATACTGAGATCCGAAAACTTTGTATCACCATTCATACAATTTTTTTTTCAATATATTCGTCTGTGGCAGAAGGTCAATTTTATAAAAACACACTTACTTTCTTCTGTACTCTTTTATTAGGTTCTACATGTTTCACGTCGCTGTGACGCCTCTTCAGGAGCACTTAATCTAAATAAAATATGGTTACAGCCTATTCATTAGAGAACCTTCCGCAGGTAGGGCCACGTCTGGACTGATAAGATCAATCATGTCTACTGGGTATCAGCTGTTTAAAATCCATAGTTTTAGGGTAAATGTCGAATTAAAGATGACTTAAAAGAAAGGGAAACCAAATATAACATATATCAAATTGATTGTGCAATGTGTGATAAGGTGTATGTAGGAGAATCGGGACAACTTTTAAAAAAGAGAATCAAACAACATGCCAAAAACCTTGATGAGAAAGACAACAAGACTGCATTGGTGGATCATGCGATACAATATAGCCACACATTTAATTTTGACACGGTTAGATATTAGATAAAGAGAAAAAAACCCATAAAAATAAAAATTAAGGAAAATATATACATAATTAAAAATAGGGAAAAGGCCGTCAACAAAAAAACAGATATTAAATACCTGGATAAAATATTTTTTAATTTAATAAACAAGACGACTTAAAACATTTTATAAAATGACAAAAACTTCTTTGGAAAATCGACATTTACCCTAAAACTATCGATTTTAAACAGCTGATACCCAGTAGACATGATTGATCTTATCAGTCCAGACGTGGCCCTACCTGCGGAAGGTTCTCTAATGGATAGGCTGTAACCATATTTTATTTTATTTAGATTAAGTGCTCCTGAAGAGGCGTCACAGCGACGTGAAACATGTAGAGCCTAATAAAAGAGTAGAGAAGAAAGTAAGTGTTTTTACTTCTGCCACAGACGAATATATTGGAAAAATAGGGTCACTGTCTCATAATAATTTTTTTTCCATATACTTCGTTTCTTAATACCCAAACAGAAAATTAGTTTTTGAAAGTATTTCTATCAATTTTTCTGGTAAATGGCTACAGAACTCGCTTAAAAAATGGTTTCATTCGTTGTCCTACGTTAAAGAATCTTTCGCACAAACTTCGCTCCAAAAACCATGTTCCAGTAAACGGATTCAACTGGTTAATAAACTTGACCTTTTAAATGAGAAGAAAGATTTTTGTACCAAATATTATCAGAATCGAACCATTTTTGAGCCGATGAGGAACTTAATACTTCAAACCCCCCTAAAAGTACTTAAACATTTGAAGATCAAAAATACCTTTCTTAGCGAGTGTTTACGCTCTAATTGTATTGTCAGTGCAAAAATTCAAATTTTTGTGTCAAGTGGTTCGGGATATTATTACCTCGGATGGGCCATCACCAGGGCTAAAATCCCACGAGGGACAAAATCACAGTTTATTTCTAGCAATTCAAGGTCCGCCATCGTAGTTGAAATTAACCTCAATTAGAAATAAAACTATGAGATAGATAATGTAAGGTAACAGCTGTTCTGTTATCGTCCTATCAACGCATGCTGCCTAGGCTTGCCTGCTCTAACCAACTCAAACTTTAAACCCCCCTAAAAATGCTTAAAAATTCGAATATCAAAAAATCCTTTCTTAGCGAGTTCCTAGGTTATATAGGGAGTGTCCATGCAAAATTTCAAAATTTTCTGTCGAGCGGTTTGGGCTGGGCGTTGATTGATGAGTGAGTGAGTGAGTGGTATTTGACAAATATATAGTAGATTTAATTTATGATTTTGTTTAACTTCAAGAAATTTTGTTATCAAATTTCCATAAAAAGTGAGCTAAACAACTACAATACCCCGTTCAAACGAACAAAACAAACACATTTGAGGTTTTATTTCTCCGATTCGCCTAATCGAAAATTGCTTCTTTATTTGTACAAAATTTAGAAATCTTTCGAAATCCTTCAGCTCTGCACTACCCAAATTCTGAGGAAAGTTATGCAGCTCCTGCGTGACGGACTTTTTCTCTTAGTACTGTGTGGAACGGAAAGGCACGTACTCTGTGACAAGTCACGGCTCCATAAGTTCCGGCAAATTTCCACTGCTTATAGTATATTAATTTTGTAACATTATTAAAAATATATAGCAGATAATTAAATCTATCAATAATTAAACATATTATTCAATAATAGTTGTTTAAATGTATTCGCAGTATTTATACAGATTGTTAAATACAATAGCATATAAAATATAATTTGTATTAACAGATTATAAAATAATGGCAACATTGGCTCCTGTAGTATGAAAACTATGCCGGGAGGGGGGCGCCCCTTAACCATTAATGATTTCCCTTAAAATCGTGTATAACATTGGCTCCTGTAGTATGAACACTATGCCAGGAGGGGGGCGCCCCTTAACCATTAATGATTTCCCTTAAAATCGTGTATAACATTGGCTCCTGTAGTATGAAAACTATGCCGGGAGGGGGGCGCCCCTTAATCATTAATGATATCCCTTAAAATCGCTTATAACATTGGCTCCTGTAGTATGAAAACTATGCCGGGAGGGGGGCGCCCCTTAACCATTAATGATATCCCTTAAAATCGCTTATAACATTGGCTCATGTAGTATGAAAACTATGTCGGGAGGGGGGCGCCCCTTAACCATTAATGATACCCCTTAAAATCGCTTATAACATTGGCTCCTGTAGTATGAACACTATGCCGGGAGGGGGGCGCCCCTTAATCATTAATGATATCCCTTAAAATCGTGTATAAAAATTACGAATAGAAATATTCGTTAGAAAATACAAGGTATTTTTAAATCATCTGGAAAAAGTGTAAAGAAGAGAAGGAAAGAAAAAATGCTAATATTCCATAGAGCAACTGAAATAAAAGGTATTGCTCTTGGTGGGAGGCGTAGCGAGTTGGGGTCGGGGCCAACGTTAATTTCCGTTCCAACGCCCCCTGTATTAGGTTTTGTAGTTTTCACGGCGGGGGCAAAGAGTTGGGGCGCCATCTACCTTTCATTTGGGAAAATGAGTTTCCCAACGAAATTAATTCCAATAAGCCAATCTAGAGGCAAAGTGCGAGGGGGGGGGGCGATTTGCCCTTTCTATTTGACGGTAGGCTCGCTCCCCGGGTGAAGTCATATGAACCCAGTTGAAGTAGCTAAAGTAAAAACGATAAACAACCCTAAACGTTTTCCATTTTCCTGATGGATTCTTATTCAACAGACTCTTTAAGAATGTAATCAATTCAGAAGATGACATGTCATGTCTGACGTATACAGGCTTAAAATATCTGTCCGTCATAAAAAAATGTCCGACTCGCAGGAACTGCATCATCTTAGCACGGTTCCGTTCTTAATCCTAGTGTCATTTGAAAAGGTTGAAATAGAAACAGTTATAATTTTGGTTACACCTTTCATGAAATAATTTATGACCCCAAATAGGTCACGGTTGCAAGGGTACATACCTCAACCTGACAGAAAAATGACTCTCTGGCATTGTCACGGTTCGCTTTAGAAGGTTACTGTTCCTTATTTTCTTTTGCCATAACAATACACGTAATGTTACAAATAAATGCAATTAAAAAAAAAACAAACATCAATTAAAAAGTTATTTAAACCCGTTTAAAAGAACAAAACAAACACACGTGAAGTTTTATTGATTTGAAAGGTGCATTCAACCACGGTAGGTCATGTGCACCCAACGAGAGGAAGGAATTTCTTCGAATACTTGGCCTGAAAATATTAAATAAATTGTTTAAATTACATAAATGCAAAATGAAGAATTTTTCCGAAGGAGGAAATAAATCAAAGTCACCACCCAAGCCCAGAACCACCGCGACACCGCTGCACTGCTCTCCTTTTAAAAATGCTCCATCAGGGGAAACGTAGCCATGCAAGGCATGCTGTATGTTGTGCTCGCCCCCTCCCCCGGGACAATCTCCAGAGCCCGGGACTGTGAAAGTCCAGCGAGTACAGCGATGTCACGGCAGGACCGAACCCGGTGGAACGCAGGCCACGGATAGCGAGAGAAGCTACACCTCACCAAAGAAAAATATTGTTGGTTAATATTTACTATACTAAATTATTTATAAAACTAAGCAATTCTAAAGGGTATGCTTAAATCCATTAAATATTCTATATACTAATTTATTTAATCGTGTGAAATAAAAATATAAAATAAGGGAATAAATAAAGGTGAGGTGAGAAGAACGATCCGAAGTAGAGGAGCAGAGGACAGCCCGAGGACCCAGCACTAGCTCTCTCTTGGAGTCCATGATGAGACTCTTACAGGCATGAGTCGTGGGATGTGCTGGGTTCACATAGCATGGCTTCCTTAGTACCCACCACATCCCACCATGGCTGGGACCGTTCTGGTCTAGAGGCCGATGCAGAGGACAGCCGAGGACCCAGCACAAGCTCTCTCTTGGAGTCTATGATGACACTCTTACAGGCATGAGTCGTGGGATGTGCTGGGTTTACATAGCATGGCTTCCTTAGTACCCACCACATCCCACCATGGCTGGGACCGTTCAGGTCTAGAGGCCGATGCAGAGGACAGCCGAGGACCCAGCACTAGCTCTCTCTTGGCGTCCATGATGAGACTCTTACAGGCATGAGTCGTGGGATGTGCTGGGTTCACATAGCATGGCTCCCTTAGTACCCACCACATCCCACCATGGCTGGGACCGTTCTGGTCTAGAGGCCGATGCAGAGGACAGCCGAGGACCCAGCACAAGCTCTCTCTTGGAGTCTATGATGAGACTCTTACAGGCATGAGTCGTGGGATGTGCTGGGTTTACATAGCATGGCTTCCTTAGTACCCACCACATTCCACCATGGCTTGGACCGTTCTGGTCTAGAGGCGAATGCAGTGGACAGCCGAGGACCCAGCATGATCAGACTCTTACAGGCTTGAGTTGAACTTGTAGCATATTTAATCAGCTTTCATTTGTTATAGAATGGTCATGTCGCTAGGACGCAGGGTTTCCGAGATACAAGTAAAAATCCGAAAAATGAGAGCTTCTAACCCCCCCCCCCCCCACCACCCGGCACAAAGGCTAGGGTCGAGGACTTTTGATATGTTGACTTCCTAACTAGCCGAAACAAAGTTATGAATAGTGTTCCAAACATTTCCATCTATAATTCTTAGTTTCCTGGACTATTAGTCGCTAAATTTCAGATTTCATACAGAGACCATTAAAGCAGACTGCATTTGATTCTGAATATTTTCTGCGCTTCGATCAGAGGAATACAAACGAGATCGTCAGCATAGAGCATACCTTCTACCGGAGGTTGGAGACGGAAAAAAACCTCTGGTGTTAACGATTGTTCATGAAATGTTCGACGTGATTCTTTACATTTTACATGTACCGATTGACATGAAACAAACACTAAATATTAAGTGAAGGTTACCCCAATATATATGTGAATGTCGCAACTAAATCTGAAAAGCCGTTTCTGAGATTAGCGCGCACAGACAAACAGATAAACAGACAAACATTCTATAAATCATTGTTTGGGGTACTATTGCGCTGATAAACGCCCTCAATAGTATTTTTCCCCATATATCTTCCAGGTACAGACAGCGATCCGTTAGAATTGTATTATGTGTATAGATTTGTATTAAGGTATGATGATTATATAATTTATTAATAATAATAATAGTTTACTAATAAAACTTTGTAATAAAAAGAAAGTCAATCGTCTTCTGATTCTGACTCTTCATCTTCAGAATCATTACTTTCGATATCTATAGTAATAGTGAGGTCATCCCGCTGTCTCTCATGTGAAAATACTAATTATTGCTATTGAAAAAATAATGAAACATTAATAAAGCAAAGAAAATGAATAATTTTAATATCGAGTGAATTACTGATCTCGAACCATCATATCAACTACTGGAAGTAATGGTTCGCTATCAAACAATTTACATGAGTACATTTTATTCATATTATTATTAGATGTTAAAATTTGGATGAAAATGGGAACGTGAACGAACCAACCTATTTAGATATTAATAAGTTATTTTTAACACTAGGCGAAACACTGTGCCAAGCGTTGCCTGAGATAAATCCCTAGCCCTTCCTAGAACCTCTTATCTATCCCTACTCCTATATAAGAAGGTGCTTATCTCCTATCACTACTACTGCTCCTTCGGCTCGACAGTCAGTCCTTTTTCCAACCTCTGTGTACACACGTCCAAATTCGAAATTGTTTGTATTTTGAGATTTAAATAAAGTTTGTTTTTAAAAAGTGATTACCGAAGTTTGTGAACTTAACTGGCGACCGTGACAGGACTTCTTCAAAGGCGAAAGAAGAGCATATGTCAGTGCTTAGCGTGACCAGGAGGATAGTTCCAGAGACAGAGTTCCAGTGATCACACCAATCCTAGGCGAACCGGCACAACATCTTCTGCAGCCTTTCCTTTCAAGGATTAGTTGAAGAAGCCTCAACAATAACAAATTTGTTATGTCTTCACGAGCAGAGGTCAGACACTTGTAATTATTTTTTTTTTTTTTTTTTTTTGTGTACAATATTTTTATTATTAATGTTTTTTTATTATATAAATAAATATATATGTCAGAGGACGATAAGCCCACTTTACAACTGTCATCTGACCAACTAAATACGCTTAGAGACCATAATTATATATTAACAATGACCAACTATCAAATTACTGATAGAGATTATGGAATTATCCCAACTTTTGATGGTTCCCCAGACCAATTAATTTTCTTTCTAAAGGCTATAAAACAAGTAGCGGCTTATACATTAAATGAAAACAATACACATGCGCAGGGAAATAGTAAAAGATTATTAGCGGTAATAAATTCCAAATTACAAGGACCAGCCAAAGATAGTACTCTTACCCACGACTTTGAAACTATAGAAGCATTAGTAAAACACCTGAAACAATGTTACCAGGATTCACGGACAATCGAACAAATACTTATAAATATTACTCAGACAACCTCGCATTATAACGAACACCCAATCACGTTTCTAGATAGAATTTCACACTTACGAACAATATTATATTCCCGAATATTTACCGACTCAAACATAACAGACAAAAAATCAGAGATGCAAAGGTATGATAATATAATTACCCATCACGTGAAAAATCAGTTACACAAGGATTTAGCGGATTTCCTAAATCACATGAAACACGAAAACATTGAAGACTTAAGACACACCCTTCTAAATGAATGCGCATATATAGTAGACAGAATACACTCCAAAAACACTCATAAAGAGCACAAAAACAAAAACCATACACCTACATATCCAAAGCAACATTACCAACAGAATTACCCACCTACATATCCAAAACAACATTACCAACAGAATTACCCACCTACATACCCAAAACAACAATACCAACAAAATTACCCATCGAGAAACTCACACTCTCATGGCTATAGACAACCATATAATCATTCTTATAATTACAGACAACCTTATAATCATTCTTATAATTATAGACAACCAACTTCTTATTCCCAATATAGACATAACCATTACGAATCTCAAAATCATCAAAGACAACCAACTTCACCACTAAAAAGTTTAGCGATTGAACCTAAGTACGAATCACAAAACACAGTTTCCATGAGAACTGCAAAACCAAATCACCCTTTACATTATACGGAAAGACTTGAAAAACTAGAAGAAAAGTTAACTGATAACGAAAAAATTAGACATGATCAGGAAGTAAAATTAAATAAATTTATGGAAGACCAAACCGAATTCCGAGAAACTCTTAAGAATCTTTTTTTAGGAGACGGCTTCGACCCGCATGTCCCGAAAACCAAAAACAATTCTATGAAACTCTACCGCATTTTAAAGATACTACAGGTAAAACTTGGCTTATTGATACTGGTTCTTACAAAAACTATATAAACCCAAACGCTATTCCTCGCGACATCAAAATTTCACTTGAAGAATTTTTTATTTCTACACCGACTGGCAATGAAAAAGGTAACGGAAGCGTAGATATTAATATTTCCCCTATGTTAGGATTAGCTGAAGATCATATACTAAAATTTTATGTTTTCCCTTTTAGTACAAAATTTGATATTTTATTGGGATATGAATCCATGCAACTTTTTGATACTATAATTGATTGTGCCAATAATATAATTGCAGTTAAAGATAAAATCATTAACACAGACGGACAAACAATTAAAGATAATGATAGTGCTAGCCATAAGGAAACCCTAAACAGTAAAAATAAAAATAGTAGTACATGTAAAAATAGTAGTAAAAATAAAAATAATGAAAGAGAACGTAAAAGTAATAAAGAGATAAGGAAAAATAAAAATAAGGTATTAAAAAATAAAAATGATAAGGAAATGAATGATAATAAAAGAAATAGGAGAATTAAAGAATTAATTAAGGATGTGAATTATATTGGTGTAATAAATGAAAAGAAAAAAGGATTAATAAATAAATTAATTGATGGTAATAAGATGATAAATAAAATAATTAATAATAAAATAAATAATAATGATGATTTAATGAGTCTTATAAATAACGTATTGTCTATAATAAAAAATAAAATAATTAAGAATAAAGTTGAAAAACAAATAAAAGAAAAAATTGTAAATAAGGATAAAAAATTTATTAACATGGAGGAAAGATATATTAGAAATAATAAGAAAAAGAAAAAATCAAGAAATCCTGATGAAACAGAAAATAGCATGAATATGAGTATCGGAGATCATATTCATTACATAGATAATAGACATAGAATAAAAAATTTAATTAGACATGATCATATTAATGAAGAAATTAAAAATAAATTAATAAATCTTTTACAAACATACCCCTCGATGCTAAAAGAAGAAGACGAACCCTTAAAACCCACAAATTTACTAAAACATAAGATAATAACAAAAACAGACAGACCAATTTATACCAGAAATTATAGGTATCCTTCACACTTTAATGAAGACGTTCATAATGAAATTAATAAGCTCTTAAAAGCAAACATTATTAAAGAAAGTAATTCCCCATATAACTCTCCCATTTGGATTGTACCTAAGAAAATGGATGCAAGCGGAAAAAGGAAAGTACGCATGGTAATTGACTATAGGAAATTAAACCAGGAAACTATACCCGACAAATACCCCTTACCAAATATAGAAGACCTTTTAAACAAACTACAAGGATCAAGAATATTTTCATCCATAGACTTAGCTTCCGGATTCCATCAAATAGAAATGGATCCCGACTCTATTGACAAAACAGCTTTTTCTACAGACACAGGTCATTATGTGTTCCTAAGACTCCCTTTTGGCTTATCAAATTCTCCCCCCACATTTCAAAGAGCTATGAATAGTATAATCAGTAATATTCCAAACGCCTTAGTTTATGTAGATGACATAATTGTGTATTCAAAAACTCCCGAAGAACACCTTCAGCATTTAGAAAATGTATTTAGACAACTTTGCAAACATTCCCTTTCAATTCAATTAGATAAAACAGAATTTTTTAAAGAAGAATTACCATTT
Organism: Gonocerus acuteangulatus; assembly: GCA_946811695.1. NCBI lineage: Eukaryota > Metazoa > Arthropoda > Insecta > Hemiptera > Coreidae > Gonocerus > Gonocerus acuteangulatus. Next base: position 164,952,438 of record OX328123.1, read on the forward strand.
TTAGGACATATAGTTACAAAAAACGGACTTAAACCAAACCCAGACAAAGTTAAAGCTATCTTAGATTTTCCAACTCCAACCAATGAAAAAGAAACTAGACGATTTTTAGGTATGTCAAATTACTATAGGAAATTTATTCAAAATTATGCCAAAATTACCAAACCTTTAACTAATGCTTTAAAAATAAACGACTATACAATTAAAGAGATAAAAATAGCAACAGACGAACTTAAAACAATGATGACGAATGCACCAATATTACAATTTCCAGATTGGAACAAGACATTTACTTTAACCACAGACGCTAGTGACAAAGCGTTAGGCTCTGTCTTATCACAGACTGACAACAAAGGACAAGAACACCCCATTGCGTATGCATCTAGAGTTTTGAACAAGGCAGAACAAAATTATTCTACCATAGAAAAAGAATTACTATCAGTAGTATGGTCTTGTACTCATTTTAAACCTTATCTTTATGGAAAAAAATTTAATTTACAAACTGATCATAAACCTTTAATTTGGATTTTTAAAATGAAAAATGGTAATACTAGACTCATGAAATGGATATGGAAATTATCCGAATTTGATTTTGAAATTAAACATATTGTAGGAAAATTAAATGTTGTAGCTGATGCACTTTCTAGACCCCCTAATAATCATGAAATTAATGCAATTGAAGAAATAGATCCTTTAGAAGAATTAGACAGATTATTGGATAACCAAAACAATGTTACTGATACCCCTGATTATTCTGATTTTATAAACGACCTAGAAAATTTATTAAACACTGATAATACTGACGACACAGACAATATAGAAACTAGAGACAGCGATAGTATGATAACCGTACATTCTCAAAAATCATCAAACGAACAAATTTGGATAATGGATTCTGAAAAAGCAATAAATGTAGAAAAATATCAGATTTTTATTCAAAGAGGAAAACGTAATTTATATACAGAAAGACCCTTTAATAAATTTATATATACAATTGATACAGCATGCCCATGGAAACAAGATTTAGAGGAAAGTTTTCGCGAAATCCTTAAACCCAATACTACCTATGGTATATATTGTGAACCCAAAACAGAAAATTTTAGACCAATATTTGAAGGTATATTTTCAACAATTTCAAAATTAATTCAAGAAAAATTCCCAACTATAAAACTAAAAAGATATAAAAGAAAAATAATAGATGTCACAGATGAAGAACAACAATTGGACCTTATAGACCAACATCATGTAGGAAAAACAATACACACAGGAATCATAGAAACTTATGATAGAATAAGAAGAACACATTATTTCCCAAAAATGAGAGATATAATTACAGACTTCATAAATAAATGCGAAATTTGTAGAAAAACTAAATATGACAGACATCCTATTAAAACAAAATTTAGTCAAACACCAACTCCAGAAGCACCGTTTCAAGATTTAATGCTAGACACCTTACATTATGAACGACGATATATAGTTACCATAATAGATTCTTTTTCAAAAAAAATATTTGCCAGAATCATTGATACATTAAACGCGACAAACATATTAAAAATACTAATTGAATATTTAGACACATTTCCAGCGCCAATAAGAATAAAGATGGACAATGGAACAGAATATAAAAATCGGTTAATTGAAAATTTTCTTGAAACCAATAACATTGAAGCTTATTATACCACCCCAAATCATTCTAACTCCTTAGGACTCTTAAATAGACATCACTCGACACTCATAGAAATTCTTAGATGTACAAAGGAAAAATTTCCCAACGAAACACTCACGAACCAACTCAGATACGCTATGATAGCACAGAATAACACGATTAATTCTCACTTAAAATTAACACCGAACGAAATTACTTTTGGTTGCACACAACGGACAGAATTACAATAACAAACCATTTTAGAAAAATTAGTTGAACAATATCACGAACGAAACAAAATATTACTTGAAATCATTGCAGACACAATAAACAAAGAAAAAGAAACCAGGACAGAAAAAGTAAATAAAACTAGGGAGGAACCAACTTTTAATGATGAAACAGTCTATATAAAAACACATAAAACAGGAAAGAATAAAAATCCTTATAAACCAGTTAAAATAACAGTAAAAGATTCAAAAAATAAAATATCTGAAATACACTCTGATAATGTACAACGACCTCGAAAAATTCTTAACAAAAATCCTACAATTGTTGTAGATGATGCTGTACCCAGTACTTCTCATCTTCCTGACATTACAAACAACAATTAAACAACCTTTACGTACACTTAAACTACATTTCATCCAGAATAAATAACATTGAACTGACACTAGAATTCTGTAAACTTGGAATAATACATTCTTCACTTTTGGCTCAAATTTTAAATTATATAGACCCCTCTATCAACTTTGTATCAAATGAAACTGAGGTATTATGGTTACTGGGAAAAATCCATTGCTCTATTTATAGAGATGTAATTCATTTTATTGTAAAATTACCGTTGTCATCCGAAACCTTTTCAACATACTATTTACTGTCCACTCCTGTGCGACATCAAAATTTGACGGTGACAACCCTTTCTGAAACAAATTTTGTTTATGTATTAAACGGCAACAAATATATTGCCAACTGTACTTACATTTTAAGCAATTTTTATTGTACTAATTTTAAGGTATATAATACTAACAAATGTGTAAATAATATTTTTAAAGGTAATATTAATAATTGTATAACTTCAACTATTACTAACACTTCATTTATTAAATATATTGAACCTTTAAATTCCTATGTTATATATAATAAAACTATCTTACATTCTTGTATTTCGACTAACCCTATATTTATACCATTTTCAACGTTAATTAAACTTAATTATACAGAATGCTATAAAGAAATTCCAAAAGTTAGTAAACAAACCATTGATAGTACTGTTTACCCCTTTCAGGCACCTATTCTTGAAGTTTCAAAATTTAATATTAGTTTTGATAAATTAGAAATTCCAAATATACCCCCTGTGGTAATGGAATCTTTAGAATTATACTCACCTTCAGTGAAAGATTACATATTATACATATCAAGTATATGTACTTGTCTATTAATTCTAGGTTTTAAGTATATATATGTTTAAGAAATTATATTTTGTAAAAAAATACAAGTGTCTGCACCACCTCATCACCATCAGTGACACCACCATCAGTGACATCACCACAGATCATCCCACTTCAGATCATCAGCCCTGCTGCTTATGACCCATAGGCTCACCCACTTCGAGCATCCCTGTCGCAGGAGTTCCAGACTTAAGGATGGGAGGAGATAAATCCCTAGCCCTTCCTAGAACCTCTTATCTATCCCTACTCCTATATAAGCAGGTGCTTATCTCCTATCACTACTACTGCTCCTTCGGCTCGACAGTCAGTCCTTTTTCCAACCTCTTTGTACACACGTCCAAATTCGAAATTGTTTGTATTTTGAGATTTAAATAAAGTTTGTTTTTAAAAAGTGATTACCGAAGTTTGTGAACTTAACTCTGATATTCACGCATTCACAGGCGAAAATTTTGTATGTGCTATGTGAGGGTTTAAAGCCATAAACACTGTTAGTGAAGCCCGTGTCGCCAATTTTATGAAAATCTATAAGTTAACATAAGACGCCACAGAATTTAAATTGCCCGACAAAATTTTCGATGCTTCTCTCTTCCAACCGTCAAAATCTTAGTTTCTACAAAACATTTTTAAGACAACATATGAGGCGTCTAGAATCAAAACAAGACACATCATTGAAACCAATTTCTTCAGGAAACACCAGACACAAGTCTTATGTTTAATTTTATACATGTGTATAATTTTTTGGCTTTTGCTTTTTGACTTGTCAGTATATATATTGCAAGACTTGTCAGTATATATTGCAAGACTTGTCAGTATATATTGCAAGACTTGTCAGTATATATTGCAAGACTTGTCAGTATATATTTCAAGACTTGTCAGTATATATTGCAAGACTTGTCAGTATATATTGCAAGACTTGTCAGTATATATTACAAGACTTTGTGCGTGTTTGTTCAGGTATTCTGTGGAATAATTGGTATTGTGAAGTGTCAATTATGTGTCTTGCCCTATATACTTCTATTCCATTACATATGTCCTTACGGGTAAGACGGGTAACTCACTAACATGGCGCAGATCCTGCGAGTTAGACTATAAAATAAAAACCTCTAAGCTAGATGCGTCAGGATGATTCTCCGAGAAATCCCTTGTCTTTTTAATGACAAACTAAGCCTCGGTGTTTCACCTCCTACCCGCCATTACTGAGACTCCAAAGCCCACTTATTTTAGATTTTTTGTTCTTGCTAATGGTCTTTCATTCTCCCAGCCGCTCCATTCCAGAACCACTTCCTTTTCAATTTAGAACCACACTTGAGTCTCCTTTCCTTTCTCAGCAATGTAGACATGGTTATTCACTCCTTCAGAAAGCTAACCTATTCTATGGACTTACACATACTCAAGTATTTCCAGGCCATGGGCGTATACAGTCCTGTGAAAAAATATAGGGTCTTTTTGCGAAGACCACATCCAGTTACTTTTAAAGTAGCAGTAGTGATTGTATCAGTGATTCAGCGCATGCGCATAACTCCTTTGCCTTCCTATTGGAGGATTCCGATGAGCAATTGCATTGGTTCTTGCTGTGAGTAAAGTAACCTTCAACAGTGAATTAGCTTTTCTTTATGAAAAAGCTCTGCTTATGTTTGTGAGAAAAAATGAGTATTTTACAATTAGTTCGCGATGTTGCTGACAAAGAAAAATGGATTGGTTTCTTACTCGGAAAAATTAATAGAATTCTATTAAATTTAGCGAGTTGGATTGACTAGAGTTTTGATATCTTCTTGAGCGAGCGTAGTGAGCGGAAACGCATAGCACGTATGCCCATAATGCTTAATAAATGTAAAATATCTGTAAAAGAGAGAGAGAGAGAGAGAGAGAGAGAGAGAGAGAGAAAAGGAATAAAATATGTGTGTTTACAAATATCGTTGTTTATATTGTCCTTTATAACCTGCAAAACAGTTAACTTTAATGCTTAATAACTTTTTTTCGTAGTTGAGAGAATTGATTTTGATCATATTAACCTATTTATTAATAAATATTGTTTGTCATTATCTAATATTGATTATAACTGTAAAAAACGAGTCAAGTAGTAATAGATAACCAGCAAAGAACCTATAAGCTAATGAGTAAGCTTATCAGCGAGTACGAGTAACTGTTATAAATCACTACTGCTACTTCAAAAGTAACTGGATGTGGTCTTCGCAAAAAGACCCAAAATATAGACTCAAGGGGAAAAAACTATTTGAATTAGTTTATGTCATTTATATCGAAATCTGGCTAATAAAAGATAATATTTAACGTTTATCTAAATGATTTGTTATAACTTTGATAAACAATTTAATAAAATTGTTAGGATTAGCTTCATTTCATATAAAATAACAAAAAACAACCTGTGAAAAAGTATAAACTTCAACATTTTCTGTCTCTTTAATTAGGTAATTCTTTTCAATAATGAAAACTTATGCCATGTTTTTTGATCACCTCCAAGAGTCCTTTGAGAACACTTCTTACTAAATTAATTAAAGTTCTCTCTTGTATGTTTTCCCAAGCTTGAGTAATCCTTTCTTTGAGCTCAGCAATATTTTGGATTTTGGGCTTCTAAAAGTCATAGACTTCTCTTGCCATAATTCTCCTCCAAATTTCTATCGGATTGAGATCCGGACTAAGGGCTGGCCAATTAAAATTTTGATTCCAAAATCCTCCAAAAAAGCTGCGGTTGGATCGCCTTATCATAGCCATTCTAGTTCGAAAATACATCGCGAGTGGCTGCAGCCCCCCCCCCCCCCGAAATTTCGATTTAGTCGGTAAAAATATGTCACAAAACCCGTAAAAATAAATTAAATAAGATCATTTAGTTCAGATTTGTTTTTTTGGGTGTAATAACGTTTTAGTTGTCTAACTATTCCAGATAGTTCTAGATTGGTAGCATTCTATATCCACCAAATGCTTTTATGTCCTTTATTAGTGACTAGCTGAATACCCGTGCTTCGTCACGGCAGATAAGTAGTTATTTTATTGCGTTAAATAATGTTTCATTAAAATTACGTTACTATACAATTTTGTGCAGTTTATTATAGCACGGTTCCCGTCATACTATATGTTATTCAATGGGCGTTAACATCTAAAGTTTATGTTTCTAAAAAGTTATTTGGAAACACCCAATATATTTGCGAGCATTACCAAGGTTATAGGCAAGGAGGCTGTGCAAGGGTTCCGGATATTATTGCCTCACCTAGAAAACTCTAAGGATAGGCTTACCATACATCACGGTTTGACCGGCACTGTCCCGGTATTTTGCAATTGTTTCGGTGTCCCTCCCGGTTTTATCAATGTCCCGGAAAAGGCTGTAAGATGTAAAAAGTAATGAATTCATGTTTATAAGAATCTTTTTTAAATCGGTTACTTTTCTACAATCAACATTTTTACTACTGCTCACAGTGTCAAAGAAATGAGAAGTAATCTAATTGTAAAACGCTGGAACTACCTGCACAGCGCTGCCAGCTGCCAGACACTACTATTTGGCTGAGAGATTTTTTTAAGAAAATCAAGTAGCAAAAAAAGTTCCGTTCTTATTTTTAAGGTTTGGGTAGACTAACAGTTCAGGATCCCCCCTTCCCGTTACTTGCTAGGCTTAAAACTCACCATTTTGCTTATAATTTGTACTGTTTTTATTCCCTACCCTGCCTGCTCTAACCAACTCAAACTTTAAACCCCTCTAGAAATACTTAAAAATTCGAATATCAAAAAATCCTTTCTTAGTGAGTGCCTACGTTATATAGGGAGTGTCCATACAAAATTTCCTGTCGAGCGGCTTGGGCTGGCCGATGATAGGTCAGTGAGTGAGTGAGTGGTATTTGACAAATATATAGTGATTACAGTGATTTGAAATACTTATATTGATTACTATATTTATATCATAACGTTTCTATTTTTAAGGTTTTTATGACACATTTTTACCAATTTCGGCGGAGCTGCAGCCCCTCGTCCCCCCCCCCTTATATACGCCCATGGCTACAAGACTCCTTTGTAAATGAGAAGTTTTAGTCTGAGAGTGAAGGTATTGGAAGGTGAGCAAATACCTCAGACAGAGAGTGATATAATTCGAAGCATATCTAGCTTATTCTGGCGTGGAAAGTCATGTGATCTTGTTTGTCATGTCTGCCTGGGTGACACAATCTCTGCCTAAGTGAACAACCTTTTCGACAAGATTATGGAAAAAAGTCCGATTTGCAGGAACTGCATCATCTTAGCGCGGTTCCGTTCTTATCCGAAGTGCGATTAGTAAAGGAATAGTAGCAGCTATCGGTAGGTTTTGATCTTTCGTTAAAAATATAAAATAAAATCTCAAAGACAAGGAAGCTTAAAGAGCCACATATGGAAACTGGCAGTTTTCTAAGCGGATGGGACTCTCCCGTCATCGCGACGCTCACTCTAGGAACACTCTATTACCAATATGATTCTTATTTTCTCAGCTTTAATGAAATACTCATTCCACCGTTAAATAAACTTAAAAAACAAAAGTGAGGTAAACAGTGACAAAACCCCGTTTAAAATAACAAAACTAACACTTTCGTAGTTTTAAGCACTTACTTCTCCGACTGACATTGCCCCAACGAAATTTCCTTCAGAATCTTTTTTTTAGAGAATTTAGTAAGCTTTTGAATGGTTACATCGTACTTCCCACGATTTCTTAACTGTTTGGAAGATATTAAGGGGGAAAAATGGTGCTAATACCTACCGATAGCTACTATATTCCTTCACTAATCGCACTTGAGATAAGAACGGAACCGCGCTAAGATGAAGCAGTTCCTGGGGGTCGGACTTTTTTTTTGTCAGACAAATTAATGTATTATGTTTATATTATAATATAAATATTATGTTTATAAGAAGAGCAAATCACTTTAATTGCGGTGTAGCCTATAAAACGAGTACTTACAAGCTTATGAACTCAAAAACGTAAGCGTTACGATTTTTTTTGCGCGAATTTCGCCCCAAACGCCATCTTCCAGTGGGCGGATTTTGCTGGTTAACGAACTTGACCTTTCAAATTGGACGACAGATTTTTGTACCAAATTTCATCAAAATCGGACCATCAGGGAAGCCAGAAATGAGCGAACAGACAAATATATATATATATATATAAATATATACATATATATATATATATACAAATTTGAACCACCGTTATTTTCGGTCTCTAGGGGTTCTGAAACGCGAAATTTTCTTGTCGGCACTTCCGGATTGTTTCATTGTATCAACCTTATAAGCGGGGTTCCTCCCTATGGGGGAGGGAGGAACCGCGCTAAAAACCAAGGGAAATAGACAAAAATTACTAAAAGAACGACAAAAACCCGTTCATAAGAACAAAACAGACGTATTCGAAGTTTTAAGCACTTATTTCTCCGATTGACATGAATCAAAAATAGTTTTAGAATCATTTTTGTAGAGAATTTAGTAACCTTCAAATAGGTTCTATCCACTTACCACGATTTCCCAACCGTGTTCGAGATATTAATGTAAATTATACGAAGTTCCCAAAACTTTTCATGTCTGTTCATAAAATATTTTATTCTAACCCTTCCTTAACTCCAAACGTAACATAACTTTCAACATATTAGTTTTAATGAAAGTAGAACATGCAGATAATGTTTCAACTGAATCCCGTGATTCTAAGTACCCAAACCAAAAACGGTATTCAAAAACTATTTTTCCAATTTTCTCGAAAACGGTTAAAGCTATCGCCTTGAAAATGGTTTCATTCGTTTTCCTAGCCCAAGAAGCCTAAAAAGAGTACTTACAAGCTTATGAACTCAAAAACGTAAGCGTTATGATTTTTCCTGCGCGAATTTCGCCCCAAACGCCATCTTCCAGTGGGCGGATTTTGCTGATTAACGAACTTGACCTTTCAAATTGGTCGACTGATTTTTGTACCAAATTTCATCAAAATCGGTCCATCAGGGAAGCCAGAAATGAGCGAACAGACAATATATATATATATATATATATATATATATATATATATATATATATATACAAATTTGAACCACCATTATTTTCGGTCTCTAGGGGTTCTGAAACGCGAAATTTTCTTGTCGGCACTTCCGGATTGTTTCATTGTATCAACCTTATAAGCGGGGTTCCTCACTATGGGGGAGGGAGGAACCGCGCTAAAAGGGGTTTTGATTCCCATCGATGCAGATACTCTTGCTTCAAAAACATTTTTTTCACTTTTATCAAAAACGGTTACAGATATCGCCTTAAAAATGGTTTGAATTGTTTTTCTATGTTAAGAACCCTAAAAAAAAAACGAGTAAATGCAAGCATATGAAATAAAAAATGTTTTTCTGGTTAACGAACTTGACCTTTCAAAATATACGAAAGCTTTATGTACCAAATTTCATCGAAATCGGACCATTTTTTAGGCAGCTACAGCGGGAACAGACAAATATATACATACTGAAAGACACAAAGCACTGGTTTTATGGGTTCTGATTCGTGAAGATTTTTAGTCGGCACTTCCGGATTCCGCCATGAACCTCATAAGCGGGTTTCCTCCCTACGGGGGAAGGAATCGAGCTAAAAAGCTACTTAGTACTTGAACTGAAAGTTAGTTTGGAAAACTGGTATTATTCCCCGTTCGAAAACGGACACAGATAGTCTTCAAAAAGGTTACATTCCATTTCCTGGCGTACAAAATCTATAAAAAGTGTACGTGCAAGAAATGTTTTTCCTGCGCATTTAGCCTAAATTCCAATTAAATTCCCACAGTCATACGGTAGAAGTATCTTTTTATATGTTTATTCAAGAAACATGAGATAGAGGTCGCCTACAAACCGCTTAACAGAATTGGGGATTGACTAAGCAAAAACAAGGATTAGCAGCGGCTAAAAGTCCAGGGTGTATACCTTCTACCGTGCCACTGTGGGAAACTGTATATAGGACAGACAGGGACGAAGATAGCCACCCGGGCTGGACAGCACGCTGCTGACTACAGGCTGGGACGCACGAAATCATCTGCAGTGGCAACACACGGAGAAGAGTGCCCCAAGCAAATCCTCTTTGACCAAGCCAAGACCCTAGCCAAAGAAGACGCACTGACTAGAAGACAAATCAGGGAGGTGATTGAAATCCAGAAGTATCCGGCCAATTTCAGAAGAGAAGATAGACTCTTCCTTTCCAACACATGGCGGCCCATCATGAAGAGGATAGAAGTCAAGCCACCGACACAATCTCCGACCAAGACGTACAAAGGGAGCCCAGACTAAGGACGGACTCATTCCCTTACCAAACAGCAGGGATGAGTGAAAGCCCGAAGAAGCCGGAGAGGAATCCGGCGAAATATTGCGATGACAGGAGGAGCAAGACCGCTGGATACAGGTGCCGAATGACCAACATATTAAATTCCCAGCGAAGTAGATCAAAAAACAACACACACATATATATATATATATATATATATATATATATATATATATATATATATATATATATGGTGAAAGTATACCTCAAGAAATGAAGTTAGGGTACCTCACACCAATATGAGGTGAGGTACAAAATAGGTGAAGAAATCTGAACATGATAGTGGCATTTGTGTAACAAGTCCATTCATGAAACTGTTTGGAAGAATAATAAAAGCACAATAAGGGTTTACAGCAGGGATGTTCTGTATTTACCATCTTTTGACTCTAAAGTGACACAACTCAAAAATCGGTGTTTTTCAGTTCTGACTATGGAGAAATGGTAAATATATCTTTATCAACCATCAAAACTGTATGTGCCTAGCTCCAGAGCTTGTACACCGGAGGGCACTTGTGCCACTTTTCCCGTCTTAACACTTTCGGTGCGGGTATCCTTCCAAAGGCAAGAGTGACGCATTTTCAGTTAATTTTTTTTTTTTTTTTAGTTGTTCCACTTTAGAAATACTATTGCGATATGTTCCAAAATGGTTGGTAGAGGACTGACGGAGGGTAGAAAGAGATCCCTGACATATCTGAAATTTGGAGAAATTCTTTGTGAAGGATCTCTCCTCTGACAAGGGCCAAGGTATTTTCTCGGCGAAAAGCTTCCCTCGGGAATGAAAATTATCATCGGAATTTGAATAATTAATTTATTAAATTCTCTTGAAATTGAATACATTTCATTAATATAATATCGGTATGGTGAAAGAAACAGGCGGTAAATAACAGTATTTGAAATAAGACCTAGTCTTTCTTTCTTCATAATCCTCGTATATATATTACCGGCAAAGTATAGAATCTAGGCATTCTATAGAATGCCTGAGTGGTTTAGGCAAAGTGTAGAAAGTACATCGTATTACACACATTGCCTAGGCATTCTATATAATGCCTAGGTATTCTGTACAATGCCTGTTGCTTATTTGGCATTGTATAAAATTAAAAAGGTTTTGAATCATGGGCGTATATAGAAAATAATTTCGGGAGGGGCTGGGAAAATTTCGGGGTGGGGGGCTGAGACCATTTCCGGGGTATGGAATACTAACAATCTACAACTTGAAATAGTTTTGGCCAACTAAAACGCTATTACACTCAAAATAAAATATTTTTTATCAACATAGTGATCTTATTTAATTTATTTTTAATGGTTTACGACACATTTTTACCGATCAACTCAAAATTTCGTGAGGGGGGGGGCTGCAGCCCCCTCAGCCCCTCCTTATATACGCCCATTTTTTGAGTAGACTACATACACTTTACTTAGATAATGTCAAAACAGGGCTGCCACATCTCAGAGCCGGGCCAGGGACCAAATCACGGCCCCCCCTTCTCAGAGCCGGGCCCCCACTTCTCAGAGCCAGACAGAAAATTCTAGTACTTTGCTATAGGACTTTGGGAATTTTAAAATTATTTTCATCTTGAGTTTTGAGCGAAATGAGAATAAAAGCCGACAATCGGTGCAGTAAAGGTCACTTTCTGTACTTGTAGTTTTATTAAGATTCCTAATGAAATATACTATTCTGGGACTGCACTTGTTTTGTCGTTTATGTACATTAAAAAAAATATAGATCCCATTCCAATAAATATAGGCTAAGCCCGTCTATGTTTCTAAACCCCATTCTTTTTACAAGCTCAAAACCTATACATTTTTTCCAGTTAGCGAGGCCCGGGACAACTGTACCCGGCTGCCCCCCCCCCCCCCCCAATGTGGCGGCCCTGTGTCAATAGTTTTAAAAGTAATAAAAACTAGCTATTTCAGTACGGCAAAGAGTTTATTTCATTATACATTTATTTATTACGTTTAATAAAGTGAGATTGCTATTTACATACTTCGATCCAGGGTTGGGAAAAAATTAGCGATAGCTAAAAGCTAATGTCTCAGCGCTAATTTAGTGCTACTGTCTAAACCCAGCGCTAAATTAGCGTATAGCGACAGCAGGTCACTTATCACTAATTTAGTCTTGAAATGTTTCAAATGTAAACATAAGCTACAAGATACAACAATATTCAAAATGGTTGTAGCTAATAGCTAATTAGCTTTACCTATAGCTACAACTACAACATATTGCCCGCACAGGTCTACTCTCGTCCACTTCCGGTCAGCTCTGAGCAACTTCCAGGGACATTCTAGCTCACTCCTGTTCCACTTCCGCTTCACTCCGGTGAACCTCAGATCACACCTCGGTCACTCTGGATCACTTCCGGTCAGCTCTGAGCAACTTCCAGGGACATTCTAGCTCACTCCTGTTCCACTTCCGCTTCACTCCGGTGAACCTCAGATCACACCTCGGTCACTCTGGATCACTTCCGGTCGACTCATTGCCCTCCTATTCCACTCGGGTTACTCCCGGTCGATCTACTTTTAGGTACTTCGGGTTCACTTCCGCCTTACTTCAGGTTTCTCAAAATGACTTCTGCGTCACCATATCCATCTCTGGTATCTTCTGGTTTGATTTATATCACTTCCGGTTGACTTCCGCCCTACTTCCTGTTTCTCAAGATGACTTCTTGGCCACAATATTCGTCCCTGGGTCGTTTCCGGATGGATCTGGGCTACTTTTAGGTACTTCCTACGTATCATGACGCCCCCAACACTACCGCCGTCCGCTGGTAGTTAGTTACTCCTACAAGCTACAAATCCTGTATTTCATACTTTGCCTAAAGCACAGTAGGCATTCTATAGAATGCCTAGGCAATGTATGAAATAAGCTTTATTTCATACATCGCCGGCTGGATTTAGGCATTCTATACACAGTCCAGTCAACGAACAGTTATACATGGAAATTTTTGGAACACAATTTTTGACTACGTAACTTTGGGCTGGATAGGAGGTGAACATATCAAAAGTCCTCGCCCGTAGCCTTTGTGCCGGGGGGGGGGGGGTTTAGAAGGTCCCATTTTTGGGTTTTCACGGGTCTTTTTGCGAAGACCACATCCAGTTACTTTTGAAGTAGCAGTAGTGATTGTGATCACTAGTGTAGTGATCAGTGATTCAGCGTATGCGCATAACTCCTTTGCCTTCCTAATGGAGGATTCCGATGACCAATTTTATTGGTTCTTGCTGGGAGTAAAGTAACCTTCAGCAGGGAATTAGCTTATGTTTATGAAAAAGCTCTGCTTATGTGAGGGCCGCCAAATGGAGGGGGGGGGGACAACCGGGTACTATTGTCCCGGACCCGGGCACCGTGGGGGCCCGCACAGTGGGCAACAATCCACTTTTAGGGCGACAAAATGTTTTTTGTGTGTTTTTTAATATTTTTGACTTCACTGAGATAGGGAAAAATATTATAAAAAAATCGTTGACCGATAGTTTTTAGTATATCCAACAAACAAATGTTGTAGACACACAAATGTTTAGACATAATAGATAAAAATTGGGAAAACATTTTGTAAATCTATGGAACATTTGAGTAGTACATCTTTTTACATCTATTATTTACATAAACATAATACATATATTCATAAAAAATAATACATAGGCTATAATTCGAAAATAAATAACAAAAATAGACTAACAACTTGAAGAAAAAAGTAATTGTACTGACTTGTTTTTTTAATAACAACAAATATATACAATTACATTATACACTAAAAACGAATTATCCATCAATCATCGTCTGATTCAATACTGCTACATCCTTCAGCATTTTCTTTAGACGAGTCAGTATCGTCAGCCTCATTTTCTAATGACAGTTCTTGAAGTGGAGCATGTGGTAAACTACACTTCAATAGGCTAATTACATATACATCGGTAACATGAAATTTAAATAATCATTTTATTTTATTTTTTGTGTCCCGCTTCAATGGCGACAACACAAAGAACAGTATCCTCCGAACTTAGCTATCCCAGGAAATCAGCATGGTTATTGGTGTTGGAAGTGTTTGTGGTCATGTAATGGTTTAGACTTATGGTTCACCTATAAATAGAGCTTAGTATCAATGGAAATATAATATCTTATAAGCCAACATTGCATACGTTCATCAAATAAGGTTGTATAGTCCTGTATTCTTGAGGTAGGTCAGTATAGTGTTGATATACTGGCTATCATTGCCTAGGAGTTCATGCATATCATACGGGATGTTGTAATTGCCTCTTCTCTGGCAGTCAGTCAGTAAATGTTTAATCGTAAGTTCAGTAAATGTTTAATCGTAAGTTTATATGTATAATAAACTATAATCATGTATAGTTTCTGTTTAAAAAATGAAAAAGTAATTACAAGAACAAAACTGTAATAAACACTGGAAAAATGTTCCCTTTCTTAGAGTCCGATTATAATATTCCCTTCCGCGCCTGTTGATGATCCAAGAAAGTAAATATTTACATTTTACCTTAATCCTACTAATACTAGACAGTATTTAGTAAGTGATTTCTAAAATATTTTTTTGAATTTTGTCCACCGAAAAGGTGATTTTCGCCCACTGTGCGCCGCGGATTCTTCAGCTTCTATCTGACTGCCTAAACTAAATTTAAATTTGCATTAAAAGGGGGAAGAAGGGGGAGCTGAAAGCCTCAAGACAGTAAAGTAGAAGCTTAATGCTTATCGAAAAAAAAATATTTGGAACTGGAACTTTGTGGAACTTTTTTTTAAACCTTACTTAAACTTGAGTAATCAACAAAATATGAACAATCTAGTAATAATTTCATTAATATTTTTTTTCCCTTGATATGCCTTTCTGTAATTAGATATATATTATGTATTTATAAAGAACATACCACAAGGTAATAAATCCATTGTGAAAAGAATTTATAAAATTTGCACACAATTTTTAAAACACACCTTACAAAGACCGTAGTTGGAACAAGACTAAGCAGAGGAAGAGCAAGTGACTAGCAATGGTTGCCTTCCTTATTGTTTTAAACAGGTTTGGGTTAAACTAGCTAAAAAAATTGTTCTGTTTTCAATGAATAGAAGACTTGAGCACGTTTTGACACGTAAATTGACTTTCTACGACACTTAAATACTTCGCGCTTAGTAACTTCAAAAAAAACTTTATTGGTATAGTAAAAAATGTACAGAGATGTATCACATGATAAGTAACGGGTAACAATTGCCAGGAGTTTTTTGAGATTTGGTTAGGCGTTAGTTTGAGTTTATGGTTAAGGGAGTTATTATAGGCGATTACTGAAAGTTTGATTTTTCGTGAGAGGGATTCTTTCGGTTCTTCTATAGAAATATTCCGTAGCATTTCAATAATGGTCGAGTGGACTCTATTTAAAAGGCCGAGGGAGTTAGGATGATTGGGTGTTGTGTAATAGGCTTCAATACCTTGAGTTTCGAGGAAATTTTCAATTAAGGAATTTTTAAATTCTCTCCCATTGTCCATTTTAATCCTTTCAGGAGCAGGGTACAATTCAAGATACTCTGTCAGGATGTGGAGTACGTTCGTTGTGTTTAAACTACTTGTCAGTCGAGCAAAGAGACGTTTAGAAAATGTGTCTACCAATGTTATAATATATTTTTGTTCATAATGTAAGGTGTCCATCATCAGTTCCGCAAAGGGTCGGTCAGGTGTAGGTGTTACACAAAATTTTGTTTTGATGGGTCTTCTCTCGTATTTGGTCCGTCGGCAGATGTCGCATTTGTTGACATAGTCTAGTATCTTGTCTTTCATTCTAGGAAAATAGTACAGTCGTTTTAGTTTTGAATAAGTCTCGAGACCGCCTCTGTGGTATGTTTTCCCTAAATGATACGATTCGATTAGATTTTGTTGTTCATCATCCGTGTCAATGTCAAGACATTTTAACTTGTACCGCTTTAATTTTACGGAAGGATACTGGGTCCGTACAATATGGGAAATAGCGTCAAATACGCCTTCGTATTCATTTCGAACTGTTTCAACATTTGGTTCGCAGTAAAGGCCATATGTGGTATGGGGTTTGAGAAGTTCGAGTAATTTGTCCTCTAAGTCCTGTTTCCATGGGTACGCTGTTTCTAGTATGTACCGAAATTTGTTAAAAGGTCGCAGAGTATGGATAGGTGAGTTACCTCGTTGGATGAAAATTTGATATTTTTCAACATTAATTGGCTTATCCTCATCTATTATCCATATTTGTTGATTGGAGGATTCCTGTAAATGAACAGTTGCGAGATCAGTGTTGTCATCCAGTAATTCAATAATAAATTCATGATTGACAGGCGGCATGTCTGTTCGAAGCGCTTCTTCAAGGGCTATTTCAAGTTCCCTCTCGGGATCGATGTCTATTTCATGTTCAACTGCATTGAGATTCGTATCTGTCAGTGTGGTGGGATTCCGGGATAAGGCATCTGCCACAAAGTTTGTCCGTACTTCAATATGTCGTACGTCAAATTCAAAATCAGCTAACTGAAAGATCCATCGCATGAGTCGTGTATTAGCGTTCTTCATCGAAAAAATCCAAATCAGTGGTTTATGGTCGGTATGAAGGGTAAATCTTTTGCCGTACAGGTATGGTTTAAAATGGTTACATGCCCATACAACTGCTAGGAGTTCTTTTTCGATAGCAGAGTAACGCTGTTCGTTAGTAGAGAGTGTGCGAGACCCGAACGCAATGGGATGATCATGACCATCGGAAAGTTGCGATAAAACTGCGCCTAAGGCTACATTACTCGCATCAGTAGTTAAGGTAAATGGTCGCTGCCAGTCTGGGAATTGTAGAATTGGAGCATTAGTGATAAGTTCTTTCAACTGTTGGACGCTCGAGTGAAATTCTGTACTATCCGTAGGAGTCGTTGTACGTAAAGCCTGAGTCAGGGGTTTCGCAATATGTGCATAATTGCGTATGAATCTTCTGTAATAGCCCGTCAGTCCTAAAAATTGGCGAATTTGTTTTTCTGTAGATGGGGTGGGGAAGTTTAGTACGGCCTCAATTTTATCAGGCATTGGTTTCAGCCCCTTGGCGGAAACAATGTGGCCCAGAAAGGGTAATTCAGTCTGTAGGAATTTAGTTTTGTCCAGTTGGATGGTGAGAGAATGTTCAGTGAGTCGTTTAAAGACAGCTTCTAAATGGAGTAAGTGAGAGTCTAAGTCTTCCGAAAAAACTATAATATCGTCAATATAGACAAGGGTATTAGGGAGGTTTTCGAGCAGCATATTCATGGCTCGTTGGAAGGACGGGGGTGCGTTACAGAGACCAAACGGGAGACGTAGGAACTCATAATGACCGTCATCCGTACTGAAAGCTGTTTTTTCAATCGAATCTTCCTCGAGTTCAATTTGGTGGAAGCCGGAGGCAAGATCGATAGCCGAAAAATATTTAGCACCTTTGAGTATGTTGAGGAGGTCTTCTATGTTGGACAAAGGGAACTTGTCAGGTATGGTTTCCCGATTGAGTTTCCTATAGTCCACAACCATGCGAACTTTGGGCTTGCCACTATCGTCTAATTTTTTTGGTACTAGCCAGAGGGGTGAATTATAAGGAGAATTGCTTTTCCTTATAATATTTTGTTTTAATAATTTGTCAACTTCAGTCTGTATAGCATTCTTAAAATTAGTGGGATAACGATAATTCCGGGTATATATTGGTCTGTCGGTTTTTGTGTGTGATCTTATGTTTGAGTAGGTCCGTTGCTTTAAGCGGTTCTTCTTCGTGTTGAATCATAGAAGGGTAAAGCCCGAGTAAAGTAAATAATTTATTTTTTGTAAGTTCATCGATGTGATCATGTCGTATTATATCTCTAAATGTATTGTTACCAGTATGATGAATGTCAAAGTCATCGGGGATTCCTAATCCAACTAGAGATATCCCATTAAAAATCTTACCATTATCTACAGGTAGGCCCTTCGTTTTGGGTCCTATGTTATCTGTATTAAATAATCTATCTTTCGTTATAATGTTATAATTGTTAGTTATTACTGCATTATTATTGTTAGTGAGTTCATTCTTATTATCATTAAGTGCGGTTATTATTTTATTATTTCTTATAATAACGTTGCCGTTAAGGAAGTTAATTTCTTCTGTATCGCAGTGTATTTGACAATGTAGCTTTTTCATAGTTTCGAAGCCTATTAAAAAATCATATTTTTCACTAAATGGAAATATAAAAAATTTAATAAAAAAAGAAGAGTTCAAACCCAAATATGGAGCCAGGTCCAGTTCGATCGACTGCGTACCTTTTTCGCGTCCCGTTGGTGTTTTTACGTAAAAGTCTTCCGAGTTAGTTTGAGTTCCCTCGGGTAAGGAACGTGGTGAGATATAGTTTTTTGTAGACCCTGTGTCCAGTAGCCAGGTTGTGTCCTTTTTATCTGTGAAATGTGGGAGGTTTTTGGTCAGTGTTAGTGCATATTCGGGGCAGGTGGTTTGTCCCCGAGTTCTAAAAAATGCTGAAATTTGTCTGTAAGTGTAGATAATTGGGTCTCTAGACGTGTGAGTCTGTCATCATCGTCTATGTGGTTTACCGGTTGTGTATTTGAGCGAACGGTTCTCATCGATACCGTGTTTTGTGATTCGTGGCGAGGGGGAGTATTTCGAAAAAAATCGTCCTGCTTACGTCTGTCCCAGTCCTGAGTATGTGGTTTGTGTGAATGAGTTGGCATTGTATGTTTCGGTCTGTCCCATTGTGGTTGTTTCCATTGATAGGGCTTGGAATCGGACTGTTGAGGTCCTTCCTCATAACTGTCATACTGGTGTCGGGGATAAGTGTCAAATTTATTTCGAGGGTCCTCAAGGTATGAGTCATATGGTTGTCTAGGATAACTGTCAAATTTCTGTCTTGAATGATCAAAGTAGCCGTCAGGTAGGCGTCGTGATTTATGATCCTGTCTTGGAAACTGTCTCGTGGGCCGTCGTGGTCTATATTGGTATTCCGAATCGGTGTGAACGTTATATAATCTATCCAAAATGTGCGATGCCTCATTCTGGATTGCATTACGGATATCGTCCAACGAGTCTAGTTTTAAATGTTTTAAGAAATCGCATAAATTGGGATGTAGGTGGGATGTGATATGATAGTTGATCTCGGTATCTTTGAATTTAATATAGTTTTCCTGATTGATTTCGTTGTCCATTTTGACCCGTGAAAATATGAGGGCACGTATTTTCGCAATACGGTCTATAAAATGTAAGGGATGTTCTCTATAATAAGGTTTGGTGTTAAACAATTGGGTTGATACCTGTTCAATTGTGCGTGAGTCTTTGAATTTTCGTTGTAAATAGTCTATTAGGTTTGTAACTGTAGTGAATTTATTGGTAAGAAGGTAATGACGAGCATTGCCAACTAATTTGGATTTAACCTTCGTTAAGAGGCGTGCATGGTTTTGATCGCATAATGTGTTATTCACTGAGCAACTTGTGTGGTATACCGAAAGTACCGCCTCTGAGAAGTATATCAAGTCTTCTGGGTTCCCGTCATAGGTAGGAATGTGGTCATAATCCTCCATCGACAGTAAGTATGTGATAGACATGGTGTTATCGTCAAGTGTTTCCGTTAGGTCGCGTAAGTCTATAGACCGGTGTTTGTCGAGTCTGTCTTGGAGAGTAGACATAAACAAAAATACAAAATTGGCACAAAAATAAAAGTAATTTACTTAAATAAAAGTTGATTTAAAAAAAAAAATGCGTTAATGTTATGAGATAAAAAGTTAAAAAAAAAAAATCAAAAAAATTGTTCTTATAGAGAGAGAAAACAACAATAAATTAAGTCCTAAAATTGCCAAAGTGTCTTAACTATAACTATACCTCAAGTCTTCTTGAAGTACTGAAGGCTGTATCTGGAAGAAGGGTGGATGTCCGCAATAAGTATAAAAATACTTCTGTTGTGAAGTCCTCTTCGTCTGAGTCTTCTTTTCGAAGCGGCGACAGTCTTAAAGCTGGGCTTCTGGCTTCTACTTTGCAACAGAGCGGTTCCGAGTTCGGGCGCCACTTAAATACTTCGCGCTTAGTAACTTCAAAAAAAACTTTATTGGTATAGTAAAAAATGTACAGAGATGTATCACATGATAAGTAACGGGTAACAATTGCCAGGAGTGGGGAAAGGAGCTGGTTTATATAGGAGATGCTGAGTAAAGTGCTGAGCTGTCGTCTGGTGTCGTGGGAAAGTCGATGAGCTGCTATAACTGACGACATCACATTTTCGACTTTTGTCGCCGTAAAACAGTCGTTTTGCCCTGTGTGGCCCGGGCCGATCCTCGCTAATTGGAAAAAAGTACCGAAAGTGACGTTTGCAGCACCGATTGTCGGCTTTTATTCCCATTTTGCTCAAAACTGAAGATGAAAATAATTTTAAAATGCCCAAAGTCCTATAGCAAAGTACTAGAACTTTCATTCTGGCTCTGAGAAGTGGGGGCCCGTGATCTGGTCCCGGGACCGGCTCTGAGATGTGGCGGCCCTGGCTTATGTTAGTAGTAGTGTTATGTAAAATGGATCTTTTACAATTAGTTCGCGATGTTCCTAACAAAGAAAAAGGGATTGGTTTCTTAATGAGTAGGATAGACTAGAGTCGCTAAAATTAATAGAATTCTATTAATTTTAGCGAGTTGGATTGACTAGAGTTTTGATATCTTTTTGTGCGAGCGTAGCGAGCGGAAACGCATAGCAAGAGTAGTCTAAAATATGTCTGTACTGCGCCTGTAAGAGGTCATTCACCCCTGTCTGCATTCCTTGTCAAGGTCATCGCTTGAAGCATTAAAGGAGTCTGTCTTTTTTTATTTTTAATCATGAAATGTCAAGGTCCTTGCCGTCTCCCTCTCCCATCTTTTACTCTTTTTTCCAACTGCTGGAGTTCATTACTCACCACACAGATTTATTTTTTATGTATTTGCAATTAGTTACTAGTTGTGCACCAACAAGAGCAGATGTCAAAGTTGGTTAGTAAAAATTTGAGATATGAAGAGAATCGCTTATCGACGTTTATCGGTTGGCGTTCTCCAGTGAGTCCTTTGAAATTAGCCGCCGCTGGATTTTATTACCTCCAAGTATACGATCGAACAAGATGTGCATTTTGTGGTCTCGTCTTACACGAATGGGAACCTAACGACGATCCCCTCCAAGATCATAAGAAGTGGGCCGGCAACGAATGTCCTTTTTTAAAATATTTAAATCAGTTGGAAAGACTACCTATGAAGTTCGATTCGGACGAATGTGGACCATCTATTGACGTTTGCGGATGTTTAAAGGATAATAGTGAAGTGCTGTTGAGAAAAAGCTCTTGCTGTTGTTAAAAATGAAAAAAATAAGTATGAAGAAACGTATACATTTTTTTCTTCGAGAACTGGAAACTTTAAGACATCAGATAATACGTTATGAAGCAAAACGAAATGAAATAGATCGATTAGTGAAAGAGTTTAATAACCTCCAGATTTAAGTTTGTTTTTTTCTCTTCCCACTCCGACACTGTAGTCAGTCAGTGGCTTGTGCTCAAGACGTTCTCTTCGCTCGTCTAGTATGGAATTAGTGACCGAATACGCCATCTCCAAAAACAAGCAGATTCGAGTAGGCCTTCACAATGGTATTCCGACGGTGGGTTTGATTAACAAGGATAAGATAGTCTACATGGACAAAGACGAATGGAAGCACTGTATAGCAGACCAGGCATCGAGGATATTACAATTTTTCAAGAGGAAAGGCAAGTCTGATAATTCAAGTCCGATTTCTTTTAAAAATATATCATGTTCCTTCGCATACTTGGGGAGAAACAGAGTCCTAAGAATAGAATATGCCTATCCTTGGGTATCATTAATTAGTCTTTCTCCAGCTCCTCACATGACTATAACTTCACCTTGCACAAGTTTCAACAGGTCCGAGACCATTAAGATCTGCTCCAAGATTGAAGAAATTAACCGTTCACTCTCATTGTTGGACATGTTTGTTCAAATGTGTGTGGATCAAAACAACTCAAAAGAAGATCTGTCAGTAGATTTAAGTTTGAATACGAATACCTTATTAAACAATCTGTTTTCCAATGTATAAAATTAAATAAATAAAACATAGCTTCATTTAGTTAATTTTGTTTCTTTTCCTCCTTCATCCCAGGTTAAAATAGGTAAAATAAATGAAAAAAAAAAAAGCATTTTCAAGGAAGGTTTTATTGAACAAAAGGTAGAATTATATTTTAATCATTAATTATCATAACAATGAAATCTTTTTTCAATAAATTCTTCGTCGGTCTGCCATTCCAGAGGTAAGTTGTTCCAGATCTAATCTAGCTGAAGACGTACAGGAGTAGATTCCTTGGTAAAAGATCCTTAGCTCGTCCGTGTTTCGATTCCGCATGACAGCATTCAACGTCTCCATTCCCTTCTAATGAGTTATTGCTCATTCTATTTAAACAAGCATGTGTTCCTTAAACCAAACACACTTTGGAGTGTTTGCTCTGTGATACTCGAACGGTCCTATAGAGCTATTAGTAGTGTAGTAAATTAGATCGCAATAAACGCATTTGACTTTATCTTCAACATTTCTGATAAATCCGTTAAAGGCTAAGAGATGGTGGGGAGATGCGTTGACTCCATACGTCTGTCTTCTCACTTCTTCCCTCTCAAATTCCACTGCTTCGGGATATTTTCTAACCCATGAGGCAAGTCGATGGGCTTGATTAAAAGAGCATACGTAGCTTGTGTTTAAATGAAAATAACAAATTAATTTGTCGTCTTCCAAATTTTTAAGATTAGGACAGCCAAAATCGTGTAAATCATACACAGCCACAGAGAGCAACTCTTCCAGGAATTTACATTTTTCCAATCCTTTACCCCATAAAATGTCATACGAATCAGTGACTGACTTGAGACATGCAATTAAATCGGAGTAGTCTCTCTCGCCGTAAAACCAATCTATTCCGTGTAAGGATTTTTTCACCCACAAATTCGTCTTTGACTGTCTTACAGCGTCTTCGACGTCTCGAGGAGGCTTGAAAAACCAATGCCACGCTGTTCCATAACTCGTATCGACTACTGTCAATTCCTTAACTATTAAAGCATTCGAATTTAAACGGAAACCTTGAAAATCTATTACTGCTGACCTGGTCATACTTGATACAACGTCTCCTGTATGTACAGAAATGAGCTCTGAGAGGTAAAATGCAACGTCTTATATATAGTTGGGATGTATTCAGTACAATTTTCTTACTAAACCGGTTCCCATTTCATATTCGACAATTCTATCGTGAAGGGTGAGACAATACGCTTTGGTATTTGCTGGAAAGTTTGCGCCTGAATCTATTTGAAGACGGATGTCTATCGTACTAATTTTAATTGCTTCAGACTGCTTGGAACAATCTATGACTGCGATAGGAGCAATCTTCTCGAAACTAGATCTCGAAAGGAGAGGTTGAGAATGCCTGTCACCGAAATAACTTGTTTGAAATTCATTATACATTTCATAGAGCAGGGCAATTTTTCCCTGTTCAAAGTCCAAGTTCAAATCGTCATAGGGGTATTGTTCGCTGTTTAGGTAAAGCTTTACATTTTTTAGGTTGCAGCTATCAAAATGGCTACTATCCTTTAAAGGGTTTTTGTTACGATCTGTTTGAAATGCTATAATTACGTATCGAGGCTTTTCTAAATTTGTAGATGTTTTAACGGCCCACGTTTCTTGTTGTGCATTAGACGGTAATGTGGGATATTCATAGAGGTCCCAGCTTCGAAACGGGATCGCTACCTTTCGGTTCATGTCTAACATTTTGAGCAGGCTCAAACGGTTCTCGTCCGAAACACGAACGTGAGGCATTCTCCAAACAATTTTGTCTAATTTTATTTCTACATTAGAGTCTTCCCCCTTTACGGAATTAAAGTCAGAGCTTGATCTTATCAAAACTAGTTCTTGCTTCAAGTTAACTATGATTTGTCTATAATCTTCACAAAAGCCTAATAAAATGTTCAACGGTAAGCACACGCTAAACACTCCGTTTTTATCGATTTCAAGAGATTTTCCCTCACCTGGGATGACCCAACCCGCATTTTCCAGCCCGTTAACTCTGCTCGGACTAAAAGACAAGAAACCTTTCAGTGTAGAGGTTATACCGGGGTTTCTAACCCTATCTATTTCTATTCCATTCAGTTCGTATCTGAGTTCATCAAACAAAAAAGAAAATGCATTGTTCGTTAATTTTGCAGTTAACGGTTTGGTCTGGTCTTTATTCACTAGCTTTCCCTCGAGGTAGATAAAGGAAAGTGATGGGAGTGTATAAATATCTTGTTGTTGTATTGGAATACGGATTTCATCGGAATGATTGAATGTATTTCCCGCATAAGGCTGGTGCGAATGGAACTGGAACTGAGCGAGAGAATTGTCGAAGGAAATGTCCGAAGATATAGCTAATATGTTATCCATACTTTAGTTTAAAACCACTCTGTTTTAAAAACTTTGCGTTTGAAGCTGTTAACTGCTTAAACGTCTTTGATTTTTTATAGTTTTATATTTCCTACTTATATTTTCTACTGTCCGGCGCTGTTGCTGTCGACAAACTTCTCCTTCTACACCTCCTCTAAAATCAATCCCCATTTTTCTTTATATGCAGTCGGACTGTAACGGTTTCCCCTCTGAAATTAATAAGTTGTCCGTTTTGATCGACTAGACGAACCGTAATGTTGTCAATACTCCGTACGTTAGCACGAAAGTAAATGACCGGATTGGGCGTTTCTACTATCTTATAACCCGGTTCGACTGCGGGGAAAAATTGATGGATGCTATGGTCGGGTTCGCCGTTTACAAAGGACCCCGAAGCGATATTACACTGTACCGATATAACATTTACACTGAGAATTTCTACGATATTCTCGGATGCGATATAGCGATCGCTTGGAGGAATAATAAGATTTTTCGAAGTATAACCCAAAAGTGGACCGATAGAATTCGGACGTTCGGCGAAATTGAAATAAATCGATTTATTACTTCGTATTTCACATTTTAGCGTGCTAGGATTTCCCCTCAACACCATCATAGCGCCGGGGTCTTTATGAGCTATTTGCTCTCTGAGAAACATAGCTAGAGCCTCAATGTCGTAGGCTCCTTCTGGTATTTGAATGGCTATTGTATCGAAATAAAACATATCATTTTTACCTTTTTCTACGTTCGGAATAGTGTTAAACGAGTCCAAAGAGAGTAGTCCGACGCTGTAAGAATCGTCTAGCTCTAAGGGAGGCATGAAATTCGCTTCTAGCAGGCTCGATGCGCCTGTAAGTGTTACAGCGAAGCTCATGATGCTAATAAGCTAATCGTCTTCAGGAGTTGTCTATTAAATACTGTAAACACAAATGACCACAATAGGGGGTATTCCACCCCTGAAAACGTTCACGATTGTAAAATATAGAACTGTTCTTTTTTAGATAAGTCACCAGTTGAGGTGGCGGTCTCAAATTACCAAACGAATCGAAATATTTAACGATTTTACCACGTTTTACGAAGCAGACCCAGTGGGAACCTTTTTTTGAGTTTGGCTCTAAATTGACGATAGCAGATTCTCTTAATTTAGGATATTCTGGGAGAGTATCTATCATAAATACACCTCTGAAATGAGGAATGTTAAATATTTTGCGAGCGTAATAATTTAATTCGACATCACTCAGTGCTCTTTTTGGTAGTCAAATACGACGACTACTGCGTCTGTAGGTTCGCTTTTGTGGTCTCTCTATAAATAGTCCGAATCCATTCCGTCTATATGGCTTTAAAAAAAGACCTTTACCAATCTTTTGAGCCTCAATCGCTAAATTATGTCTTTTCTGCTCTTCCAATTTTTGCTTTGCCTCTTTGGCGTCGTTGACAGCTTTTGCTATGCTTGCCGCACCTCCAGCCAGTGATCCTATAGCGGATAATCCTGCCATTACTGGTATTAGAAAAGGTAAAAAACCTCCAGACTTAGGTATGGGAAGAACACGAGGGGGTAAAGGCTTGTCTCGACCTCTCAATGTCTGTTTCGCCTTATTATATGCTAATTGAGACGCGTTTATTACAGAAGACACGTTTTTAATTTTAGCCGCTCTTACAAGATCTCTAAAATTCACTTTTTTCTTCATTTTGGTAGTCCTTAAACTATATCCAAATTTTCTTTTTGCTTTCATAGCTGAAGCTTTTTCCCCGAGCGTTGAATCTGGATGTTTTACTACTTGCCAAGCTTTTTCTGCAATGACGCTGTCAGCCTTATGACGATTTTCCAAGTCTGTATACTTGTTATAAGCAATGTCGTGTTCTTTACAAGCTTTATCCAAAGAATTAATTCCAGCGTCGCCTCTTGTCAATCGTTTTTCCACTTTTGTACCTGGACCACAATACTGATACCCCGGTAAATGTAATTCAAACGGTAACTTATTTATAACACTGTCGAGGAGACCTCGTCCTTTGCGCACCTTTCCTTTCATACTAAACCTCTTCGAACGAAACAAATGACTTATATATATATATATATATATATATATATATATATATATATATATATATATACAAGCCATAGGCCAAAATAAATTAGTCACAATGAGATTAGTAGAACAAAAGGAACGATTTCCTTCAGTTGACGTTTTACCGTTGATATCGGATAAAGAAGAGAAAAGGCATGGACCTCTACTACCAAATAGTATAAGAGGAGTGATTTGTGGTCCTAGTGGATGTGGAAAAACAAACGCTATGCTCAATCTTTTGCTTAATCCAAACGGTTTGAGATATGAAAACGTATACATATTTGGAAAAACTCTATCTCAACCCAAATATCGGTACTTGAGAAGCGTTCTAAACAGCGTTCCTGAAATCGGCTATTATACATTCGAAGATTCGAAAGAATTACCTCAAGACGTTAAGAGCAACTCTATTTGTATTTTTGATGATGTTACGATGGAGGATCAAGACAATATTCGGCGATATTTCAGCTATGGACGTCATAACTCTCTCGACTGTTTTTATTTAACGCAGAGCTATGTTTGCATTCCGAGACATCTCATTAGATGTAACTTGAATTTTCTTATCGTCTTTAAACAAGATGAATTGAATATTAAACACATTTATGATGAACATATTAGCAGTCCAGACGTCAGTTTCTCGAAATTTAAAGATATTTGTGGGTTGTGTTGGAAAGAGCCTTTTGACTATCTTGTTATCGACAAGGGTACTAGTTTAAATGACGGGCGTTTCCGTAAGGGTCTAGATGTCTATATCGTGGATATATAAGGGGGAGAAAGAATAATCAGTCCTCATTAATATGTCGCATTCGATACGTAGTGAAATTGTAAAGACAAGTAATGCTTTACGTAAAAAATTTCAAACGTTTAAAAGAGGAATGCAGGATATTCAAGAGGAAAGACAAAGTCTTTTTGCTCCGGTGCTAGAACCTTTGGTAGATATACAACAACAGTTTCGACAACAACAACAACAACAACAGCAGCTGCAGCCCCGACCTCGGGGATTCAAAAAAGAAAAGGAGGAAGGAGACTGGGGAGAAACGAACGAGACCCGATCTATGTGGTGGGATAATGAGTCTGCTTTAAGTCCGTCTGGGAAAATCTTTCTCGAAACACCTGTTACAAAAAGAAAATCAAAAATATCAAATATTTTCAAAAGCCCCTCCAAAACCCCCCAAATCAAATCGGAAAACGTCGAAGTAACACCAACTTTTTCTCCCTCTCCCCAATCCTCCACAATTTATGCACGCTCTACTATCGCTCCAGAAGAAGAAGAAGAAGAATTGTACGAAACAGAAACCCCGCTTGCAGTAAAGGTTCGTGAATATGTTAAAACTCCACAAGGCGAAGATGAACTAGAGCAGAATTTAAAATCCGCCGGACCGCTACAAAGACAATTTTTAGAAAAGTTGTTTAAAGGAGGACAAACAGATTTAGATTCCCGGTACGGTTTGCGAGTAATGCCGAACGGTCAATTAGCCATAGGCGATTCTACGAATATTGAGCTTTTAGCGCGGTTCCTCCCTCCCCCATAGGGAGGAACCCCGCTTATAGGGTTGATACAATGAAACAATCCGGAAGTGCCGACTAGAAAATTTCGCGTTTCAGAACCCCTAGAGACCGAAAATAACGGTGGTTAAAATTTGTATATATATATATATGTATATATTTATTTATATATATATATATATATATATATATTTGTCTGTTCGCTCATTTCTGGCTTCCCTGATGGTCCGATTTTGATGAAATTTGGTACAAAAATCCGTCGCACAATTTGAAAGGTCAAGTTCGTTAACCAGCAGAATCCGCCCACTGGAAGATGGAGTTTGGGGCGAAATTCGCGCAAAAAAAATCGTAACGCTTACGTTTTTGAGTTCATAAGCTTGTAAGTACTCGTTTTATAGGCTTCTTGGGCTAGGAAAACGAATGGAACCATTTTCAATGCGATAGCTTTAACCGTTTTCGAGAAAACTGAAAAAATAATTTTTGAATGCCGTTTTTGGTTTGGGTACTTAGAGTCATGGGATTCAGTTGAAACATTTACTGCATGTTCTACTTTCATTAAAACTAATATGTTGAAAGTTATGTTACGTTTGGAGTTAAGGAAGGGTTAGAATAAAATATTTTATGAACAGACATGAAAAGTTTTGGGAACTTCGTATACTTTCATTAATATCTCGAACACGGTTGGGAAATCGTGGTAAGTGGATAGAAACTATTTGAACGCTTACTAAATTCTCTACAAAAATGATTCTAAAACTATTTTTGATTAGGTTATGTCAATCGGAGAAATAAGTGCTTAAAACTTCAAAAAAGTCTGTTTTGTTCTTATGAACGGGGTTTTGTCGTTCTTTTTGTAATTTTTGTCTCTTTCCCTTGGTTTTTTATTGCTTTTTATTTTTGTAATTTATTATGTTAGGAAAATGTATTTGTTTGTAAAACAGTATAGGAAACATGAGACCAATTTTCTGTTGCTAGAAATAATGAAAATTTTGGGAACTTCGTATACTTTCATTAATATCTCGAAAACGGTTCAAAATCTTGTGAAGCGAAAGGTTACCATTCGAAAGCTTACTAAATGGTCTACAAAAAATGTTCTGACGAAAGTTTTAATTGGGCGATGTCAATCAGAGAAATAAGTGCTTAAACCATTAAAGTAATTGATTTCTTTTATTCTAACGGTTTTTTTGTCTGTTTTTTTTTTCCTATTTTTTCATTGCTTATAGTTGGATAATGTATTTGACAATAAAATAGATTAATTAAAATAAGAAAAACAATTCGAACAGGTAGATATCGAAAATAGCTGTGCTTCAAATTAGAATCTATTGTTGAGTAATTATATGAATCTTTGGATAATAATTCCAATAGTTAAAATTATAACTAAATTGGAAAATATGTATTTAATAGAACTCATTAAACCTTTTACAGAGAACTCTATTTTTTATTTTAATTTTATTGATCAACAGGTCTTTGCATATATTTAAAAACTCTGTTGATATAACCTCTATATCGTTTTTGTTTGATTCAATAATAAGAAATCCATTTTTCAATGATTTTATGTTTTTAGGCCAATCTATAATTCCTATGGGTTAATATGTTTTTTAAATTGAAGCTTTAAAGCCTCAACAGGAATATTTGTGTAATCACCCTTCACAGTTAATTTATTAGAATCATGAGTGACCGTTTTTGTGTTACAACTAACAATCTTTGAAAACGAAGTTTGACTATCCTTGTTATTGTTATTTTCCTTCTGTTTGGCCGAGATTTTCTATTCATGATCTAATTCTCCATGAATTTTTTGACTAGATCAAGAACCTATTTTAAGCACTCTAAATTCCTTAATTTAATTGAGGAAGTTCATCAAGCTTGATATAATCACTTTTGGGTTAATACGGGTGGTCTATACCGAGTCCTTTGTTTGTAAACACAAAGAGCCTTCTGAGTAACGGTAAAGGGCAGTAAAAGTATATGACTACCTGGAAGCAGACCCTACATACAGAGAATTGCAATACGAGACATTCTCATTCTTCCTTTCACCAGCTCCCATGTAACACCTTAGATCTGTTTATTTTGTTAGCGCGGTTCCTCCCTCCCTTCATAGGGAGGAACCCCGCTTATAAAATTGATCTCATGAAACAATCCGGAAGTGCCGACTAGAAAATTTCGCGTTTCAGAACCCTTAGAGACCGAAAATAACGGTGGTTCAAATTTGTGTGTATATATATATATATATATATATATATATATATATATATATATATATATATATATTTGTCTGTTATTTGAAAGGTCAAGTTCGTTAACCAGCAGGAAGATGGCGTTTGGGGCGAAATTCGCGCAAATAAAATCGCAACGCTTACATTTTTGAGTTCATATGCTTGTAAGTACTCGTTTTGTAGGCTTCTTGGCCTAGGAAAACGAATGAAACCGTTTTTAAGGCGATAGCTTTAACCGTTTTCGAGAAAATTGGGAACATAGTTGCTGAATAGCGTTTTAGGTTTTGGTACATAAAATCATGGGATTCAGTTGAAACATTTTTTGCATGTTCAAATTTTATCAAAACTAATATCTTAAACCTTTGGTTACGTTTGGAGTTAAGGAAGGGTTAGAATAAAATATTTTATGAACAGACATGAAAAGTTTTGGGAACTTCATATATTTTCATTAATATCTCGAACACGGTTGGGAAATGTTCATAAGTGGATAGAAACTATTTGAAAGCTTTCTAAATTCTCTACAGAAAAGATTCTGAAACAAGTTTTGATTAGGTGATGTCAGTCGAAGAAATAAGTGCTTAAAACTTCAAATACGTCTGTTTAGTTCTTATGAACGGGTGTTGGTCGTTCTTTTTGTAATTTTTGTCTCTTTCCCTTAGTTTTTTATTGATTTTTATTTTTGTAATTTCTTATGTTAAGAAAATGTATTTGTGTGTAAAACAGGATAGGTAAAATGAGACCAATTTTCTATAGCTAGAAATAATGAAAAGTTTTGGGAACTTCGTATACTTTCATTAATACCTCGAAAACGGTTGAAAATCTTGGGAAGCGAAAGGTTACCATTCGAAAGCTTACTAAATGCTCTACAAAAAATGTTCTGACAAAAGTTTTAATTAGACTATGTCAATCGGAGAAATAAGTGCTTAAAACATTAAAGTAATTGATTTCGTTTATTCGAACGTTTTTTTTTTGTCTGTTTTTATTCCTTATTATTTCTTAATTGCTTATAGTTGGATAATGTATTTTACAATAAAACTGGTTAAGTAAAATAACAAAACAATTTATTGTTAGAAATATAGCTTTCCTAGATTCCAAGACCTTGTAACTAGCGGGACCCTTTCTAGTGTTGACCGACCCTTCCACGTAAGATCGTAAATCAAGACCTTTCAAGACTGGTGGAACCAAAATAATAACTGCTTCTATTTTAATCTTCAGGCGATTCGCCAAAGTTGCGAAGCCTTATCAATAAATAAATATTTTAATCTTTCCAAATTAGACTAGGGATAAGAAAGGAACCGCGCTAAGATGATGCAGTTCCTGCGAGTCGAACTTTTTTACAAACAACGATGATATCTCGATTAACGGTGTCGTTTACGATGGAACGCCGGGCTTGTTAAAGCTATTATACCTCAAGAATCCAGAAGATTATACTGATGCGGATTTAAAAAACTATAAAAAGATTTTGCTTGCAACGAATGCTCACAAAAAAGGATACAGCGAAGAACGTGGATTGGGTGGAACTAGATCCATAAAATATAAGAAAGTAATTTCTCGACTGTTTTCATCGCGCTATCTCAGCTCACTTACCTCATCCAGTAGTTCACCGGCTACTCATCGCAGACTTCGTTCTTATAATAAAAAAGGTACTGGCTTAATGCAAGAACATTTACCTATTTACGAACATTATGACGATGCAAACGAACTTGTCAACCGCCTCAGATTATTAATGGCGTCGACTGCAGCGGGTCACAATGGTCATGGAAATGAAATTGTATCGATAATTGAAGAGTTGAGAGAGCAGAATATTATATATTAGATCAATATTAACTTTTGCACTCAGTCCCATTCCTCATACATGACGATAAACAAGTTTGGCTCCCATGTAACAAAAAAAACATGTCAAGTATAAAACAAATTTCTTTCCTTTTAGTTTGTTAAAATCTGAACAACATGTTGATGCAAATAAGTTACGTATTATTAATGTAGCAAATCCTGTTTCTTCTACTGACGCGGTTAATAAAACATATTCAGACACCCTAGCAATTTTTTATACAGATTTAAAAAACTGGCCCGGTAATTACATAAATGGGAACGGCAAGAGGCTTGCTAATTTCGCTCCACCTATTGACGGCTATGATGTGGTTACGAAAGATTTTTTAAATTCCAGTTCAATTACTCTACAAAATGATACATATGATGCAATGAACAAAAGGATTACAAACGTTCTTGAACCACTTGCAAAAACGGATGTTGTGACACTGGGGTATCTGGAAGATATATTGAAGAAAAGTACACAGCTTTAGTAGTAGTTAGATGTCGGCGGTAAAGAAAGCAATTGTAGATGAATTGCATAGAAGTGCACGTAAATTTTATCCAAGAAGAAGAGTCGTTCTAAAAGGAGTAAACGATTTATGGCAAATAGATTTGGTTGAAATGTTACCCTATGCTAGGGAGAATAAAGGCTACAAGTACCTATTAACAATCATCGATTGTTTTACTAAATATGCTTGGGCTATACCGATAAAGAGTAAAACAGGAGAGAATGTAGTCCAATCTCTAGAAAGTGTCTTGAAAGAACGGGTTTCTTCTCCTCCTAAACATATACAGAGTGATCAAGGAAAGGAATTTTACAATTCAAAGTTTAAAGCGTTGATGAAAAGATATGGAATTAATCATTATTCTACCTTTTCGAATATCAAGGCTAGTATCGTTGAACGATTTAACAGGACATTAAAATCGAAAATGTTTAAAGTTTTTAGTTTACAAGGGAACTATAAATATTTAAATATCCTACCGGTTATACTAGACGAGTACAATAATAAAAGCATTCATAGAACGATTGGTATGAGACCTATTCATGCCGAGAAAATTAATAGAACAGGAACAAGAGAAGCTAATCTGTTGAAGCATATCTATTCCTCTACTTCTAACCGCCCCCTCCGGCGACAAACAAAACAGCGTTTTCAAAACGGGGAATTTGTAAGAATTTCTAAACAGAAAACAAAATTTTCCAGAGGCTACACCCCGAACTGGTCGGGTGAAATATTCAAAGTTGTCAAGGTTCAAAAAACGTTACCTTACACGTAAGTTTTGGAGGACATGATGAAACGAAAAATCCAAGGTTCATTTTACAATGAAGAGCTACAAAAAGTGAAGTATCCGGACATTTATCTCATTGAAAAAATATTGAAAAAGAAAGGAAAGAAATTATTTGTAAGGTGGTTAGGTTTGGATTCAAAATCATGGATAAATTATAAGGATATTGTCTAATAAAACAAAATTTAATGTGTTGGGAAACATTTATTTTGCTAATAAACATTTTTTTACAAATTTGTTTTTGTTTTTTTTTTTGTCTTTACCTCAACCTTTTTTTTTTTTTTTTATACCAGTAACAGCTGCTGGAACTCACACTCAGGGTGCACTCGCACTCAGGGTGCACTCGCACTCAGGGTGCACTCGCACTCAGGGTGCACTCACACTCGGGGTGCACTCAGGGTACACGCACTCTCGGGGTGCGCTCCATGCGCCGGGGAAAGGGGATAAGGGAAGATAAAAATATTTTCTATACCTATATATATATTTATTTCATTATTATTACTTTTTTTTATTTTTCAAAAATTGTCAACTTAAACTAATCTTAAAATATTATTTTTATTATTAAACTTGATACAATGGATTTATTAAAATGTAATGAACATTAATTTTTTTTTAACAATTATTAGTATTATGTTTTATACTACTACTTATATTTCTACGGCATAAAACAATATATTTTGAACATCTAATTACAATTATGTTATCTATATATATATATATATCTACATGCTACTGGATGGTAAGGGGAGGAAGATAAATTGTGTGAAAAATACTTAAGGAACATGATCCTCATCGGTTAGAGACGTTTCTTCTTCTTCTTCATTTATTAGTGATACGTGTCCATAAGCATAGGATTTGGTTTTACTAATGTGTTTGCGTTTGTCGTCTAATGCTGACAGTGCTAATTTTGTAACGTTCATTGTGTAAACATGATGTTTTCGAGACTGTATACTCTTAAATGAGACGTATTGAGGGTTGGCATCATTTAATACTTGCAAATAGTCTGCAAAGTTTATGCATTTTCCTGTATTGCAATTTATAGCACATTCTTTAATACCTTTTGCCCTAAGCTTTTCGACGCATGGATCAGCAGCCGCTGCTTTGTAGCGCAGTGCGTAAACTTTTGGCCGAAGCCCAATATATTCGAGTAAAGGCAACCCGTTCAGTTCATCCTTGAACTTTCCCGGTTCTTTTTTATTACCTTCGTCGTAGCAAGGATGATTCTTCGGGTAGGAGGAAAAATCTAAATGATCTTTTAAATCTTTTAAATTTTCAATTAAATTTAAACTTTTTAATAACAGTATATAACTGTCTGTATCGGTGTAGAGCAATTCTAACTCATCACGCTTGAATTTTGATAACAAAATATCATAAAAAAAACTAAACATAATTAATTTTGACTTTTCTAGGATAGAAAAGCCCGCGAACACAGGTTTGTTAAATACCAAAGTTTCATGTTTTAAATGAACCGCGACTAAATTTTTATCTATAATGGAACTGTCTACAAACGTCGGTTTGTTAATAAGTTTTTGAAGTCTACGGGAGTTGCTAACTAATTCAATTTTTTTTTTCGTTTTCTTACAGATTCTAACGTTTTACCGTAAACTGCATTCATCATCAATTTATATAAATCCTTCTCAAAATCACTTGTTGCGTTCTTTCGTAAATTTACATTTATTTCTATATACTTCTTCAAATAGGGACTTTGGTTAAATTTGATCGCGCGATGAATTTTTTTTAATATTATTCCATGTTCGATCAGGAATTTTAACATTGTATGGTGGAGTACGTATTTTTCTTGATTTTCCAGTGTCGCTAATAATTTTTTTACGGGATACCTACTGTTTGGAGGGACTTGGTGACGAAGCAAAAGAGGATAGTCATTAAAATAATCGTGCAGGCTTTTTGGACATTCCAGGTCTACCTCCAGAATCAATCCTTTCCTACTACTCTCGTTTACTTTTTCTAATTCTAGTTTTAAACTCAGCTCGGGGTCACCATCACCTGTCACCCATTCGAAATCTGAAACAGGTAGGTATGCATCTCGCATTGCAGTTGCATACAAACTAACGCAATCTAAATATAGAAGGTGCGTTGTCGGATCTAGAGTATTGTGTCCGGGCACATCAGGATTATTTGCCTTTGCATAGTGACGAGAGCAATTAGATATTCCTCCTCGTAAATTAGATTCCAGCATCAAATACATTTCGGGATCGGAAAGGAGCTCTATTTCTACACCAGTTGTTTTTAACATAGCTTCATAGCTGTAACCCGGTAACGTGTAACTCCAACAAGGATCAAGCCCATACGTTTTTACAGCAAAGTTTCTAAAGTTTTGAAAAACATCAGAGAGAATTAAAATGTCCGATTTTAAATATAACAAAAGATAATCCCGGAGAGTGTTGCATTGAAACACACTCCAGACATTTTGAGCGTGATCGTACTCGACATCAGATATATCCTTATTTGTTAAATCATTGAAAAATTCTTTCTTGGGAGGGAGTTGCCGTTCCTCAAGGCGTGATGGCGAATCTATATAGTTATAGGGAAAAACCCCCTTTCTAGAGACAAGACGAACATGTTGCGGATCTTTAAAATGGTTACGTAAATGATCGAAACGTTCGCATTTATCGGCTAGATTTTCTAATGACTGCGGAAGAAATCTGTATGTGTCAAGAAATGTCACGTGCATGTTTCCAATACGTTTTTTAAACGCTATAAATTTTTCGGACGAGCTCGGAATCACCTCAATAGGTTGTTTACTAAATCCTAATTTCCTTATTATAAAATGTTGGTCATAACCTAAATTATGAAAATATACGTTTAGAGAGGTTGGATTTCTAAATTCCAAATTGCATTGGGAGTGAGCTATGCCTCTCACCTCCCCCGACCAGTGACAGTGATCGACAACTTTTACATCTGACGTGTTAAATTTGACCTCACAGATACTGCATATTTCTGCGGTTTCCCTTCTACGCTCTAATTCTAATGTCATTTTATAGGGTACGTTTCTATTGTATAATTCCTTTACATCTTTCACAACATTTTGTAAAAACGACAAAAACATTTCTACACAATTTTTACCAGTATAACAAACAGGTCCGACACTTTCGAAGGCGGGAGTAGAAGACAGGACGTAAGCCCCCCAAGCTATGACCTCGTGTTCTGAAACAAGTTTGAGTTTTTTATTAATTGGTTCGGTCGATGTTTCCCTCCTCGAAACACACTTTTCTATTGGATTTAAACTGCACTCAAAGTCGGCAATTACAATAACCGGATGAAATATTTTGAATTTGTAATTTTTAAATGAGATGAACGTTCTTTTTTCTGGCATAATCTGCCTTACGGGAGCCATATTATTACATAAGCGTTTGTGATCGTTAAGTTGAATTACAGTATAAGCAGGGTAAAAACATCTTTTGCAGAAAAACCTTTTTGATGTGTTTGTTCCCGTCTGTCTTGCGAGTAAACGGGAAAAATGTTTAATTAGACAGTAATGTGACGAATCTTCGTTTTGGAGGAGAAGAAGATCAAAATGATCTTTCATTTCATTTTTTGCAACGCGAAGAGGGAAGACATTATGTTTTTCATCAAGCCCGTATACGTTAACTGAAACATTATTGCTCCTTTCAAATATCGTTATATCCTTTAGAGCAACGGGGAAAACCATATTGTCGAACCGTAAAGGGACATTTACTTGCTGGCATTCCGAAAGCCTGTTAGGGTGAGATGAGACATACTTCGATAAAATAGCCCATTTAAAACAATAAATGTCGTTATTTTGTACGTTTATTACCGCTCCGGTATTCGCAATTTCCGAAGGGAGTTTAAGATAACCGTGAGGTTTTATCGGCACGTATTTGTGCAGTTTTATTAATAACCCATCTAACGTGTCAACAGCCCAACCACTACCTTCAACTTCTGACTCGGTGAGTTCCGTTAGTATTTTGGTTTTTATTTTAATATATTCCTCTTCTAAGTCGGATGAACTGTCTAATTCTGACATTGAAGTTTTAAAATTGCCGTCACTCGTTTCATTCAGCATATTTGTTAACTGTGTCTCTAATGTGATATTAAATTTTACATTTTTCCACATAAAAATATATTTTTCTAGTATATTTATGACATATGGACACATATGATTCAAATATTTTTCTGGTTCATTAATTCGATCTAAATTTTTAAGAAAAACGTGTATAACATTACCGTCTAACGCGGAATATATAATTTGATACTGTTCATCGGGAACAGCATTAATCCTATAACATTTGCTAGTCTCTATTGGTCTCTTGACAGCTACTGCATCGGGGTTGTTATTTTTTCCTAAACCTGACGTACATGGTTTAGAAATGCATGTATTATCATGTACTCTCATTGAGTCCATATACTCCAACCCACAATAGCAGCATTTCCGCTTGCGGCGAGAGCAATGGAGTCTAGTATGACGGGTCAAAGATCCTTTCTTCACAAATCTTCTCCCGCAAAAATCACAATGGTAGTTTACCATTTTTCTTATTTTTGTGAAAGAATCTTATTCTAAATATCAAACTGTTATGAATTCTTTCCCCTTACCATCTCACAAATGCTAATATTTTTCAATTAAATGTAACATTAGTTTATTTTATTTTCTACCTGGTTGTTGTTGGTTTAATTCGGGAATGCGTCGGATAAGTATATTGTAGGCTTTGCCTACCCTTCCCAAATATAATAACCCTAACGTATCTTCCTTTAGTCTGCTAGGGGAATTATACTCATCAACTACTTCCCGATGAATAATCTGTACATATCTTCTTGGTAACCAAACTTTTGTTGTGCTTTCAACATCCTCATTAGTGTTTAAATAGGCTATAAGCCCTTGCCCTAAAAACACAAAAAAAAGTTATTTATTTGTGTAAACACACACACACACACACACACACACACACACACACACACACACACACACACACAAATGTACAATAGTATAAATAAATAAAGACGAAAGAAAACGTTTCTTACCGTATTCAGTTTCTTCAATAATTTCAAATTTTTTGATCACGTATATTTTACCAACAGTTAATGCTGATAAGTTTACTGCATTATTCAACTCTAAATCATTCAAATTTTCCAAAAATTGTTTCATCTAAAAGCAAAAACTATTTCTTATATGCTGACTTGTTTCAGACTACTAAGTCAAAATATAGATGATTAATATAATTACTTACGTGGGCCATGGTGACTGGAGAGTTGCTGGGAACCTGTTTGATCTTGTCAGTAAATGCAGCTCTTTATATACGAATGAAGGTCCGGGTTCTTGTCACTTGTTTTGGTTGCAACCTTGCAGGTGTTTCCTTATGCAAGTCTCGTACGTGCAATTCTTGTAAGATCCGCGTTCTTGGAAGTTTTTTATGAAGTTATTTTAAATATATAAATACAAGGAGATTCTGGGACTTCCACATCTTCTCTCCATCATGTCGGGGTACGAACATACTTATTTCTGCGCGAAAGGCGTGTTTTTCCGAATTCACAATGCGTTATATTGTACTGATTGTGCACGATCCTTGGAACTTTCTTTGATACTCGGTAATCTAAAGATGGTGCACACAATTTTAAATTGTTCACAAGGAGATACCACGTACTCTTTTTATTCAAGTTTTGCTTGTGCAGAGTGTGCAGATCAAATAATAACGATTAGATCTTTACATTTCATGTCGTGTTCGGAATGCACTCCCGCAGTCGAAGATTATGAACTGGATCTAGTTCTACGATCTGGCAGAGGGGTTATTTATCCAAGATAAAATCAGCAGGACTTTGAAATGGTAAGCCAAATGTTTTTGTTTTATTTTACAAAGGTCTGTTTCACTCCAGTTTCGTGACGAAAATGTCGGCACCCATCGTGGGAAACCGCTAGTCATCAGCAGGGAATAATAAACTAATATATGTTTTATAACAACGTATTCGACTCCGACAGAAAAAGTGATTACACAACTCAACAGATTTTCTTTTATCAAAATAATTTTAAAGAAAATATTTAATTAAAATACTCAAGCAATAAACATGGGAGAGGGAAGGACCTTGTTCTAAAAAAAAACGAATTGCAAATACATCTAAAATAAATCTGTGTGGTGAGTAATGAACTCCAGCAGTTGGAAAAAAGAGTAAAACATGGGAGAGGGACACAGCAAGGACCTTGACATTTCATGATTAAAAATAAACAAAGACAGACTCCTTTAATGCTTCAAGCGATGACCTTGACAAGGAATGCAGACAGGGGTGAATGACCTCTTACAGGCGCAGTACAGACATATTTTAGACTACTAGCAAGTATGCCTGTAATGCTAAATAAATTTAAAATATCCAAAGAGAGAGAGAGAGAGAAAAGGAATAAAATATGTGTGTTTACAAATATCATTCTTTATGTTATCCTTCATAACCTGCAAAACAGTCAACTTTAATGCTTAATAACTTTTTTCATAGTTTAGAGAATTGATTTTGATCATATTAACCTTTTTATTAATAAATATTGCTTGCCATTATCTAATATGAATTACAACCAGGTAACGAGTCAAGTAGTAATAGATAACCAGCAAAGAACCTATAAGCTAATGAGTAAGCTTATCAGCGAGTACGAGTAACTGTTATAAATCACTACTGCTACTTCAAAAGTAACAGGAT
Source organism: Gonocerus acuteangulatus (assembly GCA_946811695.1). NCBI lineage: Eukaryota > Metazoa > Arthropoda > Insecta > Hemiptera > Coreidae > Gonocerus > Gonocerus acuteangulatus. The sequence goes on from OX328123.1 coordinate 164,992,741, forward strand.
GTGGTCTTCGCAAAAAGACCTGTTTTCACTTATATCTCGGAAACCCTGCGTCCTAGCGACATGACTATTCTATAGCAAATGAAAGCTGATTAAATTTCCTACAAGTTCGAATCTATAAAGTTTTTCGAGATATCTTTAGTTTTCAAAATATCCACTCTTGAAAGTCTGTCATTTTGGGGGAAAACACTTCTGCCGCATATTTTTCCCCCGTTTTGACGGGATAATTCTTGTACGATGTACCAAAATAATAAATAACAGTTATAGGGTTGTAGAGTATAATATCATAACTGGTTAATGCCATTGAGTTATGGCACATTTTACGGATTAAATCAAAATTTCCGGGAGGGGGAGGGGGGCTGCAGCGCTCTCAGCACCCCTTAATTACTCCCATGGTAATTACGATTATACTCATAATCATATCTCCAAGGGTCTGTGATTATAAGACTAATCGTGATTATGGTTATGATTGTTCCCGACACCGGTTCCAACCTACATAACAACATTTGATGATAATAGATAGAAAAAGGCAGTGATAAGCGCGGGAAAAGGCTTGTATCTAGTATCTATGTTTCCTTCATCAGTCTATTCTATTGTATTTCCTTCTCACTTTAGCTTTCGCCAATCTTCTATTCTTATAAATAATTTCTCGCCACTGGACAAATTGAGGATGTTAAGAAGTTTTGCAGATCTTAAACGTGCAGCACAAGCAGACATTCTTCTCACTACAGGTCTGTCTTATCATTCACTTGTGTTATATATATATTCAGTGGGTCAAAAAATTATTCATACACTTAATTTATTAGTCAAAAATGTTTTATGTTATGTTTTTAACCCAAGCTAACTGCTGCTAATAACAACACATAACATTTTCCATTATTTTGATGCAAAACCAAAAATTTAAAACATCCTCAATTCTATTAATAACAAAAAAAGAAACTTTGGCATGCAAAAAAATTATTCATACACTTAAATTAGACGTTATAAAAACTCTAAAATTGTTTCATGTGCCAAAGTTTCAACTTAATACCAATAATTATTTATTTCTTATGAAACAGAACGTGTTATCTAAACATGGGAAACACTTAAAACCTCAATATTCTAATATAATTCTAGTGAAATAGATCGAAAATCTAAGGAGCTGAGTTCTTATCTTAAACATGAAATCGTTAAACTTTTAAATCAAGGACTGAGTTACCGATGCTTCTTATGAAAGCTGGGATTGTATTAAGCGACCAAGAAATATATAATAGGTGTATGAATAATTTTTTTGCGTATAAAATCTTCAAATTTTGTTACTGACCTTATTTTATGAGGTATTATATTTCAATGCTTTATAAAATTAATGTCAAATGCCCTCTATTATAACTATCTGTTGATATTTTGCGTTAAAAAAAAAACAAAAAAAATTACAGCCAAATATATATATGCACATTATATATATTTGTATAATATACATATAGATATAGAAATATATTTACATGTATATTTGGTTTTATGCAAGTATTTTAAGGGAAGTAGATAAAAAACACAACATATGGAAAAATTGACATCGGCCCTTTTAGAACCAAGCCACAGAATTAATTACTTCCAATGGGCTGCAATAAACCTGTTAAATGTTAATATGCAATGTGTTATATTCCTTAAACTTCTTCAGATGTAACAAACTGAAAGTTTCCTATATTAAGGTAGATGAAATTGTAGATTACAGAAGATTATATTAACTATTAGTAAACATTAGGATATGAATCGTTACTCTGGCAAGTACAAATGATGATTATAATTTTTATCAGTAAGGTTATCAATTGAATCTTAATGATATAAGCTGAGGAACAATTCAGTAATCCTACCTTACTAAGCAGCTCAGCTGTTTACTCTTTGTTACCTATTTATTTTATCTTCTATCACTGTACATTCACTGTTGTCATGTTCAAGCTTTACTGGGGTTAAGTATTTATTCTTTAATATCTTCCTACTATTTATGCTTAAGTTTTGGACACTTCAGTGTTGCTGTATCCCCGTTTAAGTTGTTCATGATTGGAAAAATTATATTTTAACTGACCCTATCCTCAATTCTTATAATCCTCCCAATTTTTAGTGGTTATTGTCTTCTAAATCTTACGTTATTACAATTACCAGGTTTATGATTTTCATTACATGAAATTTTTGCCTAGCTACAATAGGAGTACAGCATTTTCCTTTTTCTTTTTTTGGGGGAGAATATATGTTCCAAATTAAAGCAGAGTAAACAAGCAAATTAAAAGAAAGAAATGAATTAATATTCACACTTATGTGTGTGTGTGTGTATATATATATATGTGTGTGTTTGTGTATATATATATATATATATATATATATATATATATATATATATATATATATATATATATATATATATATTGAGATTACTAAATAAGGTGATTTACTTTTTATGTGTATGTGCGAACAACCTATTTATTTACTTTACTAAAGAAGCTGTAAACTAGGTGATCAAAAGGAGAAAATACAAAAAGGTACATTAGTAGCAGAAGACATTTATCATTATTATTAACAAAACATAATAATTAATAAAAATATAAATAAAAAATTATAAGGAAGATTTCTAAAAATGTTGGGAGTTATTTTTAAGGTTTAAATATTTTAGAATGTTATCAATGTGTGTACTGCCTTGTTTAAACAATTCATTTGAGTCTATCTTCTCTTTCTCTGAGGCTGTATGTGTTTGATTGTAAGTGGAACATTGCAAAGTGTTCAATTTGGTTTATATTTATTTATATTTCACCAATTCTTGTATTTTAATCTACGTCCATAGCAGGCTGAGTCGACTGGGCACATAAAGCTAGGCTATTTCTCTCCCCTCCCCCAGCCATCAAAATCTATGTGGCTATGTTGCTAGCAACATCAGTTTTTAATTAAAATATCCTTCTGAATAACTTGGTTTTACTTAACAGGTTGCTTCATTCCATGCCAAATCAACATACTTTTCGGACTTGATGTCTCAGATTTTCATGACTTTTGGTATGCAGTAATATATCATGGACTTATGAAAAAATACCAAATGTCAGTTATGTAGCACAACTATTTTTGAAGTCATTAATTTTTAAAGATTTAAATTTTTATGAAAAAGTGTCATATTTTGGCACCTTTGGATGCCTATAGGCTCGCAACCATTGATGATATTAATCTGGGAGTGGTCTCATTTTAAAGCTGTTGAATGTAGCTTTAATATGATATGCAACAAAATAGGGGTTACAATTTAAAAAAAGTTAAAAATTTTAAAATGAAATTTTAAAATTTAAATTTTTCAACTAGTGGCAATTTAAATAATTCCAAAAAAATATCAAATATAGTTTTTAATGTCTTAATACATATAGCAAAATTCTATCATGGGATCTCAATGGGATCAGGAGATAAAGGGCTTAAGAAATACACATGCTTTGTAAATAACCTACCGTATTAGTTAGATTTTATTTTTTAATTACTAATTTTGCTATGAACTGTGCAGGACTCTATTAAATTAATAAAATGTAATGATTACTTTATAGTACCATGTTTGGACACCTCTCTTTAAAAGAAAACAGAAGCTGATTGGCCCACAAGTAGAGGGAAAACCCCTTTTACTCCGATAAAACGGGGATTCCTGTCCTACTTCATCATCATTTCACAGCAAAGTGCATTTCTGAGGTATACCAAGGAATATCTTCTGGAATGTGAAGTGGCTGTCATTTGTGGCTTTCCTGAGAATTATCAGATCATTTTGCAAGATAAGACACAATCATTACATTGGTCAAATAGTCTTCTTTTTTTTTATTTATTTATTCAGAATTTACAACAATGTAAAAATACATTTCCAGTAAAAAGATACATGTGAATGTGTCTTGAAGCTCGTGAGGAGGGAAGCTGCACAGTTGCAGTACCCACAAGGCAGAGAGTAATATTGTACTAACTACTCTTGGAGCTGGTCTCTAGGCCAGTTACGCTTCAGACGGCGAATGGGGTTGTTTGGGATTAGATATGATGATAGGGAGTTAATTAAAGAATTTGGATGACCGTGTAATTTAGAATGAAATTTTTTATATACTTGTTTTGATAAGGGTTGGATAAATGGAATATGGAGGTCGTTGTGAAGAGTCAAATTGAATACAAAGAATGGAGCGTCGGCTATTTTACGGAGGATTTTAGATTGCAATGATTGAATTTTGTAGGAGTTTGAGGGCTTTGTGGATCCCCAGAGCTCTATGCCATAAGTATATATAGGTCTGAGTATTGTCATGTAAATGAGTCTTTTGTTCTTAAGTGTAAGGTGTGATCGTCGGTCGAGTAAGTGTAGTAAAAGTCTGTACCCTCGGTTGAGTTCTTGTCTCTTCTGAGTAATGTGTGGTTTCCAAGTTAGTCGTTTATCAAGTATAAGTCCAAGGTAGCAGATTTGGGATTGTTGAGGAAGAATTGAGTTGTTAAGGGACACTGGGGGACAAATAGATCGTCTGAGGGCAAATGTTAGGTGGCAGGATTTCTGTGGGTTTACTTTAATTCTCCACTTGATGAGCCAAGGATTGATGGTGTTAAGATGAGCCTGAAGGGACCTGGATGCATGGCTCGGATCTTGGCTGCATGCAAATATGGCTGTATCATCGGCAAACATATGGAGAGATGTGTCAGGATAAGTTGGAATATCGGCTGTGTATACCAGGAAAAGCAGCGGACTAAGAATTCCACCTTGTGGAACACCTGCAAGTTGGGGGAAAGTAGGTGAGGATGTAGTACCATATGAGACCTGAAAAAATCTGTCACAAAGGTAGGATTTTAATATTAGGTAGTATGTGGATGGAAGTATTTTTTTTATCTTAAACAGTAATCCCTCATGCCACACGCGGTCAAAAGCCTGAGCTACATCGAGGAAGACACCTGAGCAATATTGTTTATTTTCGAAGGCTGTTGAAATTAAGTCCACAATTCTGTGACATTGATGAATAGTGGAATGAAATTGACGAAAACCAAATAGGGATGCGGGAATTACAGGTTCAAGGATCGGATAGAGGCGTTTGAGTATAAGTTTCTCAAGAATTTTTCCTAATATGGGTAAGAGGGAAATAGGTCGATAAGAAGTTGTGTCGTGGACGGGCTTTTTTGGTTTGTGTATCATTCGGACTATTGAGTATTTCCAGAGGATGGGAAAATAAGTTGTTCGAAGAACGGCGTTATAAATATAAGTTAAAAATAGGACTGCTTTTTTTGGGAGGTGTTTGAGTATTTGGGGCGTAATTAAATCATATCCTGGGCTTTTTTTGTTAGGTAATTGTTGGATTGTGTAAGTTATCTCATTAGGATTGAAGGCCTTTGGAGGAGGAGACATTGGAAGGGGCTCATCTAGTTTGTCTGAGACTTGGAAGGAGTGGGTAGGATCATTAATATCAGGGTGAGGGGTGAAAACATTGGAAAGGTATTGCCCGAAGGTTGTAGAAATTTCCTCATCAGATTTGGCCCATGAGCCATCTTCCTTACGAATGGGGTGGTAAGAAGATTTGTATGATAAAAAGTTTTTAGTGGCTTGCCAGAGTGAGTTGTTAGACGTAGTCAATTCTTTCGTGTAGGATTGAAATTGTTCGTTTTTATGCTTTTTGAGTTCGTTTCTGAGTTTGTTTGTCAAGTGATTTAGTCGTCTTTTGTCTGAGGGATATCGGGAGGTTTGCCATCGTTTGCGTGCTCTTCTCTTTTCCGTTAGTAATTGTTGTATGTTTGTCGGTATGTCAGCTGGTCGTTTTTTTGAGTTAGATAAAGGTTTTTGTCTTGTGGAGTTGAATAAGGATTGCTGAATGGCTATTGTAAAGCAATTAACAGCTTCATCAATTTCTACATCTGTTTTCAAGGATATGTTTAGGTTCAGATTATTTTCTAGGATTGTTTGAAAGGATTGCCAGTCAACTGGACCATGTATGAGTGTCGGTCGTGGAGGAGAGGAATAGGAATCTACATCGGAGTTGAAAAACAGGACGATTGGAGTATGGTCGGACGAAAGGTCATCCAGAGGGGAGATGGAAGTAGGGATTTGGGAAATACCATGCGAAATAAAGAAATCAAGGATGTCAGGTCGTTTTGATCGAGAAGTGGGCCAATATGTAGGTGAAGAGGGAGCGATTATTTTTGCTGGGAAGGTCAAATAGTCAGGCAAGCATTCACCTTCTTGTGGTGTATTTTAAATAGAAAGAAGTCAAAAATTTGAATTTTTTTAATAATTTCAGACTGTCTCAACCTCAACACTAGAGCCTTCAACCTCTTCCAAGTTATATCTGGGAATACAGTAAGACTTGGATAATTCGAACCCCTAGAGACCGATAAAATAGTTTGAATTATCCAAAATTCGAATTACAAAAGTTTTTGAAAATAAAAGGCTAAAATAATCGAACTTCATATTTTCACATTTTTTAATTTTAAAAAAAAATACAATTTTATTTAGAGAAAAACAAAAATTTCATGAATTGATGATTACGTACATAAGTAATAAATAATTTATCAAAAAAGTTAAAAATAAAAGTATATTGTTTTGAAAAACAATAGACAATGAAGTCATTTTCATGGGCAAGAATTTTTTCTTTATTTTTCAGGTAAGTTGGTAAAGTGTTAGGAGGAATTTCAAAGTCCTTGGCAATTTCAAATTTTTTCTTTAATCCTTTTTCAACTTCTTTAATCGCAGCTATTTTCTCTGACAAGGATAAAGTTTTATAACTTCTAGGCTCCGACATCTTAAATCAACAATTCACAGAACTGCATTTATTTATTTAATTGTTTGACAAAAGATAATATTTGTGATGGACTTATGGAATATAACTTAGCCTTTATTTTGAATAGGAATGCTACACTTTGCTATGCCAGAAACTTACACTTCCTAGAGCACCTCCTTATATATCATTTATATATATATATATATATATATATATATATATATATATATATATATATATGTACATGTATGCATGTATGTATATATGTATATGTGTGTTTGTGTGTAATATTATTGTGTCTGTGTTAGCATGATGGCAGGCACAATTTATGTTTTCCCAGACAAACAATGTACCGTTGCATTCTCATACGAAACAATGTACCTCATTCATTGATTAGCAAAATGTTTTCATCTGAATAAGAAGCTTACACCGTGCCCAAATTATTAATATGCCCTTTGCAGTCACAATTATTGCAACAAAACTCCGGAGCTTCAACATTCATCTAAGCATAGACATTTTCATTTTGGTTATGTTTGGAGATACTGGAAATAATTTCAAAAAATTATTACACAGGAGCAGTTTGTATAAATTTGGGCTTTTCACATATTTTATTAAATTCTTGAAAACAATTATAAAATCCTAGTAATTGGACAGTGACCGTTCAAAAGCTTACCAAATGCTCTATAGAAACAGTTCTAAAGTAATTTTCGATGAGACGATCTCAGTTGTAGAAGAAAATGCTTAAAAGTAAAGATGGAATGGTTGGGATTCGGCTGAAGAAACCTCAATACGATTTTTGTTAAAAAAATCTATATTTAGGACGTTTCGGCTACTCATTGGTAGCCTTCGTCAGCTAAAATGACAAGAAAAACAGAAATTAATATAGAAAAAAAGTTTATAATTGAGATAAGTAACAGAACTATAAATACAATTAACTTATTATAAAAGAACAATTTGGTCTAAAATTCTTAGAATAAGTTACTTAAAATGAGTAGAATGAAAATCAATAGAAACATAACAGAAAAAGAAGAAAAAAGGCTATTTTTATTTATTTATTTTCTATATACTGCCTCTACCCATGTGAGTCATTGGCAGTTCTAAACATTTTTTATTGAAGTTTAAGGCTATTTTATTGAAGTTTATATAAGGGCCATTCCAAGCCAAATCATCCAGGGGTCGACACCCAAGGTTGGCAGATTTTAATGAAACTTGGTGAGTATATTCTAGTAATGGACATGAGTACAAATATAAAATTTTATGTTGTTCTGTTCATTAGTTTCTGAAATGCAGCACTTTAAAAATTCTTCAAAATGTGCAAAATATCGTTGATCATACATCTGGCAACAATCTATACTTTTACAACTTTTGCTCTAAAACTGTTAATTTTAATCAGTTAAACTGTTAATGATAGAGAGTTAATTTTTTTTTTAATTTGTTCGGCATTAAATTGTCAGTGGAAATATATTGCGAGATTTAAGATTTAGAGCCATAGAAATAGTTTAAAAAATTCTTGAATAGCAAAATTGAGATTGATCTGAACATTGATATGCATCCATAAATTGCTTAATATCATGAGTCTACCTCCAAGAACACCTAAATCAATTATATCACCAAAAACTAGATTAAAAATTCAAAAAAATGGTGTAATAAAATTAGTGGGCTTTTGAGTTTTTAATAAGTTAAGAGTTGATCAAAGTTATACTATGAAAAAGTACATATATCCGCTATTAGACTGCCTCTATTAACTCTAAAAATACACCCCCATGGCTATAGCCAGCAAAATTATAATGGTACTTTTCTATGTATTAGTGGGGTATTTTTAGAGTTAATAGAGGCAGTCTAATAGCGGATGTATGTACTTTTTCATAGTATAACTTTGATCAACTCTTAACTTATTAAAAACTCAAAAGCCCACTAATTTTATTACACCATTTTTTTGCATTTTTAATCTAGTTTTTGGTGATATAATTGGTTTTGGTGTTCTTGGAGGTAGACTCATGGTATTAAGCAATTTATGGATGCATATCAATGTTCAGATCAATCTCAATTTTGCTATTCAAGAATTTTTTAAACTATTTTCTAATGAACAGAACAACATAAAATTTTGTATTTGTACTCATGTCCATTACTATAATATACTCACCAAGTTTCATTAAAATCTGTCAACCTTGGGTGTCAAAATGCCTTTTGGCTGGATGATTTGGCTTGTAATGGCCCTCAAGTAAATAGGTGCTAATAATAATATTAATTAATTTTAACAAAGAAATAAGATACTACATACCAATGAATGAATGAATGGTATGTAAGATACTACATACCAATGAAACTCTTGGCATTTTCCTCAGTTTTATTCCTTTTAGCGCGGTTCCTCCCTCCCCCATAGGGAGGAACCCCGCTTATAAGGTTGATCTCATGACGCAATCCAGAAGTGCCGACTAGAAAATTTTGCGTTTCAGAACCCCTAGAGACCGAAAATGATGGTGGTTCAAATTTGTATATATATATATATATATATATATATATATATATATCTAATATATAAAATTCTCGTGTCACAGTTTTCGTTGCCATACTCCTCCGAAACGGCTTGACCGATTTTGATGAAATTTTTTGTGCTTATCCGGTATCTATGAGAATCGGCCAACATCTATTTTTCATCCCCCTAAATGTTAGGGGTAGTCCACCCCTAAATTTTTTTTTTATTTTTTAGACAAAATTTTTAATTTCTATTTTTTTATGATACAACATACAAAAATACATACAATCCTCAATTTTCACCCTTCTACGATCAACCCTTATTTTTTAATAGCCATTTTAGTAATTTAATCATTTTTCCTCTCCGGTCGAAAACTGATCAATCGTCATTTAATTAGTTATCCCCGCCAGATGTCTACATCTTGATAGCTGACCCGGAGTCCTGAATAGCAGAATAAATATTTAAAAAAAATTATTGAATCGACTGTTAGGCGGTACGAAGTTCGCCGGGTCAGCTAGTATATATATATATATATATATATATATATATATATGTATATATGTATATATATTTGTCTGTTCGCTCTCTAGGTAGAAGACGAATGGTCCGATTTTGATGAAATTTGGTACAAAAATCCGTCGTCCAATTTGAAAGGTCAAGTTCGTTAACCAGCAAAATCCGCCCACTGGAAGATGGCGTTTGGGGCGAAATTCGCGCAAAAAAATCGTAACGCTTACGTTTTTGAGTTCATAAGCTTGTAAGCACTCGTTTTAAAGGCTTCTTGGGCTAGGAAAACGAATGAAACCATTTTCAAGGCGATAGCTTTAACCGTTTTCGAGAAAATTGGAAAAATAGTTTTTGAATACCGTTTTTGGTTTGGGTAGTTAGAATCATGGGATTCAGTTGAAACATTTTCTGCATGTTCTACTTTCATTAAAACTAATATGTTGAAATATGTGTTACGTTTGGAGTTAAGGAAGGGTTAGAATAAAATATTTTATTAACAGACAAAAAGTTTTGGTAACTTTGTATACTTTCCTTAATATCTCGAAAAAGGTTGAGAATCTTGGTAAACAGAAGAATACCATTAGAAAGCTTACTAAATGCTCTACAAAAAAGGTTCTGATGAAAGTTTTGATTAGACGATGTCAATCGGAGAAATAAGTGCTTAAAACTTTAAAGTAATTGATTTCGCTTATTCAAACTGTTCTTTTTGTCTGTTTTTATTCCTTGTTATTTTTTAACTGCTTATAGTTGGATAATGTATTTGATAATAAATCAGGTTAAGAAAAATAAGAAAAACAATTTAATCTTAGAGATATGGATTTCCAAGATATAGCTTTTCAACTGCCTAGCGGGGTCCTTCCTAGGGCGGGGACCCATCCAGGTAAGATCGTAAATAAGACCTTTCTTGAAAGTAAAGATGGAACTGTCAACTTTGGTCCTCCTCTGCCTGCCGGCACTTTCATTGCTGACGAAGGCTACCAATGAGTAGCCGAAACGTCCTAAATATAGATTTTTTAACAAAAATCGTATTGAGGTTTCTTTAGCCGAATCCCAACCATTCCATCTTTACTTATCACCTCGACGGCTAACTATCTAATCTTCATGCTTTCTAGAAATGTGGACCCAAAATAATAACAGCTTCTATTTTAATCATTTTAAATGAGTCTAGAGATAAGAACGGAACCGCGCTAAGATGATGCAGTTCCTGTGAGTCGGACTTTTTTTGTTTTGTGATTGATGTTAGCAGTAAAATGAATTTTCAAGTAAAACAAGATACACTAAATGAGAAAAAATGTTTGTAATAAAACTTGAACTGACAGAAGTTGTAGAGGCCAAGTTTTGTGAATAACAGTGATATTTTCTTTTATATGTGAAAATGTTTGTCTGTATAAAGTATCGTATCAATGATGTTGAGGTGCTTCATGTGCTTTGCCATTCTGTTTGAATAATATAGTTGAACTGATTGTATAAATTATGCTTGTGGTTTGTAGGTAAGGGAAACCCTGATAAAGAGAAGGTCTCCGATCCTAGCAAGATTAGCCGAGCACTGTCTGGGAAGGAGAAAGGAGTATTGTACAGAACATGCTCGCTCAAGAGTGAATCCATAGAAGATAGTTCAAGGCTTAATGTTCAAGCCAAAGAGTTCCGACCCTCTTCTACATCAGAAAGCAGTGAAGAGTAAGCAAATTATAATATATCATACATTTATTCAATTATTAGCCTGTTTTGTTGTCAGATTCTTTTTTATTATATCCATTTATTAGCCTTTTTGTGGTTCTGACCTCATAGTGTGTTTTCTCCCTCCCCTCCATAGCTAGGAAACCCACTTTGAGGTTGACATCATGACATAATCCGAAAGTGCCGACTAGAAACTTTCACTTTCAGAACCTGTAGATTACAAAAATAAGACTGGTAATGTGTAACTATATCAGGTATTAAGTGTTAATGTCCTTTAAATACTCTATTAGTCTCTTCACATATTATATTGAGTTAGCATTTTTTATTTTATTTTGAGATTTGCAACTTTAGCGATTAGCTCATGATAAAAACAAAGACAAGAACAAAATATTTAAATAAATTAATTAAAGTGACTTTTGTGTTGATCAAATACATAATGCTTAAAGGTTGTGTGCCCTTATATAATATGTAGCACTCATGTCTACATAAGCATAAAACTATATTCATACATAAAAGAAAAATGAGAAAAAAAAAAGAAAAAGAGAAGTGGATAAATTAAAAAATGTGAAAATAAAGAATTACCGTGGAGAATAAATAACTTAAAATTAACACAAAATTTGATAAAAAATCCACTCTTTCCAAATTATTTTACAAAAATGAGTTTAAATACCTTCTTTCATTGTATCCAGATGCACTACTAGCATTTACAGACGGTTCAAAATCTAGAGAAGGCATTGGATCAGCAGCTATAATAAAAAGTTCTAAGTTTGGCATTAAATTAAATACAAAATCATCCATTTTTTCAGCAGAATTACAGGGGATACTTTTGGCTTTAAGAAATATAACTGCAGTTCCAAATAATACAATCATCATATGTTCAGATTCACTAAGTTCTCTACTCTCCCTCGTCAACATATATGACAGAGATTTGTCAACAAAAACAAGACCTAGAAACTTACGGCATACAAGTGGTTCTTCTGTGGATACCTGGACACATGGACATCTCAGGAAATACAGAAGCCGACAAATGCGCTAAACAAACAACAGAAAAATGTACAATAGACGTGGAAGAACTGACACTACAAGACACATATGAACGTAAAAACATACTTACAACTTGAATGGCAAAACATTTGGGCTAACACACAAAACAACAAATTAAGGGAAATTAAGAAAACAGTAAGTGTTTGGCCATCAATCAACAGATCAACCCGAAGAGAAGAGGTAGTCATTACGAGATTACGTATCGAACATTCGTTGCTGACACATCGCTATTTAATGACTAGACAAGACAGACCAGTTTGCGCCAAATGCAACGCGAACCTGACTATAAAACTCATACTGACTGATTGCAAAGAACGAGACAGACTAAATTTACCGCATGACATGAACGAACTTTTGACAGATAACAGCCCCCACATTAACACAATTCTCACTCACCTTAAAGACTCAAATATTTACAATTTCATTTAGCACAGTAGAATTTATTAAAACATGTATGACTTAACGTGAAGTGTAGTATTGGGCACAGTCCTTAAACTTTTCCCCAAAACTCTTAACGTTCTGAATTTCGTCTTTTACGATAACGAGAGTGGTTTCTACCGCCAACATTAAAAAGAACAAATCGCTATGTGTGCGAGCTCTTTAAACCAATAAATAATAATAATTTCATTTGTTTTGTTAATGTGAAAAAAATCTCTTACCCATTGGTAATTTCCTTCAGAAACATGTTTTTTTACTATGATTCACCATGTTCGTCATTGACAATTCTTTCCTGAATTGTGTATGTAATTACGTATTACATGGGTGTTGTGCGAGTCTCCCCCTGTACTCCCATGGGGGGTATATTTCATAAGTTACCTCTTTATGTCATTCATTTTTGTCTTCAAACAATGAAAATAATATTATTTATTATAAATTTATTATTGTCGAATGGCTGAAAAGCCAAGGACGGGCGTTGGATGAAGAAGAAGAAGATAAATTTATTATCTTATATAATTTTTGACGAAGAAAAGGCAAAATTATTTGCCGACCATCTCCAATCCGTATTCACTCCAAATCCTGAAACTGATCCCGCATTCACTACTGAAATCCTGAACTCTCTTGATGAACCTCTTCCTCTTTCGGAACCACCTAAATCCATCAGTCCTGCAGATGTAAAGTATACAATTCACCATCTCCCTCTTAAAAAATCTCCTGGTCCTGATCTAATAACTGCTAATATCCTTCGACACCTGCCACACAAAACCCTGATGTTCCTTACCCTAATATTTAATAGCATCCTTCGTACTATTCGATATCCCTCATCCTGGAAACATTCCGAAGTAATCCTTATTCCAAAACCCCTTAAATCTCCAATACTTGCCAGCTCCTATCGCCCTATTAGCCTACTCCCAATAATTTCAAAAGTATTTGAAAAACTCCTGTACAGAAGACTCCTACCCATAGTAAACTCAAATGATAAAATCCCTGATCACCAGTTTGGCTTCTGCAACCAGCATTCCACTACCCAACAAGTCTTCCGTGTAGTTGACACCATTTCATCCACACTTGAGCAAAAAGGTTTTTGTTCCGGTGTCTTTCTTGACGTGGCACAGGCCTTTGATCGAGTGTGGCATCCCGGACTCCTTTACAAACTCAAAACATTCCTTCCTTTCCATTTCTATCTTATCCTACAATCATACCTTGAAAATCATACATTCCATATCAAATACGGCTCTTCAATTTCCTCTCCTCGAACCATTAAAGCAGGTGTTCCCCAAGGCAGCATTCTAGCTCCTCTCCTTTATTCTATATTTACGTCAGATATCCCAACAACCCCGAATATCGTCACTTGTACATTTGCCGATGACACTGCATTCCTTATATCCTCTCCCGACCCTAAATTGGCATCCGAAAAACTTCAAAACTACCTTAATGACGTCGAGAAATGGGTCAACAAATGGAGGATTCAAATGAACCCAGAGAAATGTACGCATGTAACTTTCGCCCTGCGACGAGCTGAGTGCCCTCCTGTAAAAATCCACAATATCCCAATACCCCAATCTAATGAGGTTCGATATTTAGGATTCCACCTCGACAAGCGACTTACCTGGAAAACACACATAAAACACAAGAGACAAGAACTGAACAAACACTTCGGACTTCTTCGTCGACTAATTGGACAAAAATCAAAACTAGACACAAAAAACAAACTGACAATATATAAGACTATAATAAGACCGATATGGACATACGGCATAGAACTTTGGGGATCAGCTAAGCCATCAAATATAAAAATTATCCAACGTTTCCAATCCAAAGTCCTTCGTAAAATCCTCAACGCTCCTTTCTACGTTTCAAACCTTACCATCCATCGAGACACTGAAATACCCTTTGTCTATGATTTAGCCAAATCCCGATTCCTGACCTTTTTCTCAAAACTCCCAGCCCACCCCAATCCTCTTGGCAGATCCCTCTCTTCCAATGTCATCCCAGATAATCCTCCTCGACGCCTTCGCCGCCATTGGCCACGAGACAATTTACTACTGGTTAATTAGCCTGTCTTATAAAATAATGTAAATAGTGTAAATATTGTAAATAATTTATATATTTTAAAAAAGAGACCAATTTTTAATTAAAATAAGAAATACCATAACATTCATTGGGAGTGGCAGTAATGTCTGCCTTCTCCTCTCATCTCATTCACTGTGTTTTATGTATATTTTGAACATATTTACTTATTGTACATAACTGTACAGATTGTAAATTACCAATAAAGATCAATTTAAAAAAAAAAAAAAAAATAAAAAATATAATTTTTAGACTAAATAGTTTGCGGTTATGAATCCAGCGCGCTAGCCACTAGACTACGGGAGACCCCTTCATTTTTAGTTATGTTTGTAATTGCTTATAGTAGGAAAATGTATTTCTCAACATAACGGGACAAGTAAAATTAGAAAAAAAGCTTTTTTTGTTATAAATAGAGCTTTCCTAGTGGGACTTGAAGACGCCGTGTGAATACTTTTATCTGTTTACCTCAGTTCTTAATTGGTCGTTTTTTTTTTCTCTGTTTGCCTTAGTTTTTAATAGGTTCATATTATTTTGAAGACATTTTTAACTTAAAGCAAAGATGCGCGCATGTCCAATGCCCTCCTTGGCTTAACTGCCTCCGGGATTGATGATTCAATTGACCCCTTATGACTTTATTGTAATTATTAGTAAGTGAAAAATTAATACAATATTATTTTATTATTAATGAAGTTGGGAATTATAAAGTATGAGTACCAATATGAAACTATTACAATGGGAATTTTATAATTTTATTAAAAAATGTAAACATTATTAAATAATTTGTCGCAAGTCGAAAAGAAAGTTTGGATACCTAAAAAAAAAAAAAAAAAAAAAAAAAAAAAAATCGGAGTTTTCCAAAATGTATTTACCACAACGGTTCCAAATATTTGGCATTTAATTTTAAGAGGATGATTCATTTTTTTAACCTTTTCAATTTTTTAAGTAGACTGGTTCAATTGCCCCGTGGCTCAATGACCCCCTCTCCCCCAATCTCTGAACTATTCTCTGATGCTGCGAAGAAAAAAATAAGACTTCAAAAAATGATTGCTTTGAAGGCATTCATTATTTACATAGATCTTTATTGTTCCTAATTCATATTAAAAAATTATATTTGTTGTTCTTTATTCATATTCGGATTGTGTTAGAGGTACTGGAGTAACATTTCATTGCTTCTAAAAATTTCATCTCCGGAAAGGAAGTAAATACTCCCTGTTGGACTTTTTTGATTCACAGTACATTATACATCAGCGAATGGTACATAAGTACAGCTTATGTGTTACTTGTCATTATAAAGGGCACGTAAAGAATTAAAAATTGACACCATCATGTTTCTACCGTAAACAGGAGTGCAGCTATGTATTTTGCCGCAGCAAGATTTTGACTATTTCTTGAAAACTTTACATGGACGTATTTTGGAAACCGTTTGAGACATTAAGCTGAAATTTTGTGTTTTTCTTAGTCTTTATGAAGGTAACCCAAGTACCAAATGCCATCGTATTCAGAGATGGTGAGGGAAAAAATGTAATAAAATGTGTTGAATTGAGACAAAATGACCCCAACGTCTTCTTCGTCTGAGTCTGACATAGTAAGCTCACACGGCCAAGCCAAGGCCTTAAAAACAAACACTAAATAAACATTCCACTTTTAATGCATCATAGGCTGATTTACTAATAGCCCTTTGCCAGTACACTCGTGTGCGGACAGAAGTTTTGTTTCAGTTGCAAACTGGTTTCAGACGCAACTGGTTCGCAACGGAGTGGCACTGTGTGCGCTGGGCCTTAATTGACTAAATTATGTACATTGACAATAAATATTTATTTTGAAATTTGAATTCTGCTACCATTGTTTAATATTTTTGAGTAGTCGTTCTAGTCATCGTGTCTTCACTTTTAAAATTAATTATACTCTTTAACACATCGTCCCTGCCACGTCAAACTAACGGATATGCAAATCGAAGCAAAATAGGAACGAACATATTTTAACCATTGACGAAATAATATATTCAAAAATGCACTTATTCGAGAACTTATTTAAGGCATTAAAGGCTATTCTTAAAGGTTAGAGTTGCGACAAGCCGTATAGCCCGCAATACATAGCAAAGTCCCGAATCTAAAACCGAGATTTTGCATATTCGATATTTTGACATGGCAGGGACGATATGATGTATATTTTAAACAGTTTTATTAATTGTTTTAAATTCTTTTTTATCCTAGTAGGCATGAGGTCATTAAAGCAGTCTTCCCTTTTTTTATACTACTTTATTTATTGGGCCCGACATGTCCTACATTGCAAGGTAGGACTTAACACTTTTTATAAAAATATGTAATTTAGTTATAATTATTTCAATATTTAGGGTAGGGGTAATATTTAAGTGAGCATGATATTTTTTTTAATGCATTTTGTGGAACATTGATAGTTTTAATATAATAAAAAAAGGTTTCTGTGATGTTCAAAAAAAATTATATTTTGTTGTAGAAGTGCCCCTGAAGAGGTGCAAAGAAAAGACGCACGAAACATGTCGGGCCCAATAAATAAAGTGGTATAAAAAAAGGGAAGACTGCTTTAATGACCCCATGCCTACTAGGATAAAAAAGAATTTGGATATTTTCGGTCATCTATAAGAATAAATAATATTGTTTTAAATGAATGTAAAATTGTGAGTTTATAGATATCGCGGTAATCCGTTTAAGTTACAAGTAATTTTAAGCTCAATCTTAAGGCTTTCTCTTTTTAAGTGAAATTATTTTCTTTTTAATGGGCACGAAATTTGCATTTCAAGTCATGAAAATGTCATGAAATTGGCTTTCACGAAAGTAGTAGACACCATGCTAAGCACTTTCCTCAGAATTGGGTAGGATGCATTCCTGAATAATTTGCTTAAAATAACCTGTATACATAAATAAAAAAAAAAAAAAAATAAAAATAAATTGTTCTGTTCTTTTGCTTTAATGAGCAGCTATTTCAATTATTGAAGATGGAGATAGTTAGCCGTTGCAGAGATACGAAGACAAGGTATAGTTGGGATTCGGCTAGGAGAAAAACGTCAGACTTTCAGGAAGAAATCTGTATTTGGACGTTTCGGCTGCACATTGGCAGCCTTCTTCAGCACTAGAGAATGCCTAGGGGGGAGGGAGGAACTTAGGAGGGGGGAACTTGTTGAATACATCCAACCATGGTTACCTAAGTTGTCCTCGAGGTCTTCCTCCCTCCCCCCTAGGCATTCTCTAGTGCTGAAGAAGGCTGCCAATGTGCAGCCGAAACGTCCAAATACAGATTTCTTCCTGAAAGTCTGACGTTTTTCTCCTAGCCGAATCCCAACTATATCTTGTCTTCGTATTTCAATTATTAATTTTGTAATTAATTTCCTTCCATAGTTTTGTTTATGCGTGGTACTACACTTCGTAATAAATACACAAAGCTTCACATATTCATCTATTGATCTTGATGAGTTTCGCGAATCTACGTTTGGCGGGAGAATTCAATTCAAACATAGTACAAAGTAACACCCCCCCCCCCTTCCAATAGACCGATTTAGTTCGTTTTCACTACACTTATTTCTTATTAGATAGCCAGGACGTATACAGAGTTTCGTAACAATACAACAGAAATTACGAACGGTATAAGGAAATTAGTAATTTCTGTCCGGAATAAACCCCCCCTTCTAGTCAACCAATTTAGTTTATTTTTACAACAAATGTTTCTCTTCGGTTGACCACAACAAACACCGAGTTTCGTTGAAATATAACAAAAATTATGTCTGGTATTGACAAATAACTACTTTGGCTCCGGAGTAAACCCCCCTCCGGATGGACCGATTTTGTTGGTTAACGAACTCGTTTGATGAGGGAATACTACATACCAAGCTTTGTGGCGAAAAAACAAAAACTCTGGCCTGTATCATGTTAATGGACACACACACACACACACACATATATATATATATATATATATATATATATATATATATATATATATATATATATATATATATTGTAATGATATATTACATTCACGGAAATATTTTTAAATTCAAATAACCATCGATAGTTTGAAAAGCCCGCGCAAAAATATAATTATTATTTTTATATATAAACCGGCAAAAATGTGGAAGTTGGAAATAAAGGACGCCAACTTTCCAGCTAACAAGGCGTCAGTCTATTCCTAGCAGTCGTAGAGTGCAGAGCTAAAGTTTATCCTCTGAAGAGTACAGTGTTCAGTCTATTGCTATCTATAATAGAAGACGGGTAGAGAAAACAACGGAGTCCAGAATATCAAGATATCCATATCCATCATATGCACCTGGCAAGAAAGCGTACTACACTGAAGAAGAAATTACTGAAGTGCAGTAGATTCACATTTTACTTGAAGTAAATTAGTTCAAAGGTAAAATTATTTTTTTGTAATATTTAATTTTTTTATTGTTTTTGTTTGATTATACTTTAATATTGTTTTGTATTTCGGAATTGTCAAAAAATAAATATTATATTATACATTCACTCGGAACTTTTATCCCTGAGATTAAATCAATTTAATATAATAAAACTTATTAAAGTAATTTAAATTGTTTTATTTTAAATAAAAAATAATCATAACATTAAATGGCGATCCAATGTGGCGCATTCCTTTTATAAAAATTAATCTTTACAATATATATTGTAATGATAAAAATATATTAAAAAAGAAATATAATTAATATAATTTTTTATTAAGAACGCATTACAATGAGAACTTAATCTCAGGGTATGAAAATTTCCGAGTGAATGAAAAGAAAACAATTATGTATTTCCAAACAATACTGAAATACAAATATCAATCCAAATGTTTCATCAAACAAGTAATAAAGAAATCAATATAAATTAAGAAAATATAATTTTTACCTTTTAATAAATAGAGTCTTCAAACAGGATTCAAATTATTCTTCACTTCAGTAAATTCTCAAATAATTGCTTCTTCAGCAGGACACGTCTTCACTATCAGTACTCTGAACTCTATCAGTTTAAACCAGTCTATAAACTCACATATACAAAACACGCCGTATGAGAGAGATCGTATTCCGTCCAAAGCTGTATCTAGAATGTAAGATGCACTCGGCAAGCTGCTGAATGCAATAGACTGACTGAGACTTTTAATCCGTACGCTGCTGTGGGATGGACTGGACTCCGTACTCTGTTGTAGATGGAATGTAATAGACTGACTGAGACTCGTACTCCGTACGCTGCTGTGGGATGGACTGGACTCCGTACTCTGTTGTAGATGGAATGCAATAGACTGACTGAGACTTTTAATCCGTACGCTGCTGTGGGATGGACTGGACTCCGTACTCTGTTGTAGATGGAATGCAATAGACTGACTGAGACTTGTACTCCGTACGCTGCTGTGGGATGGACTGGACTCCGTACTCTGTTGTAGATGGAATGCAATAGACTGACTGAGACTTTTAATCCGTACGCTGCTGTGGGATGGACTGGACTCCGTACTCTGTTGTAGATGGAATGCAATAGACTGACTGAGACTTGTACTCATGGCTTTTAGCGGGAAGAAGCTGACGCTTTCTCCCACCACACTCTGCATTTTGTCGGTTTACATATTATTTGGATAATAATAATTATTATTTTGTAATTTCAATCAATTAATTTATTGTTAGTTCGACTGTACATTTAATTTACACCTATTGTATGTCAGTATTGTCCAGAAATATTATAAATTTATATTGTATATAATGCGATGTTATCGTAAATTAGGATTTATAGTTTGTGCGGGCTTTTCAAGCTCTCAATGGTTATTTTGAATTCAAATGGTTCTCGTGAGTGTAATATATCATTACAATATATATATATATATATATATATATATATATATATATATATATATATATATATATATATATATATATATATATATATTCTAAATTTCTTAGAATCTTTATCGATCCTCCCTAGTACACACCAAAAATTTCTATATATATATATATATATATATATATATATATATATATATATATATATATATAATAAATATATATACATATATATAGAAATCTTTACTGGGGTCATTTTCGGTGTGTACTACGGAGGATCAATAAAGATTCTAAGAAATTTTTCAAAAAATTCCGTCATGAGTGCTACCTCAATAGCTACTTTCCTTCGGAGGAAAGTGCTAAAAAGCACTAAAATGAACCAGTTTAAAGAAAATGTTGTAAAAACATGTACTTACTCTGTGTTGTGAAGAAACTCCTGCAAAGATTCATAGAAAGGTCTGAGCTCGGAACGGTTCCAGAATAAGGCACTCGAAACACTTCTGAGACGACGGAGAACGAATAAGCCAGCCTGGAGGTTTGTAGCTGATCCCCCCAAACTTTTTCTCCCATCTAGCCAGGTAGCCCCTATGAAACACATGCGGCGTCATGTACTAGCATATATGTAGAAAATCATTTTGGGGGGGGCATTTGAGGTGTAGGGAAAATTTTAAATATTTTAGAGTAATATGGTGAGTTTTGAGGTCCTCTGGACACTTGGACACACGTCAAAAGTTCTAACTATTCTTGTTCAGAATACATTTTCTTCGAAATATTTAAACACAAAATTGTTCACTTGAAAAGCTCAAAATATACTAGAGAAATATGCAGAGTAAATTCCAGGTAAAGAAAAAAAGCGGGGTTTGGCAGTAAAAAAAAAGGAGGGACCAGGTATACGTACAGGTAGGCTGAGTAGTTGGAACCTAAAGTGATAAAAGTGAAATCCTTTGCCCTCTATCGGCTTTGAAGGACACTGTAGCTTCTATAAACAGCCTACAGGTGGTGATAGCAGAAGGACTATAATAGCTCGTAGTCAAGACTAATATATTATTCCATAGCACTCGGGGCACTGCTCCCTCCGAACTGATATATCAGTCCATAGCACCCAGGGCACTGCTCCCTCCGGACTGATATATCAGTCCGTAGCACCCAGAGCACAGCTATCTCTGGACTGATATATCAGTCCATAGCACTAGGGGCACTGCTCCCTCCGGACTGATATATCAGTCCATAGCACTCGGGGCACTGCTTCCTCCAGACTGATATTTCAGTCCGTAGCAGCATAAGGGTTGAGGCTAATGCACATTCATTGTTCACAATTATGTTATTCAAACCATAATATCAATTTCAAAAAGTAGATATTAGTAAAAGCTTCTGGTTAGTGACAACTTTTCGAAAATCACTACTCTTCCAACAAATCCTGCTGACTGCCGAATCTAACAAAAGTTGTAAAATGTTATCAGCTTTCTAAAGGTATACTCAGAACTGAGATTATCTCTAGATTTCATAATGTAATTGGAATTCTAGAGTGAAAAAACATCAAATACATAAATGTAATACTATGTTTATTTTTGTGATATTATCAAAAATAAATGCTAATTATTCTCGATGAAATTGATATTTAATGATTATGGTAAGTCATATATATATATATATATATATATATATATATATATATATATATATATATATATATATATATATATATATATATATTGTTTTAGTATGAAATTTTGTATTCATACTTTCCAATTAAATAATATCCTCATGTCTGAATGAGGCTATAGTCTAGACATTTTCCCTCATCAATCATTAACTGGATTTATTTATACAGATCACTCTCGCCAAATTACTGGGATGGTACTCGAATAAAAACAGAAGACAGTGTTATATCTGACCTCCAGATGAGTTTACAGAAGGTAAATAAATTTAAAATTTTTAGTAAATTAATTTGACTAAAATTTGTTAATAAAAAAGCATTTGCAATTTTATTCCTGAATTATATTTCACGAATAAACCAGATTTATGTCTTCTAAATTGAAACATATTTTTGAAAAAAAATATTCTGTTATGCATTGGATATTTTTTTTACTGCTACAAAAAAATATGTCAAATCATTTTGGACAAAATGTTTTCTTGACCCCTTGACTAGACTTGTAAACTTATGTTTTATGTATTATAAAAATAAATATTATATATAAAAAATACAAAAATAACAAACGCAACACTGAGAAAGCAGGACAAGATTTATGCTAAATATAACGCTACAAAGATAAACTTTGTTCCATTCCAATAACACGAATATTCATCGGTGAAAAAATTTTTTATAAATTTATATATATAAATATATATCCTCTTTATGCTCTATCTCATACAGAAATTAATGGATTTTGATGAAATTCAGTGCAAAAGTTTGTTAGCCAGCTGAATTTAACCATGGAGGCAGGTTTTATTCCCTAATAACGTAAGATTCATTATGTAAAAAAAATCATTCTTTTAGAAAATAGTGAAGCAACCAATTTTTTTTTCTGGATTACTTGACATGGAATAAACCAGCCATTTTTGGAATGAAACATAATGTATCTTAAGAATAGAATGCATTTATAGAAAACAATTATTGTTTATTTCAGTTAAGCTTAAATGATTCTTCAACATCAGTTTTAGAAAGGTGTAATCATTTGTCTGGAAATAGGGCAAGAAATAAAAACTGTGGAAACAGAAATTATCTTCAACAGCTAAACAACAAAAATTCATTACAAATATCCAATAAGCCTTTTGAGAGTTCTCAAGTCGATAACAGATTCTCCTTTTTGGGAAAACATGCACGACTTGTCGGAGCAGCAATACAAGGTATGGTATTTTCCTTCCTGAACTCATTTTAATTTTTTTATTTTGTTAGCACTTTCTGAAGGAAAGAAGAGGTTTCACTCATGAAAGGGCTTTGAATCATTTCTTAAACTTTTCATCGATTGTACCTACTTGATACCAAAAATGGCTCCTATTAATATATATAAAGATATAAAGGGTCTAGAAAGATATACCAAAATAAATGGAAAAACATAAAAATTGATGCAGAATGGAAAAAAAAGTCATTTGGCATATATCTCATTTTTGCTTCGTTTATGAGAAAAACGCAAAAAACTAAAAGAAATTATGAAAAGGTAGCCTTTCATACAGCATATATAAAAATTGTTAAACGTATAAGTTTTATCCCCCACCCCCTCCACTCACCCCTACAATATATATATGAGGGCGAGGTTAGCTCAGTGGTAGAGCACTGGACTAATAAGCTGGAGGGCCTGAATTCAAATCCCGAGCAAGCACTAAAGATTTTTATCTTCTAGTGTCTTCATGGGTTGAATTCGGCCTCCCTGATCGTCTCTAGGCCAACCCAGCCTTTAATTAATTTATTAATGGGTACCTTGATGCTAATGGCTAGGGACCGGATTTTTAGGATTAAATAAGCATCCAATTAGGTTTTTACAACAGGCATAATAGGTCTTTTTAGTTTTTTATTTAAAAATTCATTTTAGTTTTTTTTTAGGTGATAAAAATGTTCAATAGGTTCAGAAAGTAGGTCTTTTTAGGTTATTATTTAAAAATCCATTTTAGGTTTTTTTTAGGTGATAAAAATGTTTCAATAGGTTCAAAAAATAAGTTCAACCTATTATAACTTATCATTAATAATTTTGATTAATTAATCATTGATAAATTAACCGGTAGCCGAGAGGGTTAAGGCGTGAGCTCTTAACACCCCGTGCCAAAGGTCGTGGGTTCGATTCCCACTAGGGGCGGTGGCTTTTCTTTCCAAAAAAGAAAAGTCATCACCCCTATCCTGGCTGAAAAAGGGTGGTGACCTATAGATAACCCGCCCTAAAATTCGTAGTTAATAATAAATGGATGTTAAAATTTAAATATTTAAATATCATTGATAAATTAATGTGTATATAAATAGTTTCATAAAAATAAACAACAAATAACATTATTTTATAGAATATATTGAGATTATAAGCGGTGCTAATGGCCTTGTCGAAGCGCCGTAAAAAAAAAAAAAATAATAACAAAATAAATAAATAGTATTTAAGATATTTAATATTTTAGGCGATTTTAAAAAAACAGTCACTTTTGCTTAAGTTTTAGGTATTATTTTTTATTTCTAGCATTTGAGCTGAAAGTTTTTAGCGTTTTTGTATTTAAGACATTCAGAATAAACTATTAATTAAATAAAAATATAAAATGTTTATGGGGCTACGGATGGCACGACCCAATAACTAAAAGTTACATTACTCTTTTCCTAAAACCTGTAACTTCTACTCTATCTCTCTTATACAAAAAGTATAAGAAGCTATTCCTGCAAGTTATACTAAAAACATCTCTGTTTATTAAGCTGCACAAAAAGGTATAATAGTCAGGTAAAATGTTTACAGTTCTTAGAAAAAAACTCATAAAAATTAAGAAAAGATAGTGAAGCTAAAGAAAAATGCATTATAAAAAAAAATAAAGAAATCATTAAAAAAAAATCAAAAATTGATTAAGAATATTTTATAATCAAATTAAAGTTCATGTTCTATATGACCACCATTATTCCTAATACATCATCACAATTGCCACCTTACTTCGCTTTTAACAATATTGCTTTTCAGTTGTCAGGAAATTTGATTGTGTTAAGTGCAACTTAAATTACCTTCCGCTTATGTGCTTACACAATTTTTTTCTAAGAATTATAAACATTTTACCTGACTGATATACCTTTTTGTGTAGCTTAATAAAGAGGGATGTTTTTAGTTTAACTTGCAGAAATAGCTACTCACATTTTTTTAAGAGAGGAGTTAAAGTTACAGGTTTCAGGAAAAAAAGTAATGTAAATTTTAGTTATTGGGCCATACCATTCGTTGACTCGTAAAAATTTGATATTTTCAATTAATTAATAGTTGATTCTGAATGTCTTAAATACAAAAACAATACAAACTTTTGGCTCAAATGCTAGAAATAAAACAAAAAAAAAATACCTACAACTTAAGGAACAGTGACTGTTTTTAAAAAAATACTAAAATATTAAATATCTTGGACACGGGTAACTTTTGGATAAGGCAATATGGGCTAAAAATTGTTTATATTGATCTGGGGCAGAAAGTCACTTCTATAAAAACACTTACTTTCTTCTCTACTCTTTTATTACGCTCTACATGTTTCATGTTGTTATGACGCCTCTTCAGGAGCGTCCAGACGTGGCCCTACCTGCGGAAGGTTTGCTAATGTATAGGCTGTAACCATAGTTTAGTTTATTTAGTTTGAGAGCTCCTGAAGAGGTGTCATAACGACGTGAAACATGTAGAGCGTGATAAAAGAGTAGAGAAGAAAGTAAGTGTTTTTATAAAATTGACCTTCTGCCACAGACGAATATATTGGAAAAATAGGGTCACTATCTTATAATAAAAATTGTTTGTTTTGACCTAAACTATCATCTCACGAAGGATTTGGGTCGACTTAACAGTAATCCTCTCTCTCTACGTATATATATACAGGGTGATTCAGGTCTAAGTAGCCAAACTCTAGGAGGTGATTGTAGACCTAATTTGTACTCATATTTGTAAAATACTGGTATTTTTTTAATAATTATCAAATAGTAATAATATACAATGTACAATTATAACATCTCCTTATGAACAAATAGGTTAGGTTTGAAAACTTGGTTATATTATGGTAAATCTGCAACCATATATTATCATCATAAAATCAAGAGGGTAAATATGTATATCCGTTTGAGGGGTGAGGAGACAGGAAGCTTCTAGGCTCTCACACACTGTTTCTTGGTAAAATTCGCTTTTAGACCTTTGAAAAACTAAGCAGTTCATTTCATAGATTAGCCACGCCCGCCCGAAGGTTAATATATCTGGCTGGAAGAAAAGCAATGATCTTTATCTACCTGATGGTACCTCATACTAGTTGTAATTCTTTTGATCTTTCCCTCCCTTTGTTTCCTAAAATGCCTTGGAAATAGTAGTGGAACGTAATGTTGTAAACATCTCCCTTTTTCAAACTCTACCATGCACTAAAAAGTTATTAAATTAAAAATAATTTATAGCAAAATTTGTAGATTGAAACAATTGGGGAACTCATGCAAATTTTTAATTAATATAAATATGAGAATTTTGTAAATAGTGTAAATATTTTTAGTCCAGTACTTCCAGGCCATATCCCAATGAAAAAGGATGATGGGGGAATAAATGTACAATGCTCAGAAAAGTATGCTGCACCAAGGGCATGTATTGGGTTGTGGGCAGTGTTGGGCAAAACTAACGTTAGTTTTCTCTAACTAAAACTAAACTAATGTTGTATTTTTAGTTTTAGTTTTAGTTTAGTTTTAGATTTGTATAATTATTAATCATGTGGACTCCGTTTTTAGTAAGGTAATTAGTTTAGTTTAGTAATAGAGACCTAAATTTGTGATTTTAGTTTAGTTTTAGTTTTAGTTTTAGTTTTTAGTTAACTAATTTAGTTTATCAAAGAACATATGTTTTCAAATAACGAGAAAAAGCCACAATTTCTTATTCTTAAGCAAGTTCTATTTGTTTTAATAATTTACTTAATTGTCGAAGTAACATATGATTTATATTAATTCATGTTATTTTAGTAAAACTAAACTAAACTAAAGCTTTAATTTAGTTTTTAGTCAATTCCCAAAGATTTAGTTTTAGTTTAGTTAAAATCCATTAATTAGTAAAATTTTAGTTTTAGTTTTTTTTAGGTTGCAATTTTTAGTTTAGTTTTAGTTTATTCCAAAAAGTGAATTTAGTTTTAATTTTAGTTTTAGTTTTGCCCAACATTGGTTGTGGGCTTTCTGCACCCAGGTAATGGTAGGCCAAGTCAACTCACAGTACTCTAAGGGTCAAGAACTCACACAAGTCGAGAAACAGGGCGAGGGGGTGAGATATATCCACGACACTACCACATACAAAAAGAAGTTCGGGAGCAGTAAAACCCCAGCACCTCAAAAAACTAAATGATTTAGGCTATTTTAACACTATAATCTTGTTATTATTATTATTAACTAGCTGAATACCCATGCTTCACCATGGCCGATAAGTATTTTTTATATTGAGTTAAATAAGATATGATAAAAACTGGAGAATGTTACAAAGTCAACTAAACCTTCAAAAGTAACCTCATGCAACATAACTAGACCTACCAAGTTTCATTTCGAAATTCCAACAACTCTAGGAGGAAAAGGGGTTGGACACATATACTGGGACACCCTGTATATATGTATGTATGTATGTGTATATATATATATATATATCCACCCACTGGAAGATGGCGTTTGGGGCGAAATTCGCGCAAAACAAATCGTAACACTTACGTTTTTGAGTTCATATGCTTGTAAGTACTCGTTTTATAGGCTTCTTGGGCTAGTAAAACGAATGAAACCATTTTTAAGGCGATAGCTTTAACCGTTTCTGAGAAAATCGGAAAAAAAGTTCTTAAATCAAGTTTTTGGTTTGGTTACTTAGAATCATGGGATTCAGTTGAAATATTTTTTACATGTTTGAATTTCATCAAAACTAACATGTTAAACTTTTGGTTTGGAGTTAAGGAAGGGTTAGAATAAAATATTTTATGAACAGACATGAAAAGTTTTGGGAACTTCGTATAATTTCATTAATACCTCGAACACGGTTGGGAAATTTTCATAAGTGGATAGAAACTATTTGAATGCTTTCTAAATTATCTACAAAAAAGATTCTGAAACAATTTTTGATTAGGTGATGTCAATCGAAGAAATAAGTGCTTAAAACTTCAAATACGTCTGTTTAATTCTTATGAACGGGTTTTTGACATTCTTTTTGTAATTTTTGTCTCTTTCCCTTAGTTTTTTATTGATTTTTATTTTTGTAATTTCTTATGTTAGGAAAATGTATTTGTGTGTAAAGCAGGATAGGTAAAATGAGACCAATTTTCTGTTGCTAGAAATAATGAAAAGTTTTGGGAACTTCGTATACTTTCATTAATATCTAAAAGCGAAAGGTTACCATTCGAAAGCTTACTAAATGGTCTACAAAAAAGGTTCTGAAGAAAGTTTTGAATGAGCGATGTCAATCGGAGTAATAAGTGCTTAAACTTTGAAGTAATTGATTTCGTTTATTCGAATGGTTCTTCTTGTCTGTTTTTATTCCTTGTTATTTTTTAATTGCTTAAAGTTGGATAATGTATTTGACAATAAAACAGGTTAAGTAAAATAAGAAAAACAATTCATTGTTAGAAATATAGCTTGCCAAGAGAAAGAGATTCGATGACGTCTTTTGAATATTTTCAATTGCCTTTATGCTGTTGGTTTTTTATTTTATTTTTTAATTGATATTATTTGAAGAATTATTACTATAGTAACAGAACACAAGAAAATGTGAATTTTTTTGGTATTTTTCAATGCATTCAATGTATAAAATAGGTATCTCTAGAAGAGGATTCTGGTTATTTCTTGTTATTATTTTATTGCTTGTAGTAGGAGGATGTATTTCTCAATAAAACAGGGGAATAAACAAATTCTCTGAACATGTAACAAAACTGAAAACGTAAATATTCTCCATGTAGAGTCAGTCATCTGTCCGGGTCGAGGTAGTAGACAGGCTTCAGGTAGGCTTTTATTGCACTTCATAAATCCAGATGCATCCTAGGACAGCTGACAGTTACTTTACCTGTAGGAAGTCATGCAGCCAAATGCTATACTAGAAATATAATTATATTTTGTGGTTGTATGAGGCCGTAGTTCATTAAAAAATAACACTATGTTCTAATTTTCTTGTACAATTTTATTTTGTTTAATTGCATTTAACAGTATGAGTAGGTAAGTGTTTTTAATTGCATTTAACACTAAAATGGATATGTTAGTAAAGCATGTTAAGTCAATTAGAAACATATTCGTAGTAGAGTCTTCGAAGAGTGAAACTTGGGACGATGGAAAGAGTAATTTCCGCTTAGAATAGTTTCTTGTGCCTTGCCGACAATCTTGCTTTTCTTTGGAATATGTTTTTACATTAAGAATGATCTAAACAAAGTAATAACTGTTTCTATTCTACGTATACAAAATGACACTAGGGATACGAATGGAACCGCGCTAAGCTGATGCAGTTCCTGCGAGTCGGACTTTTTTTTATGCGTGTGGCTGTCCTATTAATCGACATTGTCCATTAATATACACCTCAGTACCTGACTTTCTTGGAAATTCCGCTTCTGCTGGTAGAAACAGCAAGATAAATTGGTTTTAATTATTATCTTCAAAATAATTAAAATCTTAAATTGGTAATTAAACCTATTGATTCTGTTCCAGATTCCAGTTCATTGAGGATGAAGGATTTTATTCTCATTTCTGATTCAATTATTGAGAATGCCTTGCAGAATAAAGCCTTGTCTGAGTTCATCGCATCTCTTTCTTTTAGGATTCTTCAAGTAAAGTTCATTAAATTAATAAAATGATGTGTTATCAAAATTAATATTGATTTTGCCTACTTTAATTTTATTGTTATTTACCATTCGTTCTGGAATTATTTATTTTCAAACCTCTTCTTGTACATTTATTTTTAGATAGATGGGAGGAAATATTTTGCTCAAATTCTTCTAAACAAAGTGAAATATGTGGTGAACGAAGTCCTTGGCTCAGGAACTGCTGACCCTGAATCTTTCTCACCATTCATTAGTTTTCTTCATGCTTTCTCTTCCGAGGTAAGGTCCTGCACATCTTCATAAAACTGAATGTAGTTCATTTAAATTTCATATTAAATATTTAATAATGAATTAAAATAGTATAGCTATAATATATTTATTTCAATTACTGCTGATTGTGTACTGATAATACAATACAACGAGGAACTAAACCTGATGTCTATATATTGGGTTGGTGCAAAAATAATGCGTGTTTTTATATTACCAAATCGTTCCAGATGGCAAACAACTGTTGAGTGGTCAACACCATCTTCTCTCGCAATGTCTCAAGTAGTTTTGCAAAGGATTTCTTCCACCAAAGCACTCAGTTGGTCGTGATCAACAACAGAAGCTCTATCGCAACCTTCCTTGTCTTCAATATCAAAATCTCCTAGGCAAAATTTTGAAGACCATGGATGATATGTCCTTCGTCCCAAGCACCACACTGTTTTAGCTGTACTTCGACGATGATAAAGATCTTGATTTACCATGATGATTTTCAGAAGTCTTTACTCATACAGATTGTAACGCAAACTAAGCTAATGTTTGAGAAAAACAACATTATAACCACTTTTTATAACCCATTAAATATACTTTAGATTATCCACGTTTACTTGGCAAGCACATGTCTAAACAAAATGAATATTGAAAACCTACATTATTTTTGTACCAAATACACTCCTCGTCAAAAGTTTTGCAACACCTATGAAACTCCAGTTAAACACTTTGGTTTAAGGCCGGGCGCAAATTGAGCCCAGCAGAGACGAAGCACAGGCCTCGGCGTTTCTGCAACACATTAGTTTCAATGGAGTGCCGCATATTGAAGCCAGCGCAGGCGCAGGCGCGACAAGGGCCTCTGTCGTCCCTCGGCGTTTTTGTGTTTTCACACAGATTCCTACGTCCTCTGTCGGTACTGGCTCGCCCGCCATTCCATTTAATCATGGAAAGTTTTATATGTGAAGTGAAAACTTTTACTGTGTTGTGCGATACAAGTCTTCTGAATTATATGAGGACGACAAGTAAAGACCAGACATGGGATTAAATCGCCATAGAATTAAACACTGACAACGGTAAGTACAGGTTATTTTGTCTGTTTTTAATATATTAATTGAAAAGCAAAGTAGATTTACATTTAAAAGCGTTGCAGCTCTTTAAAATATTATTGAGATTACAATTGAGTTAAAACAAATAAATTAAGTGAACAAAAATAGTGAGTATTATAAAAATGAATTATGTAAGTACAGGTTATTTTACCTGTTTTCATTATTTTAATAGAAATACAAAGTAGATTTACATTTAAAGAAGTAGTAACACTCAAAAATATTATTAATATAACAATTGAACTGAAACAAATAAATCAAGTGAAGAAAAATAGTATAATTATCAAAATGAATAATATAAGTTAAGGTTATTTTGCCTGTTTTCGTTATTTTAATAGAAATACAAAGTAGATTTACATTTAAAGATAAATGATGAGTGTAGTAACACTCAAAAATATTATTAATATATCAATTGAATTAAAAAGAATAAATTAAGTAAAGAAAAATAGTGAGTATTATAAGATTGAATTATGTAAGTTCAGGTTATTTTACCTATTTTTAATAAATTTATTTAATTTAGTAGATTTAAAAATAAAGTAACTCTTAAAAACATTATTGAGATTACAATTGAATTAAAGCAAATTGTATTAAGTGAACAAAAATAAGTGAGAAAATTGTTTGTAGTTAAAGAATGAAGAACCACTCAAAGCTGGTTTTCTTATGGTTACATGTTTACTGTGAATAGCTCAAAAAAATTGTATAAAATTGCTACTTTCTCTCATATTCTATTGTAATTGTTTCCCACATTTTGACATTAGGTTCAGGCATTTAAATAGGTTGCAAGTGTGTCCATATTGCCCGGCATACTTTAGACATAATGTTGGGAATAGTCCTTTCTCCCAACCTATAGCTATTATTTTAAACATATCCCCAGTAGCCAAGTATTTGAAAGGAAATATTATTGCATTATGTTATTTTTGTTCTAATATCTAATAAATGTTGTTATAGGAAAGAAGGCTGAAGACCAATAGACAAAATTGATAAACTACCAACGGAATTTGATATACAATCTAACAAAAGTTATGCCCTTGGAATATCAACAGTTAAGAAGAAGAAAACTATTTGTTGCAGTTACGGAAGCTGAAGACAAAATTTATCCTCAATCTTGGAACGATGGTTGCGAATTAGCTGATAATCCATCATATTTACTAACGCCCTCGATTATCAATTAACATGATGAGGAAGAAACAACACAAACCTTCATTGAGATTGAATTATTTTGTCTATTTACACATTTTACTTATTGTATTAGTTTATTCTCCGGTTCGTTAATTATTTTTCTTGTCTCATTTTTTTCTGTTATTTTAAATAAAATTGTTAAATATGATATGTACATAAAATAAAACTATGCTTGCCTAAGACATGTTGCTACCTTCACTTTATTTCCAATTGGCCTCTGAGCACTGCATTCCTTTCCTTTAATAATCTCATGTATTTTATAAAATTGTTGTCGAGTTGTATATTAGAAATTGAAAGTAAATACTCTTTTAAAAATATAGTAAACACATTAATAGGCACACATTTGGTAGGTTTTCAATATGGCCTAAGTTTCATTCACTTCATTTCATTTTTTGGGGTTAATTCAATTGTTTTAATTTCAAATTTCGTTGAGAATAAATTTGAAGTCTAGTCTCCCTTCAAAATGTATGAATTCAATTGTTATGTTAATGGTATTTTTAATTAAAAACCCCTCAACTTTATTATGATCACCACCTCAAACCATAAATATTTTATTTATTTATTTCCTCTCCTTACACGCAACATTTCGGCCTTTAGGCCATTTTCAAATCACTAGAAGAAAAATAAAGTAAGTGTTAACATCACATTTTTAATTAAGCTTGGACCTCGGAATTTTCTTCTGGAGTAAATAAGGATATGAGATAATTTTTTTTTTTTTTTTTTTTTTTTTTTTATTCCTACCCCCAAAGAAAATTTGAAAATCAAAATTGTTGGCTTGTGCCAGTTCATGTTCTACTCCACGTGCATTTGTCAGTGTTTGAAGGTGGAGTACATTTTTTTTCGATGCAAGTCTTTTCTTGAAGGGTCCATCGGTTATAATATAATTAGAATGGAAGCAGACCAAAAAGGAGCTTCGATGAATGAGTATTTAAAAATAAAAAAAGCAGCAACGCAGCGCGTGGCTTCTATCGGAACTAGGCAAGTTACTCAGCTGGGTTCAATTTGCGTTACCGTTTCTGAACTGGGTCCTACGGACCTCCTCTGTCTGTTTTCTCGCTATTTCTGAAGCCCCTGTGCTGCGTCTGCGCTGGGCTCAATTTGCGCCCGGCCTAAACAGGATCTTACTAAACATAATACTACAGGTTGGTGGAAATCTAGGGAGGATAATAAGCTGTATTAAAAGTAGGATTTAGGCATGATGATAAGAGGTATTCTGGATTTATTGGTTGTAAAGGATTACTCCATTGTCCCAGAGCCTCAGTTAGTGATACAGAACTACCAGGGACAGACTTCTTTTTTTTTTCAACTTGTGAACATGAACAATCGCAGAGCATTAGAGTGTGAAAATTCAGTGCGAATTGTCACTCTTTCGCAGGTGGGGCTTCCACTTCGCCAAATTTCGCGAAGACTTGGGATACACTATTCCACGGTGTCCAGGAGCCTGAAAAGGTACCAAGAAACTGGTCGTCATTCAAGAAGACCTGTTGAAGGAAGGCCGAGAGTCACGGACCGGAATGATGACCGTTTTTTGAGATTGCAGGCATTGCGACATAGAGCTTCTTCGGCTTCTACACTCCAGAGGCTGATTGCTGATGTTCGCCAGCTCCGGATTTCAACATCAACTGTAAGCAGAAGACTGAGGGAAGCCGGCCTAGCCTCCAGGAGACCAATGACAGGCCCCCTACTCACCAGGGAACACCGAAGAGCAAGGCTAAGGTTTGCGCTTGATCACCGGGATTGGTTAGTTAATGATTGGAAGAAAGTGCTCTTCACGGATGAGACACGGGTGGCCCTGAATAGCCCAGATGGGCGCGAGAGAGTATGGAGAAGACCGGGAGAGCGCTACTATCAAGCCTATATAACCCCAAGAGTCGCTTTTGGCGGAGGCTCTGTCATGTTCTGGGGAGGCATTTCCTGGGAGGCCCGCACGGATCTTGCGGCGGTGCCTGGCAGAGGCCTCACTGGTGCCAGGTATGTGGAAGAGATCCTGGAAGAACATGTAATGCCATATATGCCCTTCATAGGGCCTGGAGCCCTTTTAATGCAGGATAATGCCAGACCACACAAAGCAAGGTGTGTGACAGATTACCTCAACGCAGTTGAAATCCGGACATTGGAGTGGCCTGCGAGGAGCCCGGACCTTAATTGCATCGAACATCTGTGGGATGCCCTGAAAAGAAGAGTCCGAGGAAGAAATTCAAGAATTTCCACACTTGCGGAGCTGGAGGCAGCAGTTCTGGAGGAATGGGAGGCTATCCTTCAGGACTTCATCCAGGACCTCTTCAGAAGCATGCCACGTCGCATGGAGACTAGTATAAGGTCTCGTAGAGGGAATACGGCCTACTGATTTCAATAAATAAGGTTTTTGGAAATTCTGAATTTTCAAAATTTTCTTTAATTAAGTAATTTTTCATTTTATCTTTTATAAGTTGACATTATTTTTATTATTTTTTTTGAATAAATTTCTTTATGTTAACTATATCTAAATATTCTACATTGCCCTAAGCTTCCTGGGTCATAATTTTTCAGTAATCAGTACATTTAGAAGGTGTTGCAATACTTTTGACGAGGAGTGTATATAAAATGGAGTTCAAATACCTCGTGGGAAAAATTTATGGATTACTCATTTTTTATTGGCCAACCTCCAATCCATTGTCCAGTCCGGAAACAATAAAAAGTATCTGAAAGAAATTATTCAAAACGTTTTTTGTTCGAGAGATATGTCCCATTTTGCGTTATCTAAATTTTGATTGATTCATCTTTTGTGTGATGACGCTGAAGAAGATATTCCGCAACACACGTTAACTTTGAACTGATAAGATCGGCCTATTGAATTGGAAGAAGTTCCATTAGCACAAAGGATAGATTCATGGTTCCAAATTGGATTGGTTTCCAGCACACAGCAGCTGTGCTCTTAGACAGTGAGCCATAAATGTATCCCAGTCGGCGTTTCTTGTAGTATAAGTGTATTTTGGAACGGAATAGAGGGGACTGTTATTATCAATGTTTAGTCTGTATGATAATGGATAGATTCATGGTTCCAAATGGATTGGTTTCCAGCACACAGCAGCTGTGCTCTTAGACAGTGAGCCATAAATGTATCCCAGTCGGCGTTTCTTGTATTATAAGTGTAT
The DNA here is from genome assembly GCA_946811695.1 of Gonocerus acuteangulatus. NCBI lineage: Eukaryota > Metazoa > Arthropoda > Insecta > Hemiptera > Coreidae > Gonocerus > Gonocerus acuteangulatus. The sequence continues at coordinate 165,028,572 of OX328123.1, forward strand.
TTTGGAACGGAATAGAGGGGACTGTTATTATCAATGTTTAGTATGTATGATAATGTTCTATGGTCCGAATAGTTTTCATAATCTAGAATCATCCAGTCAGTTAAATTGGGCATTAAGGACATCAAAGAAATGGTTAGATCGATGTTGCTTTGTCCATTAGCACCATCGAACGTAGGCTTATCTAGATCTATATTGGCTAAATGCAGGTTATTTAGAACCAAATAGTTTTCTAATTTTCTGCCTCGACTGTTGGTGAGTCTATCAAACCAGAGTTTAGCTCGACTATTACTATCTATGCCAAACAGGAGTTTTTCTCCTTTAAAAGTATTCAAGATTTTTGAGAGTTTTTCTAGGCTAGAATCGATATCATAAGTTATGTCAAAGTAGGTACTTGCTATAACAAATGACGTGCCTTTATAGATTATTTGTATAACCGCAAAATCCTGGCAAGAGTAGTTGCCTTAAAGTAAACGATCTATTTCATTATTTCTAACAACTATTCCTGCTCTAGGATTGTTTTAGGTATCTTTCCCATTAAATATTCTGTGCTTTGCGTTAATTCCAGTGATTTTAAAGTCTTTACAGTACGGCTCTTGTATTATTAGTATGTCTATATTTTTCCTTAAGATGAATTCGTTTATTGAAATAATAGCATAGATTGAATGATGTAAATTCAACTGAGCAATATTTAAATAATTTAGGGCCTGGTTGTTATTTCCTGATAAATTAATTACCATAAATATGATTTACTGCTACAGGAATATTAATATTATTTATTTAAATTTTAACGTCCATTTATTATTAACTAAGAATTTTTTTTAGGACGGGTTATCTACAGGTTACCACCCTTTTCTAGCCAGGATAGGTGTGATGCCTTTTCTTTTTTCGAAAGAAAAGCCACCACCCCTAGTGGGAATCGAACCCACGACCTTTGGCACGGAGTGTTAAGAGCTCACGCCTTAACCCTCACGGCTACTGGGTCTAATATATTAATATTAACAATGCCTCTAATCAACTTTTGTCTGAACATAAATGCAATGGTTTCCATAGAAACGTTTAGCATCAATAGAATATATAGGAGAGCTATAATTATAACAGCTAAGCCAGCTGTTACTATATGAGCTTGTAAGTACTTGTTTTATAGGCTTCTTGGCCTAGAAAAATAAATGAAACCATTTTTAAAGCGATAGCTTTAATCGTCTTTGAGAAAAATGGAAAAATAGTTGTCGAATAAAGTTTTGGTTTGGGTACTTAGAATCATGGGATTCAGTTAAAATATTTTCTGTGTGTTTGAAATTCATATTAACAAAGACGTTTAAATTTTGGTTACGTTTGGGGTTAAGGAAGGATTAGAATAAAATATTTTATTTTTAGACATGAAAAATTTTGGGAACTTCGTATATTTTCCTTAATATCTCGAAAACGGTTGGAAATCTTGGTAAGCGCAAGGTTTCGAAAGCTTACTAAATGCTCTACAAAAATGATTCTAAAGTAATTTTTGATTAGTCGGTGTCAATCGGAGAAATAAGTGCTTAAAACTTTAAATGGGTTTGTTTTCTTCTTTTGAACGGGTTTTCGTAGTTGTTTGGCTCGCTTTTTAATTGGTTGCTTTTTGTTTTAAATTGAATTTCTTTTTAGAATTAGTATTATAGCAGAAGAAGTCAAGAAAATTAGAAACATTTTGATATTTTTGAATACATTAAGTTATGAAATAAGAGTTTCATGTCTGTAGCAGTGGAGCCTGGCCAAGCCAGATGTAGGGTGTTCCAGGTAAAAGGGTGTGCTCGCCCTTTGTCACCGGTCATAAAACTTTTCAAGAAAGGTTGAACCAAAATAATAAGTGTTTCTATTTCAGTCTTTCCAAATTAGACTAGGGATAAGAAGGGAACCACGCTAAGATGATGCAGTTCCTACAAGTCAGACTTTTTATTGCTTCCGGACTGGACAATAGATTCCTACAGTTTGGCCTATAAAAAATGAGTAATCCATGGTTTCTTCATACAAGGTATTTGAAAGTAACAAAACTCCATTTTATATTTTCTGACAAAAGGGAGTCAATCCTTCAACCTATGCCTCAATAAACTTCCATGTTGTTTGCACGGGATTTAATCCTTACTGTATGTAGAAGTTTTCCTGTAAGTAGTGAATTTGTAGTCCGTTAGGGGGCTGAGGAAAAAATTTGTGAGAAACCTCTGGTTTATTGAGAAAAACAGAAATGCGTTATTGGACGTCCAGAAAGTATCTCTATCAATGGGTTTATTAAATGTAATCACTGTTTTCTTAAAGGAAATTTTCTCTATTTTTTTAAGGCATAGAATTCAATTATCTTGAACATTTTTGAGCAATCCTTTCTTATTCAATAAAAAATATGTCTATGTTAAAAAAAAAAAAAAAAAAAAAAAAAAAAAAAAAAAAAAAAAAAAAAACAGAAAATTGGACATAACTGCTTTTTCCCATTCTTCATCCTTCAAATGAAGTTTTTTTGTTGGAAATGATATCCAGAATCAGCTCCTAGTGTTTACGTAGATCTGAATCACCGTGTATAAGGAAGATAATAGTCTCTTCTTCCCATTAGAATCGTACCAACACAGCAGTGATGCAGTTCTGTGGAGTTTATCACTTTCAATTTCTGTGATTTTTCCAATGATAATTATGCAATCCCTGAAAAATTTTCTTCTTTCAGGTAAAATTAAAGAAAAAGAAGCTGGGAAACCTTCTCCCTGATGCAGAATGCTCTCTCAATGTACTTCTTATCCAACATTTGGGCCACGCCTGCCTTCATATGCTACGCCAGAAAGAGTTAAAACTCATTAATGATGTAATTTTCTTTGAATAATCCATTGTAAGCATAAAGAACTATCAGAAATGTTGCTTGGATTTCTGAATAAAGATTCAGAATGTAATCACAAGAAATTATTGCTCCTAGCAACTCCATCATCATGGCGTATGAGAATGATATGAAATGCTTCTTAGAGGACTCAGAACCCCCATTAGACCAGAGGTCATGGACTGTGGGGCCTGCTCCTCTCTCCTGGTACCGCTGGACGGGATTAAATAACTGAGCATAGGAAATGCATTTATGCGATTGAGCTCATGACACTACAAAATATCATGTTTCAGAACCCATAATCAAAAAAATAACACTCGTTCAACTTTATGTTTTATTAATGAATATGAGCATTTTGGAATTTTCTTAAATCTCCCAAATACAGTTGGAAAATTTTGGTAAGTGGAAATTTCTAAATTTTCTATAACAAAGCTTCGCAACATTTTCCATTGGACTTTCTCAGGCAGAGAAATAAGAGTTCTTATGTTCGCTTCCCTCATTGTTTTATTTCTTGCTGTTTTTATAATTGCTTTTAGCAGTAAAATGAATGTGCACATACAGGGTGTCTACTATTTTTGTAAAAGCCAATTCCATATCTTTTTCATGACTTGAAATGCAAATTTTGTGCACATTAAAAAGAACATAAGTTTACTTCAAAAGAGGAAACCTTAACTTTTAGCTTAAAATTATTTGTAACCTTACATGGATTGCCGGATTATCTATTTATTTATTTAAATTTTAACGTCCATTTATTATTGACGAAGAATTTTAGAATGAATTATCTATAGTTCCCCCCTAGCCAGGATAGGGGTGATACCATTTCTTTTTTCTAAAGAAATGCCGTCAACCTCTAGTGGGAGTTGAACCCATGACCTTAGGTACAGAGTGCATACGCCTTAGCACTCATGAATGAAATATCTATAAACTTACAATTTGACATAAATTTTATTATTATTTAAATTTTAATGTCCATTATTATTAACTAAGAATAACATAAATTTAAAATGATTAATAAAACTACACATTACATTATGTACATCGTATGTTACAGAGAATAGATACATTAATTTTAAAAGTGAAGAAACGATGATACTAATTTTATAATTACTATAGAATTAAAAGTCTTTAATATTTCGAACAGTGGTTCCAGAATTCGAAATTTCTCCAAATTTTCATTATCAATGTACATAATTTAGTTAATTCAAATTGTACACAATCTCAATATTTAAGTCTGCATGAAAAACTATATGAATAAAGAAAATATATGTAAATAATGGATAATTGTTGCATAAATGCTACTACAAAGGAATCTAACAGAGGAAGGGGTTGAGGGAGGTAGCTAATGACGTCACCTTACATAAATAAAGACCTGGGAAGCGTTCCACGGAACGCGGAGAAGACCCGGGATTATAATAGACTTACGACGAACTGAAATTTTGTGAGATGGTTTCAAAATTCATGAGTTTTTCGTGATTTTCATGACTTTTCCGTGCAGTAGAAACCCTGTAGTAATGCAAGAAACTTAAAATGATCACAAATATTTGGTTGCTTGTAAGAGAGCTTTCCGAGCAGAAATAGTAGAGAGGGAGTGGGTCATTTCTGCTACTCTAAGTGTTCAGTAGATAATGGAGCCTAAATATCCCTTTTCTTAATAACTTCATGAGAGTAGGTGTTTAACATTATTACAAAATATTACTCAGAGGTTTCCAAATGACGCCAGGGATAAGAAGTTAGTCCGGGTCGGACTTTATATTAAGCTTGGCTTTAAAGAGATTTAGCTGGGCTAAACTGAAAATTGCATTAAACAAATCCAGCAATCTTAATAACGTGGAAAATGTAAGTTGTTTGGAAATGAATGAACTGTATTTAATTAGGAATGTAAAATCATTTTATGGTAGAGTAGGGCAAACTGACTAACTAACTAATGATTAAATGAGTGATCAGGATGTGAGTAATGATTGATGATTGATCAATCATATTTCTCCATGACTAATGACTAACTACATTCATATAAATGATTAGTGATCAAAATAGGCTATGATTAATGACTAAACTTACGCAGATTGATGATTAAAGATTAAAAAACTAGTTATGATTAACTTTATAGCATTTCAAAATAATTGTTTTAAAAAAGGTTTTGACTGATATTTTCAGTTTTGAGCGTAATAGCAATCATCCTTGTTTGTTGTTCTGAACAATTTTATCTTTTGAACAGTCTGTTCAAAAGATAAAACAGACCTGCTTCATGAAGGAATTCTAATTCCCAATGTATATGTGCAAACAGATAGATATTAGCCTAATATCGAAAGTATTTACAACGTTAGTCGTCAATCATTGACAGTCCGAAGTAATGATTGACATGACTAACGGGTAAATTGATGACAAATTTCACTTATGATTATGCTTAATATGACCTACTACTAATTATTAACGAGAATAATTGACTAATTCTGATAATATTTCATCCCGTGATTAATTAGTCATAAGTAAAATTTAATCGATTTGTCAATTGTTATGTTGATTTGTACCCTACTCTGTTCTACGGTCGCAAGTTTATGCAAGCGGGGGAAGTTCTGTGGTATATTTATTTTAATGGCTTCACATCTATTGCAAAGAGTCCTCTTCAAGTTATATTATACATCTCAAATAAATGTATTTTGTTCATCTTATCTTTACTTGGTGGCCATCGTACATGTAGCTGGGCAAGGAAATAAGAAAGGAAAAGGAAAGAACTAAGTTTGAGATAGGAAAAAGTAGCCACATGTGGACTATATGTGCATCGTTCGACAACCTGAGAGAGAGTGAGGAGGGGACGCCAAAAGCTAAAAGGGTGAAGGTAGACATATCAGTTTGCAAAGAATTTAATTTAAAAGCCAAACATAGGTATTCCCTAGAAAAATATTTCTTAGATTTTGATTCAGGTTGATAAACAAAAATTTAAAAGAAGTGACCATTTTAAAGTCCAATTCTCTGGAATGATATCGTCGATACAAATGCAAAGTATCGAATGTAAAATTTACGACTTTACAGAGTGAAGAAACTTTTATTTATTTTATTGATGTTTTCCGGTAGTGGGGTTGCTTAATTCCAGAGGGTGAAACAAAATTCAGTCTTCCCACAAATTTTCTTTATTTTGCACTAGGCCTTTCAACACAAATGTGCCATCATCAGGTGCTAACAACAAATAAAAACATGCATTAATATTGTTTGACTCCTTAATAACAATTAATATTGTTTGACTGTTGTTGAACAGTAATTAGTCTAATTAATAGTTAGAATTTATAAAGCAAACGGTGAAAGTATAGATTAGAACATAATGTTATAATTAATAGTTAGAATATATGAAGCAAACGGTAATAGTAAAAATTGGAACATAATGTTATAGATTACAGTTTTTTAGTAAATAATTACAAATTCATAAACTAAGGTGTCTAAATGAAGTTTTTAAAATAATGTAACTTTATATTGTATTATTACTATAGCTAAAATACCATATATGTGCATATATATCCACATATACACACACATTTTATTTATTTCTTTGCTTTTACACGGTCAAATAGTCAGCAGATTCTACCTTTTGACAGTGGTTACTTTCCCCTTTCACTGTGTGAACTTAGATTCGAGAGTTTGCCGTCCATAAGTCCAACAGCAATCAGTAAAGATGGAACATGAAAAATACGTTTTTTCACATTCGATACTTTGCATTTGTATCAACGATATGTGAACCAACTTCCTTAGCAATCTGCTGAGTTTTCCCTGCACCTGCAGGATGAACTTAGATTATTACAAGTTATTCATGAATCTTTTTCTCTCTCTCTTGTTTTAGATTGAGTTATTGATATTTGTTATACCAGCCATGGATATAGACCTACAGACGTACATCCCAGAGATAAAGATGGAGCTAATCTACGCAGCTAGAGACGCTTTCATATCGAAGAGAGCAACAGATCAAGTTCGTCTCCTTCTCATGCAGTTTATAGAACTATCTTCTTCCAACTGGAGCCTTCCTGCGAGGACAATCCATTTCTATCAGAACCATCTTCTCAAGGAATAATTGTTTTTCGCTACTAAGTAAGATTTATTACTTTTTTTATACATTGACAACTTCTGACTAAACAAGTTGATATTTTATGTCTATTGTAGCCTTTAATATTACTAAATTTGCTTGAATGTGACAGAAGTTGATACTCGTCGAACACTCTATTTCACCAGAATATTATTCCTAAATCGAACAAAGTAATGCATGATTTTATTAAAGCCATTTTACTCAAAACAATGTTTTTTTAAGTCAAACGACTGTCTAGCAACTGCAATTATCAACCAATCAACACTGTGACTTTGTGATGAAATTTTCAAGTACAAAAGGTATTTTTGATTGATTGAAATCCTTTGAAAACAAAATATTTTTCACCATTCATGTAAAATTTAACAAATGTCACGGACGTTCTGATGTACTGCTTGTCACTAGTGGCACTTGAACAAGTCTCCTGCTGTATGCTACAGCGGTATGAAGTACCGCTCATTATAATCTTATTTTAAATGGATGTATATATATATATATATACCAGGGTGTAAAAAAATCATGATTTTTTTAAAAAAATCAAAAAAATCGGATTTATTTGATTTAAATCAGATTTTTTTGATTTAAATCGGATTTTTTTGATTTTTTTACTAAAAATGGATTTAAAAAAGAAATCAAACTTTTTAAATGTATCTAGTCTACATAGAGAGCTGGTTATTACCTAGTTGTTCATTATATAAACCTGTAACTAAAATATTTGTTTATTTACAATGGAAATAATGAAATAACTATTCTAAAGTTTTTTGTCTTAAGTGGATAATTTCGGGAGCACAGTAGTATTGACGGATCATATATACAGGGGTTGAAGTTGTCCTATATTTTAAGACCGGAATTTCTGTAAATTTAAAGACTTAAATAGACGAAAATCTTTAATTTTCAGCGATTAAAGACATTAAATTTAACTGTACAGAAACTCTAGTCTCAAAATATAGGACAATTTCGACCCCAGTATATATTCAAATTAACTTAATTTTCAAATTTTAGAACAAAGACTTTAGAAATGAAGCTTTACAGAAATATTAATCCCTAGGGAAAAGATGTTATTATATTTACATATTTTTTCTGATTTGTAAATCTTAAGTATTGATGTAAATCTTCAAAACTCCATATTTTTACATATTCTGCTATAAATAACATCTACACCACCAACCCGATCCTTGTTAATATATTACAAGAACTATCGAGACTAAAAGACTTACACACAATGGTAACAATGGTGTGGGTTCCAGGTCATGAGAACCTTGGAGAGACTTCAAAAGCAGACGAACAAGCAAAACTTGCTGCAACTAGTCGCCCGCATGACCAGCACTTACTTACATCACAAGACTTACAAACAAAAATAACACACACTATACTGAATAGATGTCAAGCAACGTGGCACTGCACACAAGATATCCACCGCAGGAAAATAAAGTGCAGTATACAGCCATATTCGTCAGGAGAACTAAGGACGAGACGCGACGAAGTAATACTAACTGTGAGGAAAATAATGGAAAAGAAAGGAACCCAGACACTAGCAATATTGAACATATAATATTGAACATCAGCAGCTAGAGACCTGCATTGCTCCATAATTCCCCAATCCTACCTGCTTGTTTAGGGGGGGCTAAATCCTAGCCCCCCCTCACTCTCCACGACTCTCTACTAGACTCCACGCTCGTCACTCTCCACTCTTCTCTATCACTCCTCCCGTCCAGGCCAGTTGTCCTATCAATATACGCTACCACTTACACGCTGCCTTTCATTCAAAGCCCTGGAATCTCCATCACACTAACACGACAGGATTGGACATACACGACTCAACCTTTCGTACCTCTTAAAAAGACAAGACAAACCACTATGTGAGGCATGCAACGTACTTTTAACTGTAAAACACTTACTAACAGACTGCCTTAACAGAGGCAACTTACTGTTATCTGATAGGAGCCCACATATTGATACCATACCGACATACTTAAAGACGACAAAGATATAATAAAATATAGTTATACCACACATAACTCCCAAGTCAAAGTTTCTTATTTCAGGATAATATACCTCAAATTTCAACTCTACAAATATCATTATGGTTACTATTTATTATTACCATTAAAATTATACATTTAATTCTGTATTTATTTATTTTATTAATTGCTTATATATTTCTTTATTATTTTTTATTATTATTCTTTTCTTTATTTTTATTTTATTATTCATTCTCCATATCCTTTATTTTTTAACTTTGTTACTGATCCTTGGCTTATAATTTATTATTTAATTTATTATATTTTATATAAATTCGTTTAGGGCAGATCACAATTGCTGTGCAGCTCTTAAAGTAAAATAAATAAATTTAAAAAAAAATTGTAATTGAAGAAATAAAAGAAAACTGAGAAAGGAAATAAAACTTTACACATTGAGTCTAGGTGACTGTGTCTTTTCTAATTCCAAGGAGGTGGCTATATATATACTATGTTAATACTAGATGAAATAGGCATGTTGTTAAGTGGATAGCATTAGAATCATACGAGAGTAATAGAGAAAATCCAGCTTTTAGAAGGAGATACTGGGAATCGATTAAAAATAAAGTGAAAAGACAGTCCAGAAAAAAACCCTGGGTGGAAAAATATCCACATTATTGGGTATATCCATAGCGGCAAAACGATTAACAGTTTAGTTGAATCCCACTCTTCAGAGCAGTTGATTGTAGTCTTAAAATACACACCAGTGACTTAGTAGATATTGAAGGATAATTCAGACGCTTCAAAAGTATACTCAGATCAGACCGGCAACATTTCACGTTTGAAAATTTCAAAATAATGTTCATCTGTAGAAATTTTCAACTTTTTCCCCTTTTTGTAATGAATTCCTAATATTTATTTTTGCTTTATTTTTCAATATGCTAAACAGTTTTTAGTCATTTTGTTCTAGACTTTTGTTCTTTCCATTAATAATAACAGAGTTCCTACTTATTATTTATGCTTTTCTTTTCAATATTTTATAGTGTTTAAGGTATTTGTTTACTAAATATTTTCAATTTTTTATTACATATTTTATTATAAATAGTTAAATATATATGTACATATTTTGAATTTTATATTACATGACCATCCGTTCCCTATTAATCACATATAATAACAGAAATATTATTTATTTAAAGCTTTGAACAAAAATGCCAGTTTGTCAGCCTTTTCACATCTAAATAGGTAGTTTCTCGTTTGACTATGAACAAAACCAAGGGTTGAAAACATTCTGTCATCCCCTGCAGAAGTTGCCTTTCCAATCATAAGCTGCTCTATTATTAACAGTTCTTTTGAGGAAATACAATATTGTAACGCAGACGAAGTCTTCCACCAATTTAAAGCATTCACTTCGCTCACTACCTGCCAATCTGTTTTATCTTAACGTTAAAAGGAGATTTATTTGCAGAATTAAAAACAAAGAAAGGATCATAAAAGATACAGACTTTGAATAGATAAGAACGGTCAAGTTAGGGTAGGCCCTAGGGACAAAAATAAAGACAAAATGTTGAAATGGCTGAAAAAAAGGCAGAACTAGTTAGATTTAAGATAAAAAATAAACTAAAGTTAAAAAATATATAATAATAATTTTTTTAATAGAATCAATTGGTTTAAATCATTTTTTTTTTTAATGAAATCATTGATTTAAATCAATGATTTTTTTAAAAAAATCAAATGATTTTAATCATGATTTAAATCACTGATTTAAATCAATTGATTTAAATCGTTGACACCCTGATATATACATAGAATAACTTAGATTGGGCCCCCCCCCCCCGTGGTCTAGTGGCTACCGCCTTAGTTACTCATGCGGAAGATGGTGGGTTCGATTCCCCCAAAACAACTTTGTCTAGCCAGATTTTTGTTTCCCCTAATTTATTAAATTACATGCAAATACGAATTCACGAATTTTTACAATTGAACATAAAATAATATTTTGTTTTTCATCTAACTTAATATTAGCGCTGATATCGTTGAAATTAAACATTCAAATCTTGATTAGACATTGAAAAAATCAAAATATATTTTTAAATCATTCAAAAATCATTTTATTTCAATTAATCTTACTGTTGAATTAGGATAAATTTACGTTTTGAAGATTTCAGTCTGATTTATTCCAAGTCTAATCAGGATTTGGATGGATGTCAAACTTCAACAATATCAGAGCTGATATTAAGTTAGATGAAAAATAAACTATTATTTTATGTTCAATTATAAAATTTTGTTAATTATTTACACATAATTTATTAAACACGGGGGGGAAAATCTGCCTAGACAGGGGTTGTTCTAAATTTTATTAGCTTTTATTTAAAAAAACATTAATTGAATTCGGTTGAGATTTGGAGGCTGTAGCCTTTATTGAAACCGAAATATCGTTTGGCCCTACAGTGCGACGGTAGGAATTTTCACATCTCACGGCTCGTTGAGAAAATATCTCGCTGCCACTTGGATGTCGGCTCTAATGGCCTAGATGTCGATGCACCGTAAAAAAAAAAATAATAATAACTTTTATTAACGTTATGTTATTGTATAGGTATTTTTTTTTTCTTCTTTACGGCCTATCATCTGGGCCATTTGCGCCGAAATCCAAGGGGGCGAGGAATTTTCCAAACGAGCCGTGAGATCAGAAAATTCCTGCTGCCGGTTGAAATCGAACCCACAATCTCCCGCTTATGAAACTAAGGCGTTAGCCACTAGACCACGGGAAACCCCGGTTATTGTATATTAACATGTGTTCAATTAAAAAAAGTTTGACGTAAAACAAAAGTCAACTTTTAAGTGATGCTTACTGTTTTTTTTTAAATATATTTAGCGATTTAATAATAATAATGATTTTGAAGTTTTAGTAATGCACATTTTGTTTTGCAGGTGTATGCTGTTCCTCTGCTATTCTATTTTATCTAAGAAAGTTGTGTTTTTTTTTTTTTTTATTGTATTTAGTGTTTCTTTTATTTCTCATTTTGTTTTTGAATACATCATCAAATGTAGGAACAAATCTGTTCAAGTATGCTTTTAATATATAAACACATGTATAATAAGTAATAATATCACTTTAAATTGAACAATGTTATTAAATTTTTCAGCTTTTTTATTATAATTATTTCTAGTATCATTTTAAATATTATTGGACATTGTTATAAAAATGAAAAGGTTTATAATACTGCCCAATTTTCTTCTCTGTTCTTCATTTTATAAGTTTTGATAACAATTTAATTTTGTCTTGAGTTTCATAATTGTAGATGTTTGTTCCTTGTTAACCCTTTCCCTACCGTGGACTTGTACAGCAGTCGAGAGCGGTCGGGACCCACATACCGTTGACTAGTGTAGAAGTCGAAGGGGGTTTGGGGTCTCCCGTCTAGTGGCTAGCACGCTGGATTCATAAGCGGGAGATGGTGGGTTCGATCCCCACCGGCGGCAGGAATTTTCTCATCTCAGGGCTCGCTGAGAAAATTCCTGGCTGCACCCTGGAGGCCGGCGCTAATGGCCAAGAATTATGTCGATGCGCCGTACAAAAAAAAAAAAAAAAAGTCGAAGGAAGACGGGACCCACATACCGTGGACTTGTACAGCAGTTGAGAGCTCTCACATTCTTTCTTTTCTCGACTTTCGAGCTATCTAGCGTTATCGTATTGTACTTCTAGTTTTTTTTTTTTTTTTTTTTTTTTTTTTTTTACGGCGCATCAACAGCTAGGCCATTAGCGCCGTGTACTTCTAGTATTCCTGACTATTACTAGATGGCATTTGAATGAAGTTTTTGGTCGTTTTCAGGCAAATTACAACTCGTTGCTTTCTCCGCCCATTTACCCTGTCAACCTTCGTGAAATTATTATTTGTTTTTATACCTCTGTTTTCCTAGTTATTGAGTATATAATTTCCTTGCATTCATAAAATAAAAGGCAAATGTTAAACAGAAAAACCTTCTTTTTTGTTACTCATATATTATATAAGTTTTTTATAACTTATTTTTAAACAAAGATATTTAACTTAAAAATAATTATTCAAACGCAAAACTAATTCAACATAATAAAAATGAAAAAAAGTCCGACTCGCAGGAACTGCGTCATCTTAGCACGGTTCCGTACATTTCGAAGAAGTGGAGTAGATTAGGCATCAAAAATAACAGGAAACTGACACTAGCCAACTTACGTAGAAGCGGATAATTCTTAATCCTTATTCTTGAGGAAGGCTGAATAAGTCAATACAATTATGTACTGAAAACGTACTCACTCTAAGACTACTGCTGAGAAGGCTCTATTCCAAACAACCGAAAATTCGTTGTCATTTTAAGTTCCTTGTTTTACATGCAAATTCGTTTCACTGTAATAATCAACTGTAAATATGTGCTTCATGGGAAATAAAAGGCCATTCTCTCGTGGGTTAAATCTTTCTATAAAATAAGAAATAATGATAACTTCAGTTGTAGGCTATGAGGAAGGTTATATAGATAGGAGAATTCAAAACAAACCTATGTTTACACCATCATGGTTAGCCACAGCCATTCCAAACGTATTACCAATACCTTTTATAGTTTCTTTGCTTATTTGACTAAAATACTAATTTCACTGATAAATGCAATTATAACAAAATACAATCAATTAAAAAGTGAGATGAACAAAGACAAAAAAACGTTCTAAACAACAAAACAAACACTTTTTAAGTTTTAAGCGTTTATATCTCTGATTGACATTGCCCCATCGAATATTGCTTCAGAACCTTTTTTGTAGAGAATTTAATAAGCATTCGAATGGTTGCTTTTCACTTACCACGATTTCCCAACCGTTATCAAGATATTTACGAAAAATGTATGAAGATCCGAAAACTTTTCATGTCTATTAATAAAATATTTTTTTCTCATACTTCCTTAACTCCAAATATAACCAAAATTTAAACATCTTAGTTTGGATTAATTTCCAAGATGTAGAAAATATTTCAATTGAATCCCGCGATTCTAAGTACCCACAAAAAAATAATGACATGCGAAAACATTGATTCCACTTTTCTCAAAAACGGTTACAGATACCGCCTAAAAAATGGTTTCATTCGTTTTCATATGTTAAGAAACCTATAAAAGAAGTACCTGCAAGCATATGAACTCAAAAACGTAAACGTTACGATTTTTTTTGCGCAAATTTCGCCCCAAACACCATCTTCCATTGGTTCCAACGAACTTGACCTTTCAAATTAGCAGACAGATTTTTGTACCAAATTTCATCAAAATCGGACCATTTTTGAGCCGTCAGGAGCGCGAACAGACAAGCATATATATAAATATATACATATATATATATATATATATATATATATATATATATATATATTGTAATGATATATTACATTCTTGAAAATATTTTTAAATTCAAATAACCATCGATATTTTGAAAAGCCCGCGCAAATCACAAACCATATGTACAAATAACATTATATTATATACGATCAAAATTAATAATATTTTTGGACAATACTGATGTACAATATATCCATATTAAATGTACATTCAGATAACAATAAATTAATTATTTTGTATGGCAAAAAACAATTGTTATCTTTATGTATAACCCAACAAACTGCGGAAGTTAAAAAGACAGAAGCCAAAGTTTCCCGCTCGAATGGCGTCTTTTGGTTCCTAGCGTTGGCCGAAGTCAGAGCTCTCCTCCAAGGAATACCGAATATATTGAGATTTCGTTGGAAGCGGATTGATTTAGAGGTAAGAATTGTTTTTGTTGTAGTTTTCAATTATTTTATTATTGTTTGCATGTAATTTAATATTGTTTGTATCTCAGAATTGTCTGGAGATAAATGTAATACCAGTAATTCACTCGGAACCTTGATCCATGAGATTAATTTAAATTAATATAATATAACTAATAATAATTTCTTTATGTCTTATTGTAAAAATTATCATTACATTAAATGGCGCCCAACGTAGACGGCCGAGTGAATTGTAGATAACATTTGTAAATAAATATTAAAAATAAAAAATAATTTTTGTTAAAAAAAAAAATAAAAAGTCTCTAAATAATATAGAACAAAATCAGAATAACGGAGACGAAAATAGGGTGGAATCGCCGAATTTTGAATATTTTACAACACAAAATTGGGAAATAAATAACGTGAGAGAAATGTATGAGAACGAATTGCAAGCGGGTGACGCAACATTCCGAGAATCATCGGAGGGTTCCTTAGGAACGGCAATTCTAGCCAATGACCGTAATTCCGAAAGGGATAATGAGGTGCATCCTCAAGGCTTAGAAGAAATGATGAGGTTATTATTAGGACAACTGAAATTCGATTTAAGTAAGAGTATTTGCAATATTAAGCATGAAATAAATCAAGAAATAAATAAAAATAATAAAAAATTGGACGATTTATGTAATACTTTAAATAATATGGGTAAAAATCAGAATGAAGAGACGATAGAGTTGGAGAAATCGAATAATAACCTTTTTAATAAAAATAATATAAGTAGTGAAGAGGTCATTGAGATAAATGAAAATAATAATGAAAATTTAGTTAAAAAAGCCGAAAATGATACATTAATACATAATGACGATTTGGATGAAACAATAAAGGACAATTTAGATAGTAGTGATGGTAGTGGTGACCAGATGTTTGAAGATGATAAAATGTTGATTAAAAATAAAAATGACTGTAATTGTTTGGTAAATGAGGATAATACAATTCAAGAATTATTAAGTGAATTAAATAATGAAAATGAGGTTAAGAATAATAAAATAAATAATAAGCTAATAAATGATAATTTCAAAAATACAATAAGAACCAAATTTATAAACAAAATGATGAAACAAAATAAAATTGAAAAATTATCTGATAACTATAAATTCAAAATAAATGAAAAGAGTTATAATAAAAGAAGTGGAAATATACCAATGAAGAAACTGAATAGAACTATTAATAATGATAATAATTTAAAGATTTTGAATGTCAAATATGGAAATAAAATAAAAATTCTTTATAAATATAAAAGACAACTGGGAATAGAAAAAATTTCAAAGCTAAATCGGCCTCCAAGGAAAAGAATAAAACACTTTTATAAAAAGAAATTGGACAACTGCAAAAGAAAATTTAAGGACCAGGAATAAATTCAAGGCAATTGTTAAACTTAGCTTTAGATTAGTGTGTTTTTATAAAAATTACTAGTTTAGCGTTTTTTAATAAAATAAGAGTTATATTAATATAAGTTTTAATTGATAATAATAATATTTAAAAATTTATCATAAATTTAATAATCATATTACTTTAGGATAAGATAGTTTTGATAATGATAATGTTTAAAAATGAACAATGGAAAATGATAATTTAAATTGAGAAATGATAATGAATAAAAATTATGTAACGAAATAAGTTATTGAAAATTTGAATAAATAACAGGCTGACCAATCTAATTAATAGTTCTGTATCCCGAAACTCCAAATTAAAAAATTCAATTTTAAATTTATTTTTTATACCGGACTAAAAACATTTTTTTTTAAAAATTTTTTTTTTTAGACAGGAGTGCAAATGTAATGATATATTACATTCTTGAAAATATTTTTAAATTCAAATAACCATCGATATTTTGAAAAGCCCGCGCAAATCACAAACCATATGTACAAATAACATTATATTATATACGATCAAAATTAATAATATTTTTGGACAATACTGATGTACAATATATCCATATTAAATGTACATTCAGATAACAATAAATTAATTATTTTGTATGGCAAAAAACAATTGTTATCTTTATGTATAACCCAACAAACTGCGGAAGTTAAAAAGACAGAAGCCAAAGTTTCCCGCTCGAATGGCGTCTTTTGGTTCCTAGCGTTGGCCGAAGTCAGAGCTCTCCTCCAAGGAATACCGAATATATTGAGATTTCGTTGGAAGCGGATTGATTTAGAGGTAAGAATTGTTTTTGTTGTAGTTTTCAATTATTTTATTATTGTTTGCATGTAATTTAATATTGTTTGTATCTCAGAATTGTCTGGAGATAAATGTAATACCAGTAATTCACTCGGAACCTTGATCCATGAGATTAATTTAAATTAATATAATATAACTAATAATAATTTCTTTATGTCTTATTGTAAAAATTATCATTACAATATATATATACAAATTTGAATCACCTATATTTTCGTGATCTATGGGGTCTGAAACGAGAAAGTTTCTGGTCGGCACTTCCGGATCGTGTCGTGAGGTCAACCTCATAAGCGGGTTCTCCCTATGGAGATGGGGAGGAACCGCGCTAATAATCATTGCAAGCAAAATAAAAATGAAAATTATAAATGACGACTTATACTACGGCAAGGAGATCGCTGAAAGTCGAGGCGCTGTGACCGAGAGTGGGGAAAGAATCCCGTACAGCAGAACACACTCTTAGCTGCTCTTTGCGTACGGAAAGGGTTAATGGTTCCAGCTTTTTTATTCCTTAAAATATAAACTCATTACTTTGTTGCGATTATAAATTCTTACAATCAAATTCTAAATGTATACGGTCACTCAATGTTATGAATATGCCGTTCTAAAAGTTATTTAGAAAAAAACGTGTTTTGGGGTAAAATTTTCTCTGCTTGTACAGATTATTTGTCAATGTCACATTAAGACTTAAAATTAGCATTACATTTTCTTTAAGGCTAAGGCTCTTTAAATGTTCACAAGTTATGTTTTCAAACAGCAATAAGTGTTCCAAAAGTTATTAATAAATACGTACTGTTCTTTGTGTAATTGCCATTTTAGTGGGATGCTCATGCAGTAAATTAATAATAAAACTGTCAAGTTAGTGACAAATTTTAGAAAATCACTGATCCTCCAAAACAAATTTCTGCGAGCTTCCGAATCTCACAAGTAGTAAAATTTAATTACTTTTCGAATAATTAACTTAGAACTGAGATTATCTCTCAATTCGATAATGATCTTGGAAATTTGGGAGGAAAAACAACTCGTAAAACTAATAAATAAAAAAATAAAACTAATTCAGTTTATTTTTGCAATGTTATCAGAAATAAATGAAAATTATTCTCAATGTAATTGCTATTTAATGATTGGAGTTGAAAAAAAAAGAAAGAATTACTTTTAAAATTGTATAAGTTGCTACAACTGGCCTCCTCCTTATAGAACAGATAGACAACATCTGGTCATCACTGCTGATGTAGTCCTTCCAATCTAATCACGGTTAGCTCTCATTTCCGCACAACATTCACGAATCCTTGGAATCTAGGATTATTCATGTGTTTGTACTCACATTTAAATAGTAACAAAAATAGCAGATGAAATCAACGTTTATTATTCTTTTGTTTTATACAGATTTGTCTATAAATTCCCTTGAAGTTGAAGCTTCTGCTGCTGAAGTAGTTGTTCTACAGCGTCTTCAAGGTTATCAACAATTCCATTAGGAACAACTCTTGCATGAGGTTCATCCCTCTTCTTCCGGTATTTACCTACAAAAAGAAAGAAAAAATATATTATAACTAAAGTGGGACTTACTGGAACTATGTAATCTTATTGTGTTTCCGTTCTTATTCGTAGTGTCATCTGGAAAACTTAGTAGTAAGGTAGAAACGGTTCATATTTTCTTTTGATATTTCATGAAAAATATAAACACTCCAAGCATAATCTTCTCAATGAAAGGAATATTTACACGCCATAATACACAGGAAACTTGAGTAGCCAAGCATAAATAACTCTCTTTCCTATTAAAAACAAGTAATACAAACATGCTTCTCGTTTACTTACCTTGCTTTAATGTAAGCATTACAAATTAAAAAAAAAACAACAATTGGCAAATACTGAGGCAAACAGAGATAAAAGAGCGAAATCAACGCTTTTGAATATCAAGCAATGATTTCTCCAAATGAGATTGCTTTATCAAAAATTGCATAAGAAAATTTTTTGTAGGGTATTCTAGGCTTTCTTATAACCATACATTTACCATGAATTCCCAATGGTTCCAGATATTTAAAAACAAATACGAATAGCTCAAGAAAAGTCTTCGATAGATCGTTGACGGTTGATGATGCAAAGGTAGGAATTGTCAGGGTTTGGTCATTATTTCTTAATAAAACTACATTTTTTTTATGTGAAAATGAGTTTTATTGTTAGCCGATGTTTCCGCTTGAAATTCAAGCCTTCATCAGGGCGATGAGAAGACAGAGAACAATGCTTCATTGATGCGTAAACATTTCTCATGGAAAAATGCCATTCTATCAACAGAAAAAAAAATATAATCCCAATGACAAAAAATCAACATAAAACATATATATATATATATATATATATATATATATATATATATATATATATATATATGTGTTTTTTTTTTTTTTTTATATATATATATATATATACACAGGACATATATATATATATATATATATATATATATATATGTGTGTGTATATACACATATATTTGTATATACACAAAACTAGTTCATGAAGTTCAGGTGAGGGGATTTCTTAACTTATAAAAAATCTGAGAGTTAACTTATAAAAAACCTCAGACTGTGGCCAAGAGATGCCAATGTCTTCAGATGGAATCTAACCCATAATCTTAGCTTTAGAGATGATTGAGAAAAGATTGATTCTTACCAGTTCTAACCAGAACTCCCCGTAATCCACAAGCCTGGGCTCCTCCGATATCAGATTCTATGTCATCACCAATCATTACTACCTAAAATGAAAAATGTTAGCATAAATAAGCTTTAGCGATGACTAAACTGAAAAAAAAAGTGTCTGGTGGCGTTTGCGCATGCACGGTAGCCATGTACGAAAAAGAAGACTATACGTTATGCAGTACATTACATAGGTTTGTCGGATGGGCCTAAAGCATATTTATGTTCCTGAATTTGAGCAGAAGGCTCTAAACGAATTTTTCTAACATTACTTAATTTTTATGATTGAAGGAAATTTAATTTCTCTCAATATGTAAACATTATGTTTAAAGTTTGGCAGCTAATAATACAGCGTAATTGTAGAAAGGAGCCTACCATGCCCCTAGATTGATTACACAGGTCTACAAAAATAATCTTTCTGAAATTTGATTTGATGATTTTGGTCAATCTCTATGCTCCTTGGCGTGATGAAGCCGAACATGAGGTCAGTCCCTCTCTATCACGTAAGGAAATTGTTCAATCTCAAGTAAGGGCAGAGGTACTACCATTAAAAGAAAACAGAATTGGCGAATAAGAGTTTTCATTTATTTCCATGATCTTTTAGTTATTTCAATGTTGTTTACTGTACAAAATACATAAATGTGTAGAAATAACAGCTTCAGAATTGACATTGGCATATTTAGTTATTATTTTTATGAAAACGTATTTTTTTCTCTTGAAAATTTCTCCGTGTTCGTTTCCGGCAGTAGGACTCTTCAGATGATTCACGCTTCAGCATCCAACAATAGTCAGCCATCATGTTTACGTTCCATTTGCCCTGATACCTACGTTCCATTTCCTGGATGTCCTGATGGAACCTTTCCCCTTGTTCTTCACTTACTTCCCCTAAGTTTTCCGGAAAATAGTCCACATGCGAATGTAAGAAGTGAACCTTCAAACTCATGTTGCAACCTTGTAATTGAAATACCTTCAACATGCGTTCCACGATACTTCTGTAGTTGGGATCCTTCACGTTACCAAGGAACTTCTCAACAACATCTTTAAAAGAATTCCAAGCTTCCTTCTCCTTCTCATTCATGGTCTGAGTGAAATGTGGATCTGTGAAAAGTTTCCGAATATCTGGGCCTACAAAGATCCCCTCTTTTAGCTTTGCATCACTTAATCGTGGGAACTTGGAGCATAAGTACTTAAAACATTCACCTTCTTTATTGAGAGACTTTAAGAATTGTTTTATCAGCCCTAGCTTTATGTGTAGAGGAGGTAGCAGGATTTGGTCAGAAGGAACCAAACTTCTCCTAATTACATTTTTTTGGCCTGGCGACAGAGCTCCTCGTGATGGCCAGTCTTTGTTGTTCCAATGGGAATTTCTGTCTCGGCTATCCCATAAACATAAAAAACAAGGGAACTTGGTGTACCCTGATTGCTGACCTAAGAGCATAGTAAGTACTTTCAAGTCCCCACATATCAACCAGTTATGCTCATTATAATGAATTCGTTCGAGAACTAATGACAAATTTTCGTATGTTTCTTTTAAATGTACCGAATGGCCAACTGGAACTGAAGCATAAGTATTGCCATTGTGCAACAAAACAGCCTTTAGACTTCGCTTTGATGTGTCTATGAATAGACGCCAATGAATCGGGTCATATTGTATACCAAATTGACCCATCAGACCAAGAATGTCTTTGCAATAAATAAGATTCTCATCCAGAGCAAAGTAAGGAACAAAAACTGCTTCACGGTGTCGATACCATGAAAAAGAAGTGCCTGGCTGTAATAAATTTTTGTTTTTAAGACGGGAGCCAAGTAACTGAGCTGCATCTTTTGGAAGTCCAAGATCTCTCACTAAGTCGTTCAACTCCTGTTGAGAAATAAGCTGAGGTTCATCTTCTGAACTGCTTGCTGTGTACTTCATCGCTC
This sequence comes from Gonocerus acuteangulatus, assembly GCA_946811695.1. Lineage (NCBI taxonomy): Eukaryota > Metazoa > Arthropoda > Insecta > Hemiptera > Coreidae > Gonocerus > Gonocerus acuteangulatus. Next base: position 165,050,017 of record OX328123.1, read on the forward strand.
TCCGACATACAGTCTTCTCTATTAGCTTCCCTATCTATACTGCCCAAGTCATGAGGGGGCTGAGGAACTGTCAATCCAGGACCATGTGGTACCGGACGACTAGCAGATTCCACATTAGGGTAGTTAATGAGCTTATGATTTTTGGAATTATAGCCTTGAACATGACAATTACAAAAGTAACAGTCATTAACGTGGTTTTTTTGCTCCCTCCACATCATTGGGATAGCAAATCCGAAAGATTTTAACTCTCCTTTGTACCATAAGCGAAGTTTTTCTACGCAGCTATGGCATACTTTGTGAGGAGCCCACACTTTATCTTGATCTATTCTCAAGCCAAAATATGCATAATATACATTTTTGACAAAACCTGTTATATTTTGTTGGTATTTCTTAACTGTGTACTCACCAGAGATAAAACAGAAGTAGTCTGGACTGGTAACACAACGACGATGAGACATTTTGTCTAAATGCACTTTCAAACCTTAAAATACGTTCTTAATCACTTTGACACAACTAAGAGACCTCAGTGAATGTGTTCACTTCAGTTGATACTACTGAACTGAGAGAATGAACAGAAATTTAGCTCCAAGTTCCTGATACAACAGGTTCAATCTCGTTTAGCTTCAGACGGTGACATCTGAGACTAAACAAGTACGTTCCTGTCTGAGCAGGTCGTGCCTAGACACCCTCAGGCCTACAACATCTACTGAGGGAGTCATTGCCTACACCACCTAGTGAAAGATGTCTGTTTATAAAAAGAGAAATCGTTTGGGGGGAAAAAAACCTACTTCTTACCAAATTTATGTGTATAGCAGGTATATTATGTTCTATGGATTTGAAAAAAATCTGTACGTGATAGAGAAAAACGGACTTCATTCTCGGCCTCAGCACACCGAGAAACAAAGAGATTAGCCAAAATCATCAAATCAAATTTTTGGTTGTAGACCTGTGTTATTGCTGTAAATAAGACAAGGAATGTTAGTTAATACTAATTCTTACCTCATGAGGTTGCAATCCTAAAGCATTAACACCAGCCATGAAGTACTCAGAGCTTGGCTTGCCAACAACTCTTGCTTTCACACCAGTAGCATACTCAAGTCCTTTTACAAACGCTCCAACATCCAAAGCGAGCCCATCGTCATCCAGGTAATATTTTCTAAAAAGAAGTATCTCCTTTTTGTTGAAAAACAAGCGTAAATAAATAAACGGGACAATACTAATAATATGAATTTGATAAATAAAAAGTGCTGTTACCCCATGCCTAATGAAAACATAATCGGCTTCTCCATATCCATGAGTTTCCTGAAACATTCATTCAGAGCGTGATACTGGAAATATTCTGCAGCATCACCAATCACAACACAGTTTGGATTTTCCTTTTCAATTTCGGAAAATTCAGGAATCATCTGTAATATTAAAAAAAAATGATTGGAACCCTATCAATAGAATTGTTTTCTTTATACTCTTGTTATTTACTGGCTTCCATTATTATGAAGTGTATATATAGCTATGTTTGTCATTCTTTCTTGGGGTATGTTCATAAAGTTAGCTAATTTCCTCAATCGTTCTTCCAACAGCATTAATTTTTGCTGGTTCTCCATAAGAAGTATGATTTAATATTATTATATATCTTATATATTAACTGGTCTTCTTATATTTGCTGGTATAAAATAGGCAGGGCCATTCCAAGCCAAATCATCCAGGGGCGACACCGAAGATTGTCAAATTTTGATAAAACTTGGTGAGTATTTTCTACTAATGGAAATTCAGCACTTAAAAAATTCTGTAAAATATGAAAAATATCATTGATCGTACATTTGGCAACAATCTATACTTTTACAACTTTTGCTATAAACCTGTTAATTTTAATGATAGAGAACTAATTTTTATTTAATTTGTTAAGTATTAAATTGTAAATGGAAATATATTGCTAGATATAAGATTTAGAGCCATAAAAATAGTTTAAAAAATACTTAAATAGCAAAATTGAGATTAATTCAAACACTGATATGCATCTAGGCAAGCATACAAAAAAAAAAAAAAAAAAAAAAAAAAAAAAAAAAAAAAAAAAAAAAAATGCTACATTTGAAGTAGCTGGAACCGTTTTCAGAAAAAAATAATGCTCTTAGGAAAAGCAATGCAAGTTTTATGAGGGTTTTTTGACATGCTTCTGATCTAAAAAAAACATACAAAAATATTTGTTTTCTTTACATAATATGGGATCAAATAGGTCTTGATGTTTTTCTCTGAAAAATATTTGTTTTGATTGTTGGTATCCTCTGTTGACAGAAATCTCTGTCCTCTGAGCACAACATATCACCCACTTTTTTCAAGAATGTCATATCTCCAAAATCAGCTATTTTGAGTTAGGAATGTTTTCGGAATGCCCAGAAGGAGTAGCATAAGCCTGCAGAATCATCACATCTTTAACTTCACTTTTAACTGCTCCAGATAAGAAGTGTCTTTTTTGCATTAACATATTTCAGAAGTGTTCTTTTTCAAGAATGTGGTCAATCACCTTCGTATCGTGGAAAGAGAAACAGAAAATAGAGTTGGGGATAACGAGGAGCCTTGGGGTACACCACGGGAAAGAGGAAGAGGGCTAGAGGGATTGTTGTCGGAGTAATCGCCCACTGATGTGGTTAATGATACATAGAAATTGGCTAATTATGGTTTCATTTGTTGGATTTTAATAGATCTCATATACAATCCATTATCTATAAGATTGCTTTAAGTAGAATTTCTTCTCAGGCGAACTTCTCTTATACAATAAAAATGTGTTTGTTAACATTATTCGCACAATGTTAAACACAACGTTTTTGCACCATCTGGTAGTTTTTCTAGACGATAAATTATAACTCAAGAGTTGATCTAGACAATCAACTCCGCCCATATGTTTGTTGTATCTAATAACCACCTTTGATTTTTGAGAAAAGCTTGTCCTCTTATATTCCTATTTTCTGGTTTTAATTTTAACATTCAAAAAATTATCAATTCATCGATCCTGAATTCCCTCTCATGATAATATATTTGGTACATTATTTTATTGAAATGGTCCAATATTGGCCTCAGCTTGTACAGACAATCTGTGGTAGTTCCTCCCCCGGTATGGACCATTGTCTGAAATAAAGAGCTCTCAGAATTATTTCTATCTGCTCACGGCTAATACTTTCCTATAAGCAATCAGTTTGCCAGTAATCTCGCATTTTGGTGCAAATAATTAAGTGCAGGCTGATTAAAAACACAAACTTATTCAAATATTTACACCAAATTAGAATAAAAAACAACTTTAAACAATAAACGGGAAATATTTATAGAACTATAAATGGTAGGTGGGTGAAATATATATATATATATATATATATATATATATATATATATATATATATATATATATATATTGTAATGATATTTTACATTACAAATTTAAACCATTCAAAATTAACAGAAAATTCTGAGATATCCAAAAAACTAATTAATATGTTAAATTCATTGCTGGGATAAGCAAATATTATTCTATTATATTGCCTATCAGCCTTTACAGGTAGCATTGATTACCGGTTGGACTCTCCCGCCAAGAAACTTAGTCAGTCTGAATCGAGATCCAGTTGGTTACAGTCCTTAGGCAGCTCTCGTCCAATGCAGAACTATTCATACAGTTTTTCAGTTCTAAAGAAGCGCCAGTCCTAGTCAGCCCTGGACAGTTCTCATGAAGCCTAGCCGCAGTCCGTTTTAATGGATATACAGTATGATACAGTTATAAAGAAGATCCAATCCTATGCTGGCTTTATATCAGGTAATGTTTGTTATTCTGTCTGCATGGATGTAACTTATAGATGAGTTTTTTGTTTAAATTTAATTTTATCCACCACAGAGTTATCTCTGTTCTCCTTTACTTTATTCGAACCCGAACCCCTGAGATAAACAATTTTTAAAATTAAATATTATAAATTTTGGCGACCCAATGTGGCGCAATTATTAATAATAAAATTTTATTTTTATTATAACATTTTGGCGCATCAACATGTGGCTAATAAAATTTTATATTTTTATTATAACTATATATATAAATCAGCCCCGTAACAGGCCACAAGGGCCCCAGATACTGTAGATTTATCTGACCCTTGACCATACGGCACACTACGGAGATAGCGAGGTCAGTACTATGCTCCGGCTGCCTGATTTTTCCCTTTGAAGGTACCCATTAATTAATTAAAGGGTGGGTGCGCCATATATTGTTCCCATATATATATATATATATATATATATATATATATATATATATATATATATACATACATACAGGGTGTCCCAAATAAGATGGCTCAAACTAATTTTGCGGCCAAACGGTTGGTCTGAGAAAAAAAGGTCAGAGGTAAAAGTTGTAGGGCTTGACTTAAGCTTTCTAAATGTGTCAACCATTTAACATGTTGACGGCGCATGTGCGCTCGGCGCTAGATGAAATGTTGAGGTTTGCAGATGACCCCTATTATTATGCACATCATTTTGAAGGGAATTAAAAAACAAAACCTTTGCTGCAAACCGCACTTCGATATCTTTAAAATCAAATGAGTTTCGTGCGGTTCAAATTTTATTGTTTTAAATTAAAACGATTTTTTGTAGGCATTCACAGAGGTCGGTTATGAATGTGTGATGCATGACTTTGAGGTATTTTTTCCTCAACTTTCTGAAAAAAATATGGCCGATCCTCTAAAAGAATTATTTTTCCTAATAAAACTGAAAATAACACATCTTTTTTAAGTATTTAGTCTGATTTTTTGTTTGAGACGTTCAATTTAAGTGATAACCCTATTTCATTGATAGATTAAATAATAAATTATAAAGAAAGCTCTTATCTTGCAGTTTCAAAGCATCCATTTTACTGTATTTTTATTTCTTCAAAAATAAGTAGTGTCTTCAAAGATGCCACCTTCAACATCCAGACACCTTTGAAGTCTGGAACGTATGTTGTCAACTGCTCTCAGTACTTGTTCCTTCAATGTAGCTCTGGATGCTTCAGCAATCCTTCCTTGCATTTGGCTTGTGTTCTCGGCGGATTAGAATAGACCATATTTTTAGGTGTACCCCATAGGAAGAAGACCAGCGGAGTGAGTTCAGGTGATCTAGGTGGCTAAAAAATAGGGCCATTCCTGCCAATCCAACGGCAAAACGGAGTATTCATGAGGAATGTTCTCTTCAGTGATGAAGCCACATTTGTAAGTGATGGGCCCTTGAACAGGCATAACTCACATTATTGGTCCATGAATAACCCTCACTGGATAAGGCAGCCGGACCATCAGTATCGGTGGTCAGTAAACGTCTGGTGCGGGATTCTGAGCAGTAAAATTATTGGCCCATATTTTTTGGAAGGTCTCGTATCAGGGAATCCTTACAGGACATTCATCTTGGATCGTCATCCAAAGCTCATGGAGAACTTACCACTAGAAACAAGACGTACAATGTGGTTCCAGCATGATAGTTGTTCAACCCATTATTCCCGAGAAGCTACGAATGCTGGAACCTCCATATTCGGAAACTGTTGGATTGGCAGGGATGGCCCTATTTCTTGGCCACCTAGATCACCTGAACTCACTCCGCTGGTCTTCTTCCTATGGGGTACACTTAAAAATATGGTCTATTCTAATCCGCCTAGTACACAAGAACAAATGCAAGGAAGGATTGCTGAAGCCTCCAGAGCCATATTGGAGGAACAAGTATTGAGAGCAGTTGACAGCATATGTTCCAGACTATCTGGATGTTGAAGGTGGCATCTTTGAAGACACTATTCATTTTTGAAGAAATAAAAATACAGTAAAATGGATGCTTTGAAACTGCAAGATAAGAGCTTTCTTTACAATTTATTATTTAATCTATCAATGACATAGGGTTATCACTTAAATTGAACGTCTCAAACAAAAAATCCTTAAAAAAGATGCGTTATTTTCAATTTTATTAATGGTATTAGGAAAAATAATTCTTTTAGAGGATCGGCCATATTTTTTTTCAGAAAGTTGAGGAAAAAATACCTCAAAGTCATGCATCACACATTCATAACCGACCTCTGTGAGTGCCTACAAAAAATCAAAACAATAAAATTTGAATCACACGAAACTCATTTGATTTTAAAGATATTGAAGTGCGGTTTGCGGCAAAGGTTTTGTTTTTTAATTCCCTTCAAAATGATGTGCATATTAATAGGGGTCATCTGCAAACTTCAACATTTCATCTAGAGCCGAGCGCACATGCGCAGTCAACATGTTAAATGGTTGACATATTTAGAAAGCTTAAGTCAAGCCCTACAACTTTTACCTCTGACCTTTTTTTCTCAGACCAACCGTTTGGCCACAAAACTAGTTTGAGCCTTCTTATTTGGGGCACCCTGTATGTATAACAATTTGTCATCTACTTTAGACATAAGTAAATATTATATTACAACTAACATTTTAACAAAATCGTTTTTCCATAAAACAAGGTTATTATTTGATTCTTACCCTTGGATGCATCAGTATATGAGGCCTTAAATTTTCCTTTTTTAAAATCTCAACAAGAGCTGGCACAGGGCATATCATATCCTTTTCAGGAACATGAAATCCAATCATTTTCAGCGTGTTAAATATAGTTTCTCTGGGCTTCAAGGTTTCATTAGTCACAAGGCGAAATGGAAAATTCACTGACTGCAACCTGTGTAAAAGAAATTAAAATGAAATTTGATTACAGATTACTTAAATTTCATGTAATTGGAAAAGTATGAATTTAATTATTACCCTTGTTGTAGCCTAATTTTATTTTATTTATTATTCCTACTGGCAGTAAGCAACAGTACTATATTTTTTTTTATTGTTAGTTTATAAATAGAAGGAATATGGATCTAAATATAAATATTTCATATTGAATGTTTATAATTCATTCTGAGATATTATTTATTCTACTATTGTTAGTAGTATAATTCTTACAATCAGGATATCTACTAAGTTAACCTAATGCCCTATCGGCAGAGATTTCCATGCAAGAAAGACGGGTTTAAGTCTCTCCAAAAGTAGTGTGATATCTTCCATCTACTGACCGCTGAATGAATCTCCTCCTCCACCAAGGATGTTGAGTAAGACAGGCAACGTATATAAAGCCCAACGCTAATCCCCTGGATAAGCAGATATTCTTTAAAAAGCTTTTCAGCACACGCTTCTTCGTTTACTCGACTAAATTTGTATTTACAGATGTCCTTCCTATTGCTCCTTTAATACTCCCCCAAACAAGTTCTATTGAGTTTAAAACTTGACAATGAGGTAAATCTAGGGATGTGGCGCGAGCCATGTTCTTTCAAAATATCATCTATAATTTATTTTTAACCCTTAGAAACTTCTAATACTTTTTGCATCATCTCTGATTTTGTTATTTCCATGTTAACTTCAATGTTATGTTTTCTTAATTATTGTACAATAGATCCTTTATTTGTAGTGTATGTTGGTAGTCTATCTTTTAAAATGTTTAGTGTTTGAAAAACTTTATTTTAAATTAATTACTTTTAGGAATTTTACAAAAACTTTTTTCAGTTTTAAACTATGGTATGTTATGTATCCGAAGAACGAGCAGGGATAATTAAGCAAAATTAAACGACTCTCAGCTCTCAAGCAGAGTTGGTAGAACCCCTTCAACAATTCAAGCATTTCTTTAGGCTCTCAGCTCTCAAGCAGAATTGGTAGAACCCCTTCAACAATTCAAGCATTTCTTTAGACTCTCAGCTCTCAAGCAGAATTGGTAGAACCCCTTCAACAATTCAAGCATTTCTTTAGACTCTCAGCTCTCAAGCAGAATTGGTAGAACCCCTTCAACAATTCAAGCATTTCTTTAGACTCTCAGCTCTCAAGCAGAATTGGTAGAACCCCTTCAACAATTCAAGCATTTCTTTAGACATTTTTAAGCATACATTTTGTACACAGACAGTAGTTGGACACACTTAAAAATTTAGACATGCACAACACATTGGCTGAAACAATTAAGAGGGAACTCATTAATTTTTTTCAGGGACAGGAAATAACTATTAACTTTTATTTCCAATGAGTTTCACTTTACCTCTTATTTATATTATTGGGAAATAAATATAAAAATTTCATCGCAATTGATATATCTTATTATTTTTTTTTAAAACAGGTTTCCAATCATTTTTATTTTAAAAACATAAAATTAAAAATTATTTGAATAATGTTATTATTGCAATTTTGTTATTATTTTAACTTTTAAACATTATCTATCTATCTATATATATATATGGTGTAGACTTGTATAAGAAACAAACAAACAGACAGATTTATATATATATAAATCACGTGTCTGTCTGTTTGTTTGTTTCTTATATAAGTCTACACCATTTGACCAATATTGTCCAAACTTGGCACACAGGTAGGTCTAGATACGAGAAATCTCCTAGGCTAGGTCAAAATAGTAAAATTTCAAAATTTGGTCAAACGGTCAAAAGTTTTGTTCAAGAAAAATTGGCTACACTGAACCATTCAGATTGTGACGGCCATTTTGAATTGACAACTACTGGCCTCTGTCGGCTGTTACATGAAGTGCTTTTGTGCTGGCCTCTGCCGGTATCATTATGAACTAAAACAAATTCACATCGTTTGACCGATTTTCGTAACTGGGTATAGACCACTAGGTATCAAGTAGATCTTGATACGGGGAGGGTCATAGACAGAAAGTAGGTGTAGCATGGCACACTGGGTAACAGCTAGTTTTAAATAAAATCCATCGAAAACAGGGTGTACAATGCCACGGAATGCAGGACAATTGAAAAGCGAAAATGGGAAATCCTCTTTCGTGACTAAGTTAATACAGGAGTCCTGTGAAATATTTTTATTAGTACTTGAATTTGGCCTCCCTGACCGTCCCTAGGCCAACCCAGCCTTTAATAATGGGGTACCTTGGGTGCTAATGACTCCAGCAGTCAATGCAACCAAGGGGAAAATCAGAGGGCTGGAGCATAGTACTGACCACACTATCTCCCTAGTCTGCCGTATGGTCATGAATCAGATACCTCTATAGTATCTGCTCCTCGTGGCCTGTTACGGGACTGATTTTTTTTTTTTTTTTTTTTTTTGTTTATTAGTACATTTGTTAGTTGCTTAGAACAATGAGAGGGATTGTCTAAAATTATTTTTAGTGAAATCAAAGTTGAACATGCCACAGAATTTTTTTTCTGTGGCCCATTTGGAACAAAGGCGAAACTAGCAATGAGATCGTTTTCATTCGTACGTAAATAGTTAATTGAAGGATTAAATAATTGTTTATCAACACTTAAGTTCTATCAAAGTTTATCTAGATTTGGACAAACATTGATTCACTGACATAAACAAGTAACTTCAAATAAACAAAAGGTTCAAAATCAATTATTTCTTTATTTATTCCGAGGATAATGGACAATTATAATAGCTTTCATGATAAGTGAATAATTAAAATTTAATTATTAAATTAATGAACTGTATATCATTATTCCTTAAAATACATTAAACATGTAATGTTATATTATCAAAGTTTTTACTCTCACAATACAAAATCTTTTTCCTTTTGTTTTATATGTAAAAGTTAAACTAGAATCTTTTTTCTCAAACAATTATTTACATTTTTCCAACAATTTTTATTGAGAAAATTTTTATACAAAATTTATTTGATTACAGTTATTCATTAGTTTTAAAAATATAAATTATAAAGTAACTTTTTGTCATAATTGTTTGGAAACATTTAATTTTTATTTCAATCCTTGATTTTTTTTTTTCCAATGGGGTGAAAAGCTAAAAGGCCATGAGGGGATTAACCTCCTGCAATTCCCCCAGTGTGTGGGACTCCCACCAAAAACCCCTTATTACCGGTATGATTCCCTCTTGGAACAGCTGCTTTGGCCAATCTTCAAGAGGCTACCGTATTTCTCCCTAATGGGGCCTGCTATGTTCTCATTCTACTTATGGGGGACTAACTCTGTTCCCCTCCTCAGCAAGATTCTGCTTGTGAAAGTAGCAATAGCATTCCACTTATCAAGGCTTGACAGCATCATCTGGATAACTCTTGCCGGCGAGAACGGATCAATGTCTATGCTTAGCCTTCTCCGCTTTTCTTCCCACCTCTTGCATTGAAAAAAGGTATGGTAAGCTTCATCATAATCCGAGTTCCCGTACTCACATTGCGGGCTGTCCTTCTTTCCCTACTTCCAGAGGAATCCGCAAAAATGGCTGTCAAGGAGTTGGGTGAGGTAATAATCCACTTCTCCAAACTCTCTGCCTACTCATCGACTCAAGCCTTGGACAATCCACCTGGGCAGTCCACCTCGCTCTGGCTTCGGCAAAATTACCGTCCAACGATGAGAGCCTATAGTATAGAATTAAACTCCCACAAATACTGTAAAACCCATACTCAGACAATTATTTATGTTAATTTTATATTTCCTCACCTTTTACCGCAAAAGGTTGATTTTTAAGGTATGTAAAAATTTAACTTTCCATGTTACATAAATATCTAAAATGCATGTAGTATTTATAAAATAGAACATGTAGAAAAAAAGTTTCCACATTGCAGGATTACTGTAATGTGGGAAAAAACATGTATTTTAAAACATAACATAACTAATTAAAACACAACATATATTAGTGAAATAACATATTTTTTCAAGTCTATGAAAATCTAACGTAAATTTTCAAAGTTGTGTAATTTGGCCCAAGTTTTACAATTCCTTATTTATGCTATTTATTCTGCAGTAAAACAATGACCGATATACTTTCCTAAATGTCTAAATGAGGGATTTTGTTTTATTCCTTCAAAATAAAACTAAGCGTTTCTATTCTCACTTTTGCTTTCTGTTCCTTCTTTTGTAAATATGAATATCCATATATATAAAAGTATTTCAGAAACATTCTTCATGGAAAGTACAATAGGTGTATGGAATAAATAAAGATTAAATACCTCTCAATTGCCTTAGTTGAACCAGGAATAGGAATATCTCCATCTTTCAGGACTCCAGATATATCCAACAAAAGTCCCTTCACAGGAGTTTTAAGCCAATCTGACGAAGACATGATAATATACCTGAATAAGATTTTGAACAAAATGTTCTCATGATTACCTAACGTATTTATCTTTCTTATCAGCGTGATAAGTAATCCCCTGGCTTCTATATCGCGGTTGAGGGAGCTTTGTAATTTAAACATTATTATTCTTAAAGATCTTATGTTAACGTTAATACAAAACTACAAAAATAGCTATTGCAATACTGTGAGCTACCCCTTATCTTTAGATAATAAGGATGTGTGAATCATCTGCTGCTTCCTTTCAATTATGTCTCTGATTTGAACGGCAAGGAGCAAAACACATTTCCCTCCAGAAACGTAATCCAATATATTAATTCGAGTATGTCAGGTTATTTTTCATGTTGTTTCGACTTTGTTTACAAGTAATCAGGGCTTCCGAGAAGACATCGGGCCCCTGTCCAAATAACTTCACGGGACCCTTAAACCCCCCCCCCCCCCTACATTAACATTTCCAAAAACTATTAATGGAATTATTTAAAACTGTCATTTCTCTGAAAACAAAATTAAATTCACATATTATTTAAGTTACATTGGCACTTCCTGGAGCTACTTATTTTTGAACTAACAATATTTAAAAGCTAGTTTATATATTAGAAATAGAGAACTTAGAAAATCCCTGTTTTTCGGAGTTTCGCTTATATCTCGGTAATCCTGTGTCCTAGCGACATGATCGTCCTATAACAAATTAAAGCTGATTAAATAAGCTAAAAGTTCTACCTAATAAAGTATTTCGACATATCTTTAGTTTTCGAGTGTCTGTAATTTTGGGGAAAAAACACACTTTTTGCTGTTTTTGGCCGGATAACTCTTTAACGTTGAACCCAAAAAATAAATGCTTTTTATAGGGTTGTAGAGCATTATATTCTCTTCAAGAATATATATACTTATTACTTTACTATTTTATGTATTTTCCTTCAAACGGTAAAACAATTTCAGTGTTCATCGTGAAATCTGGCGACAACTGTCGACCAATGAATCCACTGTCTATAACATCTTCGTCTGTTTGAGATCCAGGGTGACTAGTGTGAAAACCATGGTCCACCCCAGCCTTTAATTAATTTAATAATGGGTACCCGGGGTCTTCCGTGGTCTAATGGCTAGCGCCTTGGGTCCATAAGCGGGAGATGGTGGGTTCGATTCCCAACCTCCGGCAGGAATTTTATCATCCCACAGCTCGCTGGCAAAATTCCTCGCTACACCCTGGATGTCGGCGCTAATGACCTACATGTAGATGCGCCGTAAAAAAAAAAAAAAAAAAATATTGGGTACCTTGGGTGCTAATGACCCTAGCAGTCAAAGCAGCAAGGGGAAAATCAGGCGCCGGAGCATAGTATTGACCACACTATCTCCCTAGTGTGCCGTATGTTCATGAATCAGATACCTCTATAGTATCTGCCCCTCGTGGCCTGTTACGGGACTAATTTTTTTTTTTTTGTAAGTGTCAAGTGTCCAGTAGAATTTTTGGGTGAATTTAGTGTTTGTGATTGAATTAACGATAAACCCAAAGAGTTTTGGGAAGTAACATTTTGATATTTTCACCTACAATTATAATATCTTTTAAAAAATCATTTAAGGTTTTATTATTTTACAACTTTATAAACTCGTGGCTTTGAGTGAAATATATTTCTCTTTAGTTTAAGGTCATAACATACCTACGAGAAGAGAAATGGCAGAATTAATTCATGAGTCAAAATCATTTGAGGCCTTTTGCCAAAGGATTGTACTAGAATATGGCATGCTAGAGAATGAACTAAATAAAAATAAGTTATCAGATTTCCATAACAAATATTTAGGCATATGGAGAACGGTTCATAGATCTCGGACGAGGCTGCAGCAATATTACTCATCGTTGTTAAGCGATGAAATTACTCTTGATGAGGCAAATAAAAGGATACTTCCTTCACCTAGTTCAGGAATATGTGGGAAGCCTAGAAAATTGTTGGAAGAAGCCAAAGAATGAACCAAGAAGGGAATTGTGCTCTGGCGGCGTAACGCTGGCTCTGGCCGTCCTCTATTAAAGGAACAACCTGAGCAACTACAACAGCATTCAAAGCCATTTCAAATCTTCAAAAATGATTTTTTATATATATAAAAAAAAAAAGTTTTCCAGTTAAAAGAAACACAAAATAAAAATCAGAGTGCGTTAAAAGACTAGACAGAAACTGATGGATAGCTAATGTTTTATCTTAATGCCTTTATTGTTTATTCTAGAGAGAATTCAGGGAGAGGATTAATGCAGGGTAATGCTTCCTGACTTGCCTCATGCCTGGTATTAATCATACCCAACAATATTTCTTTTGGCTTTAGTTTTCATGTAAAATACATACAATATTTTGTTTTCTATATATATTTTGTTTTATATATATATATATATATATATATATATATATATATATATATATATATATATATATATATATATATCATTTCTTACATGATATCAATTCTGGAATGTTTCCAACAAAACTTGGTATACAACATATCAATAAGAAAAGAAAGATAGAGTTTGTTAAACACCAAAATTGGTCCAGTAGAAGGAAGGTTTACATGACATCTCCAACCTAGACAAAAATATAAATGTGCTCATAGCAGCTATAATTTTGTTTTTCTCTCAACAAAACTATATATATATATATATATATATATATATATATATATATATATATATATATATATATATATATATATATATATATATATATATATATATATATATATATATATATATATATATATATATATATATGTTTCTGGCATAGCAAAGTGTAGCATTCCTATCCAAAATAAATACTAAGTTATATTTAATAAATCCATCACAATATTAGCCTTTTGTCAAAATAATAAAAATATTATGATAAGCAATAATAAAAGAAATAGCATGGCAGTACTCTAGCAGGGCAGTGTAGTGAGTATAAAGTTTATGAAGATTTAATTGATTTCAAAAGTCTCATCAAGAACAAAAAGGTATCACGGATCGCAAGTTTCCCACGCAGAGCGATAACAGGAAAGTTTTGGGAAAAGCGACCCTTGCTCAGCCATCTTCCGATCCCCGAGCATAAGAGTCCCCGGTATGGTGGGGGTATAGCCTTTAAAAGAGTTCTCCCCCCTACCCTCGCTCTCACTCACTCCTGATCCAGCAGCCAGTCACTACCACCTTGATTCTTGATTCTCAGCCGCCAACCTACAAGCCTGCTTCTTCACCCAGAGACAAGAATTGGACAAGCAGTACAGGGACGAGCTGGACTTCCAGCGCATCTAAAGTTGAGTATCACTCAAACAACAAAAAACTGCCAATGCTAAGATAAAATATTAATATTAAATTCACAATGGCCAATAACTTATTTGTATTGTATAAATGTAGTATGTTAATTATTAGCTAAGGAATTCTAATACCCCAACATTGAGGTCAATTATGTGAGTCAAGCACTTTTTATTTATTACATTTAAATAACAACTATGCAATGTCAAAAACATATTATTTTTTGCTTCAATATAAATCAATTGTTTCCAACCCTATTTTATTAATACTGAACCTTTCTCCTGGTATATAAAATATGGCCACAATACAATATAAAGGATGGATGGTAAGAATTGGTAATAAATTAACATTTCTCATGCTCTTGAATTTCAGGAAACTTTATTCAATTAAAGTAACAATTCAAATTAAATAAATAATAATTTAAATAACAAATCCGTATGTGGTGATTTTGGTTACATTTTAATGAACCCTGAGATCTATTGAAATTTTTAATAAGAACTTTTCTAGCCAGGTTTAATGAAATAAAACTTTTAAATATAATTAATTGTTCTTATAAAATAATCAGCTACCAGAAACGCCACTATATATATATATTTGCTAACACCTATTATTGGTGGTTCATCCTTATATATCAATTTATCAATTGCTTTCTTAACTAAAGCTTTCTGTTAAGCTCTAAAGATGTCCTGTGGATTTACTTTTGAGGGCTTTCTTAAGGAATTTCGGTATCCTTCGGCTTTTTGTCGTTAAGCTACTGTTACAACCTACTCTGACAATTTCCTTGCTATTTCATTGTATTGTTTGCAATTAGTGTGAAACAACTCTCTTCTCAAAAGCCTTTAGTCTTATTTGATTTATTTAAATTAAGGTAGTAATTCTTTAGGATTGCGTAGTTATTTTTGGTTGTTTAGGATTCTATTAGTTAGTTCTATTAGGTAGTTTTTAGTATTCAGTGTCTGTTATTCTTTAATTTTCAAAATGGTTTACTGCTGAGGGAGCTGGAAAATTTATCACCACAACTGAGAAATAAAATTTGAATGCCTTCATTGCAAATTAGGGCTATGAACAAATATTTTGAAGAACATCACAAAAATTACATTTTTCATTTATTAATTAATTATAAGATAGTGACCCTATTTTTCCAATATATTTGTCTGTGGCAGAAGGTCAATTTTATAAAAACACTTACTTTCTTCTCTACTCTTTTATTAGGCTCTACATGTTTCACGTCATTGTGACGCCTCTTCAGGAGCACTTAAACTAAACGCTCCTGAAGAGACGTCACAACGACGTGAAACATGTAGAGCCTAATAAAAGAGTAGAGAAGAAAGTAAGTGTTTTTTATAAAATTGACCTTCTGCCACAGACGAATATATTTATTAATTTAGTTATTTCACATTGAATTTGTATAAAAAAAAAAAAAAACAAAAAAAAAAAACAATAATAATAAAAAAAGAGATAAAAGAAAGAAAAAGTTTTGATAGATTAAATATATGAAATAAACCAATAGGTAAGGTTAAATGGTGGAACACAAGAAAAAAGTATTCCGGACAAGATGACCAGCTTTTGCATGTAAAGGAAGTGATATGCAACAGCTTAAGGGTTAAAAAGCAACCAATGTAACAGTGCTCTATCCAGCGTGGCCGGCCAAGGTTAGGCATGTCTCTCCTCCTAGACCAATGCCAGGTGACTATATACAAGATATCTTTGCCTTTTCACTCTCCTTACAGTCCGATAACTAACTATGCTTTCAACTGCAATAAAGTTGAAAACATAGTTGCCCACCATGAAACCAAGTAAAGAGAGCAGGATTGCCTTACCAATTGTCTGAAAGACATGTACCCTTTGTTTGAATAGGAATTTATCAAATTCACCATTACATCACTGGATTTTCCAATCTTCTTGTTTGGGTAACCGAAACCTGTGTTGATAGCTGTTTAGACCACAAAATCCAAATGTATCACATTTGCAGGTTCAAAATACAAACGATTTTTTGCCAAAAAGGGATGAATTGTTTAAAAAATAAAAACGAATGTAGCCTGGGGATTTTCCACAAGAGTAGAGCGTGGGAGGGGTGAAATGTATTTTTTATTTCTCCCAAAAATCACATATACTTTCTGGGAGCACTGCGTAGACCGCCTTCCTGCTCGGGAGAAGGCTTCAGTTCGGTTTTCTTCCCCCCACTCTTTCTGGATAACTTCACACAGTCATCAACCGATAAAGATGTTCAAACAAATGTATTTACTTTTATAATCTCGTGTTTAATGAACAAAGTCCCTCTGGTTGAAAATTTATCAAAAAAAAATATAAATATATATCACAATATGCTTTATTTTTTTTTTTATTTAGATTTACACTAAAATATTTTTTTGTTGAAGTCTCTTGCATGTATCAATTTGACTCACTGGTATTCTTGTTCTCAATTAGCCCTTAGTTGAAGGAGAGAAAAACCATCGCATTGCATGAAACACAGACAGACAATTCTTTAAGTAGTTCTTTTTTTTAAAGGAAAACGAGGAACAAGATTAAAATTAATTTAGGTATCCTGATATGGAAATAGCTAAGTGGGAAGTTATAAAAATGATGATGTGAATGTAAAGAATCGTAGGCTTGATATTAATGTAATAGTGGCGAAGAACCACTTAAACAATTTTATTTTCTACCTCTTCATGGAAAGCACACATCACTTCATCATCTTCCTCTGGATCTTCATCCTCTGTTTTTACGTAAGGAATAACAGCGGAATAATAAATCAATTCACTTTTTGACCGCCAATTTGTACCAAAAATATTTACAAGTAAATTATTAACATCCTTTAACTTGGATTGTTTAATACGTACTTCATTGGGTTGTATAATGTTGGGATTCAACATGCTTACGTTACAATTATTTTTTATTACTGTTTTATACATTCCTTGATCATTTCTATAAAGACACTCCCCTCTAACCAAAACGTCTGTGTCCGAGGAAGATTTTTTTAAATAAAAGCGTTTAGCTTTTTGAAGTGAAAAATCCCATTGTTGAGGGTCAATGAAACACTTTTCGGCCTCCCGTTTCCAATCAAAAACATAACAATCTTCACCAACCCTCACAATAGAAGAAATTTGATTATAAATATCAATATATTTTTCAGGTTCAATAATAACATTATAAGTGTTTACTCGCTTTTCTATTTCAGCAAAAACAATATTGGAAGGTAAGAAGCTATGACCTATAACTGGATATATTAACTCTATTTCTTGTATATGCGCTGGAGCATTACTCATTAACCAAGCTGAACACATCGCCAACATCGTAATGTTTCTATATTTATCCCCGCAACCATTTCCTATCAATCTTACTGTTTTTATAGTTACAAATTCATCGAAGTTAATCGTGAGGAGACGATGGTAAACAGCACTAGCAATTAAGTTTGAATCTTTGAGAAATTTTTCTTCAGACCAGCAATAAGTGAAAATGTTTACTGGAGTCAATCTCTTCCTCCAATTACCCTCTACTATAATGAGATTATACATATAAAAACGATGATTATAATATGCAGATTCACCTGGCAATTTTGGCAGAGTATGAATTCTTTGACAATCAAAACTCAAGGTAAACAAGTCTTCTCGTGTTTCCTTAAGTAGGCTGTAGAATGCCTTAGATTTTAACCTATGAATTCTTTTTTCGATAATAAACTCCAATTTATCTTGTATACTTTTTGTTAGTTTAATTTTTCTACCCAAATCATAACACGTGCAACATGAATCAGTCTGAGGAGTATTAAAACTAGCACAAAACTTTCTGGAAACGACAGATCTAAACAACCACTCCTTTCCATACTCTCGCCCGTTGTTTTTCTCTAGGAACATTCTATAGAGCTTATTGACATTTAATTCAGAAGGTAGATATCTCTTCGCCCCACTCTTCATTACACAGTTATGAATGTCAATACACTTGAGGGTTTTCAAAAATGAAAATATAGCTTTAACATTAGCTAGATTCATACCACTTCTTCTGTCACCTCCCCTCCTTTCCTTGGGCAACTCCTTAGTCTCGAAATACTGCCGGACAACAGTATGTAATCTGGTTCTTGTTATTTGTAGAATGAGGAGAAAACTTTTTTGGCAGACAGGAATTAACTTATTTTTTGTAGTATTAATGTAACATTTAACTTGAAATAATCTTCTCTGTTTAGTCCCATCCTTCGGTCGGCACCTGGTAACATCTACTGGTGCAGTGTGTTTAAGAATGAAAGCATCCTGGGCTGATTTTACATGAGTCGAATAAAATTCTGAATGAAATGAAATTATATCCTTCAATTTCAAACTTAAACATTGAAAGGCCCGTTTATTGTGATTACATGTTGGATAGACTGGTTTACGTTTAGCAGAGTACCTAAAAATAAAATTTTTTATAAAAGCAAACTATTTGAGCAACAATAAAATAAAAAGTAAATCTTCATTATTTTATGGTTTTCACAATAATTATGAAAAAATGGGGTCAAAAACCAGTTTGAATAGCTCCAAATCAATTATGGCTTTTTAAATTCATTCAAACACAACAGAATAAAAAAAAATTAAAATTTATAACAAAAATGGTTCTAAAAAATATGAATCCTCCAAAATGAAATATCAGAAGAAATGAAGATTAAAGGGTCATATGAATGCACATTTGCCCTATAAGAGATTTTGAGCAAGTATGATAAGGGTCATAGATAACCTATGATTGTAGCACAACCAGAAGGAATAGAATAAAAATTGAGGATATAGTCGAGGAAGAATTTTTGGAAAATTTCTCCATGCGTTTAAGCGACCAACAAAATAATATAATGTCTACTTTTAACTTTTTTTTCATATTTACTGCCATTTTGCCAATTCACAAATGCATAGGAAATTTTATTACAAATCTTTTGACAGCTCAGAGAGGACTCTTGCAAATTTTGGAGCAATGAGTGAAAGAAGTACACAAAAAAGCATCATTTTTTTCTTTTTTTAGGAATTTTGTGATTTACTCATACCTAAATAGTCATTCCCACTAAGTTTTGGAAATGAAATTTCTTGACATTTCCCTGAGCTCCCAGATAATTGATAGCAATCGAGGGATTTGGTGTTAGAGTATACAGTGCAACAAACTCAGTATTTTTCACTTTGTTTAAGATTACCAAATTTTCTGGAAAACTTGCAGGTAAGTTTAACTAGAGAGATAATATGTGTTTTTGCTGATGGTTAGGAAAGAAATAGGATAATAGAACAAGAAGAAAACACGTTTCCATCTTTGTCTCGCCTCCTCCATCCCCTAATAGCCAAATCCATCCTCACATTATAAAACATTCCCCCCCCCTTCTTTTTTTTTTTTTTTTTTAAAGAAACAAAAAATGTAAAACTTTTTTTTTTTTTTTTACTAATGTTGGATTCGGGTTCAGCATGTCGATATACATAAGAATATATATATGGTGTCTATGGAAAAAGAACACTTTTTTTTTGTGTGTGCCTGTGTATTTGTTCTACATAACTGAAATTTAGTACTTTTTCACAAGTCTATGATATATTACTGCAGACCAAAAATCAAGGAAATCTGAAACATCTAGTCTGCATTAGTGTGTTTGACATGAAATGACCCAGAAACCAGACAACGTGTAATCCTATAAATAAATAAAAAAAAAAACAGGATAAAAGATGTTAATGAGAAAAGAGAGATAAAAAATTAAAGTATTATACTTTCTAATTTGCTAGACAAAAATTAATAAGCTAATCATTGACTTAAGTTTTAAAATTTCACTTAATCTTATTTTAAAGAACTAAAAAAGAGTGTCTGGGGTAATCAATTTCTACTTGTTGGAATTTGAAACATGAAGAACTTTATTAATAAAGAATTTACATACGTGGTTAGTACTATTTTTATTGATCTTTCACCTAGGATATAATATAATTAGAAAAATGTGGGTCACTATAAGGTACTGAAATAAATATTTATTTCAGATGGGCAATGAACCTTTCAAATTACTTAATTCATATAATTCAGGAGGTTCATTATTCAA